>CM040128.1:35478709-35834783 GCA_022559845.1 Amorphophallus konjac | reverse complement strand
CGTCGGACTCAGATGACTCTGCCAAAGCAGCTATTTCTGCGTGCTCTCGGTCTAGCTCCTCCACATTGAGCCATGTAACTGCTGGCACCGGACCCCGTGGGATGAGGTCGGCACCGATAGCAGCAGCAGGGGCGGAAGAACCACTTGGGGCAGCCATTTGTCTGCAAAGATACACAAATAAGAAGATCAGAATAAATCACGAGCAAAAGACTGCAAAGGGGCTTTACTACAAGTCAAATGAATAAAATATCGCCAATTTCTGACGAAATTTCGGCAGAGTTTCCCCTAGGCCAAAGGCGTAAGGGAAAACACGGGTGCGCGTCCACAAGGAGTGACGGCCCCAACAAAGCATAGTGGGCCCCGAGAGGCAACACCAGAAGTCCACCGGTCAAAAGTCTTCTTCCCGTGGCTTAAGGCTTCTTCAATAGCACACCGCCTAGTGCCTTCCCCGGCACGCCCTGAAGCGGCATTCGCCGGTACACTCCCTCCTGGAGGCCCTCACCGGCACACTGCCCAGTGCCTTCCCCGGCACGCCCACAGGTGCCTCCCACGGCACACCCACAGACGCCTTCGCCGGCACAGCCAACTCAGGCTTCCCCGGCACAGTCCCCCTACAACGGCCTTCCCCGGCACACCCGCCAGGGTTGCTCCCCGGCACGCCAGCATGCCTCCCCGGCACACTACGCGGGACCGTTCCCCGACACACTCCGGGCTCCCCGGCACGCCCCGTAGTCGGCTTCCCCGACGCACCCCGTGGCGCCTTCCCCGGCACGCCCACGGGGGGGGGGGGGGGGGGGGGGGGGGCCTCGCCGGCACACTCGGGCTCACCGCCCCCCGTCACACCCTCGCTCGCCCTTGCCCGGCACACGCCATCTGCCCGCTCCCCGGCACGCTTACGCGGGCTTTCGACGGTACGCTCCTTGGCGACCACCCCTCCGGCACGCCCTAAAGGGCTCCCTGCCCGGCACACTACAGAGCCACCCTCTCCGACACGCCAATGGGGGTCTCCCCCGACGCGCCCTAAACCGTGCTCCCCGGCACGCCCGCTCCCAACGTCACCTCCGGCCACCCATGGTGCCGGAGACGGAGAAGAAAAGCGGGGGGGGGGGGGGGGGGAGAAGAGAAAAGGAGGGAGAGGGAGGAGAAAGAGAGAGACGGAGATGGAGGGGGCGAGGGCCTCCGGCCACCGTCCACCGTGGAGAAAGGAGAAAGAAGAAGAGGACAGGAGGAAGAGAAGAGAAGAGAAGAGAGAGGGGAGGGGCCTTCACGGCCTTCTCCTCACCACAACGACGCCGACCGCGGCTGTTCCCGGTGAGGAAGAGGAAGAGAAAAGGGGGAGGGGGGGGAGCTCCATCCCTTCGATCGCGAAGAGAGAGAAAGAGAGAGGGAAAGGGGGGGTTCGAACGGGGGTGGTTCGAATGAACCGCCCCCGCCCCTTTTATACGGCAAAAAAAAGGAAAGAAAAAAAAGAAAAAAGGGAAAAAAAGGAGGGGAAACAAGAAGAGAAGAAAAAAAAAAGAGAGAAAAAGGGGAAAAGATAAGAAAAAAGAGGGGAAAGTAAAAGAGAAGGAGAAGATAAAGAAAGGAAAAAGAAGGAAAAATGGAGGGAAACGAAGTAAAAAAAAAAGAGAGAAAAGAAGAAGGAGATAAAAAGGGGATAAAAAAAGAGAGATGAGGGAAATAAAAGGTGAAAATGAAAGAAGAAAAGAAAAAGGAGGGGGGAAACAAAATTATTATAAATATATATATATATACTTATATACATACATGTATGCACACACACGTATATCCATATATATATATATATATATATATATATATATATATATATATATAGATACTTACGTACGCATGAATAAGGCACAAAAAAAAAAGGAGATCCTCCCGGGGAAAACATCCCATCCCCACAAGCCGGGTCGTACACGCATCCGCACAAGCAAGACAACTTTACCCATGCACACTCCACCCTTGCGACGGTGCCATTCCTAGGCCAACAAACGGGCCCGTCCCCGGCACGTGGCCCGGGCCTCAGCCACCCGCTCCACACAATATTGCCATTACGGACCCTACGTCCGAGTCGGCACAAATTCTACCCTTGCGCTGGCATTAGCCCCTTGCCACCGAATAAGTCCCTTTCTGGCGCAAGGCCTCGTGCCCTAGCCGCTCGCTCCGCACAATATGGCCATTACGGACCCTACGTCCTAATCGGCACAGATTCTCCCGTTGCGCTGGCATTCTATTCTTGCCAACGAGTGAACCTTACCTCCGGCGCAAGGCTTCATGCCCTAGCCGACACTTGCATATCACTCACTCAAAATAAAATAAAATAAAATAAAATGGGGTTAAAAATAGAGATACCCCGCCGGACTTGCCCCTGCATGGGGACAAGGGCAAAAATGGCAACAACCCGGCTGTGGCGAAAACCCGAAAGGGCGCTACGGGCAAAATTGGGTACCCCGCCACGTGAAAACCCGAAAGGGCGCGTGGGCAAAAGTAAGAGGGGGCCGGTACCGGCGAAAACCCGAAAGGGCACTTGTATCGGTAAGGTGGTTCAAAAAAAAGAGAGAAAGAACAGAACAGAAGAGATCAATAAACCAGGTCAGTCCCTGGCACCCTGCCGGCACTGACGAAGGGACCAAGAGACTAAGAGATCAACAAACCACGTCAGCGCCCGGCATCCTGTCGGCATTGACGAAGAGACCAAGAGACTAAGAGATCAACAAACAAGGTCAACGCCCGGCATCCTGCCGGCACTGACGAAGAGACCAAGAGACTAAGAGATCAACAAACAAGGTCAATGCTCGGCATGCTGCCGACACTGGCGAAGAGACCAAGAGACTAAGAGATCAACAAACCAGGTCAGTTCCCGGCATCCTGTCGGCACTGGCAAAGAGACCAAGAGACCAACAAACCATGCCAATTCCCGGCATCTTGTCGGCCCTGGCGAAGAGACAAAGAGACAATGAACTACTTCAGTTCCCGACACCTCGACGGCACTGATGAAGAGACTAAGAGACCAACAAGCTACTTCAGTTCCCGGCACCCTGTCGGCACTGATGAAGAGACAAAGAGACCAATATGATGCTTCAGTCCCGACACCCCGTCGGCACTGATGAAGAGACAAAGAAGATCAACAGACCAGGTCGGCTCTCGACGCCCCGTCGGCATCGACAAAGAGAGAAGAGACGAAAACACCCGCGGGCATCGCCCGGCTCATCCTTCGCCTGCGCTACCCGTGGGTGGGGGGCATTTGTGGACACCTAAAATTGCACATCCAAACGTCATGCTCAGCCCAGCATCGACAACGGCGCCAAGTGAAGGAACCCCAGAGAAATCAAGCACAAAAGGCCCCACAGCCCATGGGCCCCAAAGGAAATCAAACGGGCCCTGACCCGTGCCCATAACAGGCTCAGAACGGGGTCAGAACCATGCCCTGAAGCCCTTCAGCGGCACGCCCAAGCCTTCAGCAGCACGGCTTGCTCAGCCTTCAACGGCACGCCCCAAAGACCCAAAGGGGCCTTCAACGGCACACCCCTTTGGGGTCCTCAGCGGCACAGCCCAAGGCTGCTCAGCGGCACGCCCCCAGGCGCTTCGCCGGCACACCCCTTTGGGGTCCTCAGCGGCACGGCCCCTTTTGGGCGCTCACCGGCACACCTCCCCTTTGGGGCCTTCAGCGGTACACCCCCTGGGGTGGCTTCACCGGCACACCCCTTTGGGGTCTTCAGCGGCACGCCCACTGGGCTGTTCAGCGGTGCACCCCGCAGGGCCTTCAGCGGTACGCCCCAAAGGGCCTTCAACGGCACGGCCCCATGGCCCTCCAGCGGTACGCCCATTTGGGCTCCCAGCGGTGCGCCCTTTTTGGCTCCCCCACGGCACGCCTTTTTAACCCGCCAACGGCACAGCGGTGAATTTTCTTTCAACGTCAATGCGACATGAGGCCCATGCCCTACGCATCCTTGGCGCGCAGTGGAGCCGTATGAGGTGGCAGTCGACGACTGGGCCACGTAGCCTACCCCACTGACAGCCAGGACGGAGCAGGTGAGCCACCATCATCATAGCCGGCTTCCCGCCTTCGACGGTGGTGCTCGAAGTCACCGGCTGCCCAGAGTATAAAAGACGCCCGTTTTCAACAGAAGAGGGGCATCCGGGGGATGAGATCGAGGAGGAGGGAGACACACAGACACAGAGGCAAGGAGAAGAAGAAAAGAAAGGAAGAGAGAAGAGAAGAACCCGAGCTCGGCGTGAGCCTCCTCCGGCGACCACCGCGAAGAGAGCAAGAGTAAGGGAGAGGGAGGGAGCTTAATGTAACGGGGGAGAGGGTTGGGGATAGTGGCGAAGGTCTTAGGCCCCAGTGCTTCTGCCCTCTCGCATTCCATTCTTCCTTTCGTTCTCCGTTATGGATTCTTTTTCCTTTTGGTCCACAGCCCCATTTGGGGAGTTTGCTTTTGCCATATGTATGAAGGGCCTCGCCCTCTCGATTCTCATGAATGAAAACCACCCTCTCCGGGTTTCTTTTCGATCTTCGATATTTTATGCTAGGCTTTGCGGGCTTTTTGACGGACAATCCGCTCCTCCCTCTGTCTCCTCATTCCTCCGGCGTCTTTAGGGTCCTCCACGTCGATGTGGGTTTCCCCCTTTTTGTTGGCCTTGGCTCCGTGAGCTCCTCACTCCCTTCTATGGCCATCTACCGTGTTCCCGGGCTTGAGGAGAAGGGGAGGTACCCTTCTTTCTTCCCAACCACTCAGTGACTAATAGACCACTCCCGGCCTTGAAATCCCCTGTCTTTCTTCCTCTTTTCCTGAACGGCCACCAAGTCTCCCCCCCAGATGCTTGCAACCCTTTTAAGCCGCCCATCGGTGCACCTTTCCGGCCCTTGGCCGGCACACACTTGCCCAGCCTTCAGCGGCACGCCCCATTGGCCTTGCCCTTCAGCGGTACGCCATGTCCAGCCTTCAGCGGTACACCCTGTCCAGCCCTCAGCGGCACGCCCTGTCCAGCCCTCAGCGGCACGCCCTGTTCAGCCTTCAGCGGTACGCCCTGTTCAGCCCTCAGCGGCACACTCTTCAGTCCTTCAGCAGCTTACTCTTTGGCCAGTCCCAGTCCATGCCTCTTAGAGGCCCTCAGTCGTCTTCGTGTTTTTCGAGGCTCTATAAAGGTGTTGCTCCTTCGGGGGCCCATCTCCAATTGTCGGGTTCCGCCACTCCATGTGGGCGCGTCCCCTTTACCTCCCTTACGTCCCGGGTCAAGGGGAGATGCTGCCGAATTTTTGCGAGAAATTAATAAACAATTAAAAGAGGCAAAAGGAGACAACAAACGAACAGGATAATCAATGAAACCTTCCAATTAATCAAAATCACTGCCGACACCATGACGAGAACTGAATCGAACTAATTAACTACCCGGCAGCCCGAATGTCCGACTCGCAAGAAAAGAGGCCGAACCGAACAAAGCAAAACAAGAGAGGGATTTGATATAAAACCACATGAAAGTTAAGATAAGAAGAAAAGAAAAGCTTTAGAACAAATAATTGAAAACTGAGCGGGCCTCTACAATCACGCCCCATTGGCCTTCAGCGGCACGCCTAGGTTGGCCTTCAGCGGCACGCTTCCATTGGCCCTCAACGGCACAGGCCATCCCATGTCCCTTTCAACCCCCAGCGGCACGCCCTTTCTACCCTCAGCGGTACGCTCCCCGTCCTCCTTCAGCGGTACACTCTTAATTGCCCCAGCGGCACGCCCCTTAAACCCCCAGCGGTACACTCCTTCTTGGCCTTCAGCGGCACGCTCCCATGACCTTCAGCGATACGCCCGCCCCTTCTTGGCCTTCAGCGGTACGCCCTCTGGGCTTCTCAGCGGTACACCCTTATCTCCCCTTCGCCGGCACACTACATATATGCACATATACAACCTGATAAGGGCATTAACAATAGCAAATAAATCAGTAAAAATTACGCTAATTAAAGGACTCTGAATGCCCAATATTAATCACGATAAAAGAGGTGGGAGGGGTAATAATAAATAAATAATAATAAGAAGAATAATCATGAATAAAAGAAGAGAAATCATGCCGACCGAAGGCACGAGTAAACATTAAACCTCAGAGCGGAAGTCCCAGAAGATACGACTAAGAAAGCCCCAGATAAAAGACGTTAATGTCCACACTGCAGCCCTCTCTCTCTCCGGGACTCGGGGCAAAAAGGGAATAACAACGTTGCCCTTTCAGGTCGGGCCCGAGTCTTGGGAATTACTCCGTATGGCCAGGCTTTGACCTAACTTCGGGCCGACATCTTAATCGGACCGGATTTGTTTCCTCGTTCCGGACACCTTCCGAATCCTCATTAAAATTGCCGCATGTTCGGCAGACATTTGAAGGGATCTACTTCGGTTTTCCCATGGTGACGCTGCCACTGACTGGCGTCCGAATACGAATGGTCTACGGATGGCCGACACGGCCGACAATTTATGGTCTTGATAAAACCTTCAGTGTGATCTACCCGTATCTCTCTCGCATAATTAGTATTACTTTTTTTTCGGCCGCGGGGTCCCTAATTTCGGCAATTAATCAAGGGTATTCCCTCGTATGGGGGATGTAAATGACGTCGTGACCTTTATGGCGTGACGGGATTCGGTCCCGACACGAACCACACAATCGTCTGACGAAGTCAGATTCGAGCGCACCATGGGCTCTTCGGAGCCCGAATAAATCGTCACTTCGGTGACTGGCACGCCCACGCACTTAATAAACCAACGATCGCGCCGAGATAATTGTTAAACGAAAAGTGCGTCCACACCCTTTCTAAACGATCGCACAGGAGGAAGATGAAGCTCTGTAACTCCTGAACTCGTAATCCTCTGATCGTAACCTGTGAACTCTCTGACCCGTCAACCTCTGTCTAGATCGACCAGAGCATCCTTTTATAGGATTTCAATCGAAGATAAGCTCAAATTTGGGAAGATAAGGATAGGCAATGATCAAAGAAGGCAGGACTCTAACTCCTAATTCAAGCAAGGAGACCACCGGAGGCAGGGAACTCTCCAGGAAAGTTGAGTTTAAGCAGAACACGGAAAGGTGAAACACGACCTTCAGAAGGGCGTCAAATCACAAATTGACGACCTACATCAAGACGTTACTCAAAAACACGACCATGATCAAGGGCGTCACTTCTTAGATTTAATTTTGGCAATAAAACTTACTTTATTTGAAAATTGTGAGAACACGCCTGAGATGAAGGCGTTAATTGAAACCACGCCCTGAGGAAGGACGTTAATCAATAATTTGAATTTATTTTGAATTTATTTTGAAACCGGATAATACCAGGAATTGACGCCCTGATATTTAGTCGTCCTTTCTTTTGAACACGCCCTAGATAAGATCGCTATATAAAACACGCCCCTCCTCAGGTCGCGAATCACAAAAATGCAAGAACAAATCAAAACCACACAAAAAATAGAAAAACTTCATATTATGAATATATCGAAGTTCACTTTGGGGCGTCAACATAGTGACATGAGATTTGATCAACATAGCGTCAATTTTGGCGTGTCTACAGCTGTCCCGCCTTGGCGTCTGCTTTGCAAGGGAGTGAGACGAAATGGAGTGAAAGTGTAACAAACAGAATGAAGTGGCGCGAACTGATAAGTAGATGCCAATGTGTGATGTGACACGCCTCAGACACTAAGCTTTGGAAATCTTTCCAAGATTCTGAGCGAAACAACTCCGGGTGATTCCAAGGAAGTATCAATTTGCTGGATAAAGGAGATTAAACTAAACAAGTAAAAATGTGCGCATGGCACGATAAGGAGACACCATAGGAGAGCGGTTACCAGCCAACGTGGACGTGCTACAACCAAGGTGGATTTGCAGAAAAATAAAGGGAATTGAGATGGAAACCCAGCAAAGGGACATTTTCAAGTAATCAGCCTAAGCGGCTTCAAATAGAATAAAGTACTCAATTTGGAATAGAATATCTCATGTCAACTCAATCAAGAGTGAGTGACCTTCATTACTGCCATAATATGAAGATTTTCAGCATGAAACTCAAAGTCCTACATGATCCATGCTAGGCTAAAAGAAAAGATAAAACAAACTAAAAGATAAAAAATAATCAAGGATAATATTGTTAAGCCATCTAGATTTGGTCAAGAATCCAGATCTCTGAGCTGACACTAGGCCGAAGCCCGTTTGTCCACGCATCAACTCAGAAAAGTGGAACCATCGTCCCAGACCTTTAATGACTCAACGGCCTATCCGTGTGATCAAGATTCCCCTGGAACTATCACTGTTTTTGATGAAGGGGAACTCAAATTCCAGGTTCATCAGAACCACAAGGTCCTTGATATGCTATAATAGCGTAGATACCATATAGTAATAATGCTTACAAGAACAACATGATGTTACCTCCACATTAATTCGGACATCTCGAAACCTGCAATCTTCTGCACTCAAAAGTTTATTAGTTCTCTCAAAATTTCAATATAAATAATCCTCAATTCAAAGTATAACATGATCATAAGTGCTTAATAAGATAAAAATCCTAACGAAATAATAGCACTTAAGTTCATCAGAGCATGTAAGGAAGGAAATTCATAAGTTCACAAATTCACGCCTGCACTGAACGTCGTCAAAACATGGAAGGCGCCTTATAAAGAGGGCGTCAAAACGAAAAACACGCCCTTCACTGAGGCGTTAAATGCACCAAGGGTTCAAGAAGAAAACGACCCTGGAAAGGGCGTTACACAAAACACGACCTCAGTCAGATCGTCAATTCAACATTTGACGCCCTAACAGAAGGCGTTAATTAAGCACGAACTTTCGTTTCCAATTCGCAAACTAAACCCAGTCCTAATGGCAATCAACTTGCTACTCCGAACGGCCTCGAGACTCCCCAGACTTCTATAAAGGAAAGGCAATTCCTCAAATCAATCAAAGCAACCTTCGGAGCTCGGTTCTTCTGCTTGTTCTTCTGTCTGTTCTTCTGCAGGCATCGCAATCGTCAAAACTTCTTCTGCAAATCGAAGATGGAGAGGGCGATTAAGAGGTCCAAGTCCTCCACTCCCAGGTTGACCGATATTAACGGGCATATTAGTAGTAGAATTTCCATGAACCAGGTAGAAAGAAAATCCTTCTATTCTTGTCTTCTCGTGTCTTTACTGAAACATTGTATTCCCTTCTGTATGTATATTCATTCTTCTTTCTGAATTGTTCTTCCTTTCTTTCTTCCACAGGACTTCCCAAATGTCCCAGGAGCAAGGAGATTCACAAAAATCAAGTGGCTCCCTCTCATACTCTCCAAATTTTCTTCAGATATGAGAGTGTACTTAACAAGATGGCATCTTCTGGGTCTAGTCACCCATGCCAAACATTATGATCAGATTCATCTTGACTGGGCAGCTATAGGGGCTCTTGTAGAGATATGGCATCCTTCCACCCATACCTTTCTCTTCACTACTTTTGAAGCCACGATCCTATTAGAAGAATTGAAGATAATCTTAGGCTTAAAGAGAACGAAGCAAGGAGATGAGGAAAAGGTGGCCATCATGCCAAAACCAATTGCCTCTCACGAGCTATTAACAAGCTTGATATCTAGCCCCAACCTAGTGAATCAAATCAAGGCCACTAAAGGAATCAATCTTCTAAAGCTCGCCTCATGGGTGTACAAGAGAGCGGATCAAGCTAAAGAAGATGAAGAGATAGAGCGGGTAGCAAAGGCTTTCGTGGTGTGCTTAGCAGGAGCAATCTTATTCCCATCCACGGAGGACTTTCTAGAAGAGGCACAGTTAAGCGCCGTAGTGAGCCTATGGGAAGGAGATAGAATGGGACCGGCTATTCTAGCCTATCTCTATAGCGGGCTTACCTCGGCGGCGATGGGAAGGCCCATCTACGGATGCATGCTAGCACTCTCTAGTTGGGTAGATCTCCACTTCAAGTTCGATCCATGTGATGAAGCCCAACAATCCTCAAGAATCTTCTCAAAAAGCCCACTCTCTTATATGACCGGTTTACTTGGGATAAGCAATAGAGTGACGAACCGGATTCCCCAAATCAAGAAGAGAGCGGAATGGAGAGAGCACCTCAAAGTAATGCCAAAGAATCTCTTCACTTGCGCCCCGGGAATACTCAAGACTCAAGAATCTCTACCCCTTGAATTTTAGTGTTAGCGGAAGATGGACAACTAGCTTGACTAGAAGAAGAAAAAGAAGGAGGTGAAAAAGTGGATACAGGAGGTAATACAGAGGAAGTCCCCTCACCAGAGGGGGAGAAAAGATTTAGCAATGAATCTTGAAGGAGCGGCCCCTGGGTCGGGACGCATTCAGAAGAAAAATAGGATGTCTCCTCAACAGAAATGGAGGATTGGAAATTTGGGAATTTGGCGTTTTTTTTCTTTTTTCTTTTTTTATTCATTTTTATTTTCTGTTTCAAGAAGAAAGCAGTGTGAAGGGAGGATAGCAGGAGGAGTGGAAATTGCCAGATCAGAGAAAGATTGAATCAGTGATGGCCCGCGAGGGGGCGTGATGGAGAGTTTAGAAAATCGCTCGAGGAGCGAAGAAGGAATTGTGAGAGAAACTTGGATTGAATCTGGAAATAAATTGATTATAATCGGAGGTGCTCTTGGCGCGCGACCAAACCGATGAGAATATAGAGAAGCAAGCACCGATGGATGCATGGAAGTGAGAGAAAAGAGGCCGGCCCACAGCCTGTCCACAGTGAATCCTTCTTCAAACGGAACGTCTGGCTCTCCAGTATCAGTGTAGTCACTCAGCAGTTGCCTCTTATCTGTAATTGCAGCTGGCATCTCAATCAATTCATGAATAAGTGGTGGCCATTCCGGGTCAGTCGGCATGAAGAGGCGGCTCAAAGAAATAGTAATATCCTGCATATCGAACCACCTGTACCAGTCACATTCTGGATCATCCATTTTCCTTCTTTTGTCAGGCCTTAAGGACTCCAAGGCTTTATATGTGGCCAACGGGGCAATATGACGAGCAAATTGTCTAGCATGAACATCCTGACAGTCTAATATGGAAGTGATTATTGTAGTTTGCTCACTATTCTGAAAGCTACCTGCGACAAAATGTGTCTTCAATGTCCAAGTGAGCAGTTGGCGATCTGTTTTTAATGTGGATGTCATAAATGCCCATGGTTCATCTTTGTTTTTGCATGGCCCTTTGTAACCTAGGCCACCTCGTGTAATCAGTTTCTGAGGTTTAACAGGCCTAATCCTGCCTTGACAATTGGCACCCAGACCTTTGCCATTTTGATACCCCATTTTCATTAAGATGTTCCAGCCAGAGGTGTTCATCATTGTTTTCTTCTTTTTCCCCTTGGGAGGCAGGGGTGTCATAGCAACTGTTGTGACTTTTTCTGGCATTGGTCATGGACAAGGGACATCCAGCACAGATAATAGTGGCTTGTTTGCCGGCCACATGGATGGAACTGATGAAGCCACATGAATATCCTCCTCTGGCAGAATCGGCATACTGGTAACTTTAATAATGCGGCCCTTGTGTGGGAATTTAAGGCATTGGTGATTTATGGAGGGCACCGCATCGAGTTGCTGAATGTAGGGGCGTCCCAGAATGCCATTAAATGTTGGATCCATATCTAGAATGTGAAAATCTGCTATGATGGCGGCAGGACCCAAACTTACTTTTAACGTAATCATGCCTATAGGAGGTTTCTTCGTGTTATCATATGCAGTGACTGTGATAGTGGATGGCCGTATTTGGCTTTCCGGAATGCCACACAACTTCAAGGTGCTAGGTGGCAAGACATTGATGGATGCCCCAGTGTCCACCAGACATTGCTTAACAGCCACCTTATTAATGTCAACTGTGATGCATAGAGCGTACTTTCTTTCTGGGAGTGGAACCAGTTCATGTTCATGGAAAGTAATTGCCGGCTGACTGCTAGCGGGCGTTAAAACCGTGATTATCTGCTCAACTGGGATGTCCTCATTGACCATCACCTTTTGCAGATATTCTTTCAAAGCTAGCTGATGAGTGGTGGACCTTTTAATTAGTTCCAGGATTGAAATCCTTGCTGGTGTTCGGTCCAAGTGCCTTAGCAAATCATACTGAGTCCCTGGCACTGACTCTTGTTCTTGTTCTTGCTCTTGCGGCCCCTGCGCGGGCTCTAGCTCCCTCTGTGAAAAAATACGGTGGAACATCCGTCCACTGCGGAGCGGCGCCACGCCTTGACGTGCCTCTGTCGGGACAAGTGTGGGAGGGGGATTAGAAGAAGAAGAAGGTGTATTGGTGTTAAGAAGTGGTGGAGTGGGAGTTCCCGCAGAGGGAATCCCTGTAGTGGGTGCTGGTGCCCTGGTAGGAGGTGTAGAGGTAGAAAGGGATACCCGAATGCGGGGGGAATTGGTGGGGGGTGGAATGAGAAGGGTTCTGGGTACAAAAGGTGGCGGAACCGATGGTGGGGGGATCCTTGCCGGTGAAGGAGTAGTGGTGGCGGGTGCAGTGGGCGTTGGTGATGGGCGGATGAGGAGTGGCCTAGATGGCAATGGCGAAGGGTTGGTGGTGGATGGGTTTTGTTGTGGCGTAGGCTGTAGAGGTGGTAAGCGTGTAAGAAGGGGGCGAACCGGCAAGGTTAGAGAATTGGTGATAGGAGGTGAATTAACGGGGCGCAGAAGAGATGGGCCCACTTGAGGGGTAGGAGAAGAAGAAGGGGTGCGCAAGAGGTGCGGAGGTTGATTTTGATTATGATAAAGTGCCCCGATAGAGGCGTTTTCTTCATGCCATCCCTGCCCTCTCTCCACCTCATAGAGAGACGTGACAGGGTTTACGTGCTGGTTTGGCGGGTGCTCCGGCAGTGGATTGTGAACAATCCCCATATCGTGCTGAGGCGCTAGAGCTTGTTGTTGCTGCTGTGGAGCTGGTTGCTGTGGCTGCCGAGTTTGTTGCTGCCGAGGAGACCTTCTTTCTTTCATGGTGGCGATGAATTGTCTCATCTCATCCCAATTGATGTCACTTTGGTCATTTAGGTCATAAATGTAATCTCTGAAGTGGAAGCAACGATCAAGGTTATGACCAGGTGCACGATGGAAAGCGCAGTAACGGGATGTGTCAACATTAGCGGGCCACGCTGTTCTTTCTCTTGGTAATATGAGCAAATTAGCGGCCATTAAGGCATTGAAAATATCCGAGAGACTTTCTGGTAATAGAGGGTAGTGGTCCCTTTTGGGGCCAAGTGGTGGTCTCCGTTGTTGTTGTTGGCCATAGTTGGTAGGTGGTGGTACCTGGTGGTACTGTTGCGGAGCTGAAGGGTTAGCACGGGGCGCTTGGTTTGGTGGTGAAGCAAAGGAATGTTGGGGTGCGAATTGGCGTTGTGGGGTGGAGTTGAAATGTGGGCTTTGTGGTGGAGGAAGGTTAGGATGTGGGTTAGCTTGATGGGGGTGGCCAACTACGCCAACCTGCTCATTTACAATAGTGCCCTCCGTCGTGGGCCCGCTGTTGTTGACAGGTGTGGTTTTCTTGAATAGCCGTGACTTCGGCTCAAACATGCCCATAATGGGTGAATCCTTCATCTGCGTCTGGATATAACGAGCTCTCTCATAGAGCTCCTCCATGGTGGTTAACCGGTTCATGTCCAGTATGTGCCGGAACTGAGGAGTGGCATTGGAAATTATCATCTTGACTTGTTCCGGTTCAGACAGTGTATCTTTCAACTTTTCGGCCATAGACCGCCATCTATCAGCAAACATTATGAAGTCCTCCTCGGGCTTCATCTTTTCCGCGACCAGATCTGTGAGCGAAAGGGATGGTCCGACCCGGTCTCTGTATTTTTGCAAGAACTTCCTTTGAACAATATCGAAGTCGCCGGCATCAGCGGAATACAGTGAATAAAACCATTCAAGGGCTGGCCCCTCCAGAGATCTCCTGAATAAATAGGCCAAAGAGGCCTTGTTGTCTTGCCAGAAGGAGGTCTCGTACCTGAAGTCCTTCAAATGAATAAAAGGATTACCAGTCCCATTATATCGCCGGAAGTTCGGCATTTCAGATGGTGGTAAGTGGAAGACGGGCAATGTAGGGAGCGAAATTTCCGGGGCATTCTTAGCCGTGGTGACCTTCTTTAGTTGCTCCTCCATGCTGGCCAATTTCTGGAGTAATAGCATATTAGTGTCGGATTAGATTGGGGCCGGATTTTGAATAAAAGAATGTGGTATAGGTGTCCGCAGAATTCGGGGAGGTTGGAACTGAGGCCTAACCGCTGAATAGCTTGCCTGTTGGGCCGGCATGGCCGCACCGGGCGTTGGTGGACGAGAGGGGGGTTTGTGTAAGATCGCCTGGTCATTAGTGAGGTGATGGCCACTCTCGGCCGGAGGGGGATTGGAGGATGAAGAGGGAACATACTTCCCTTTCAAAGCGGCCTGAATAGCCTGCCGCTGGGAATCGTCTAACTGAGATAAAGCATTAATTAAATCCGTGACATTGAGGGATGGAGAAGAATTCCCCGAGGTGTTGGAGGGTAAAGTTTGGGAAGAGGGCACAACCTCTTGAGGAGTGGTATCAACCACATGGATTTGAGGATGATGGGACTGAGGACGAGGGTAATTTCTCTCATAATAGATGGAATCCTGGGGGGGGTCTCATATTGACCAAAAACATTCTCATCCTCATCATCATAAGAGTACCCGTAGCCTGCCATGTTGATGACTTTTCCTGAACGGAGTTTCATGTTTAAAAGGAGAGACAACTCTATAAAGGCAGTATCAAACAAACAACCACTCAATCCAAACAAGTCTAAACAAATCAATCCAAGCAAGTGTATGCAACCAAGTTGAGATGAACGCAAGGTTTTAGTGTTATGCTTGAGATTAGAGTGGATTAAATTGTTGAATAGTTCACTTCTGTTTGCAATGCGAAACCTAGTTGATCCAAGTGTAACATGTTAGTGTTGGTGTGCTACAGGCCAATTTCGGGTCGGGTAGGCCCAATAGTTATACGATCTTGTTCATTAATAAAGTGGTGTTTGAGCGTAAATATGCGATTGTGTTACTTTACGTTGTCCCTAGGATATGTGGTTGTAAAGTCAGCTCGAGATGAGATCTCGAACATGAGATTGACTTTACATGTACACATACCTTAAGCTGTTCCTGGTTGGAGGGTAATCACTCGGGGACTTTGATTACCTATTAAACCAGTACACATGATGTGTCAGTGACCAGTCTCATGGTCATTGCTGCGGGGCACCAACACATATGTGTAGGTGTATGTCCTTGGAAGATGTACACTGAACTGATCCGCTATTGGATCTTCAGATGATTGATTATACCTAATGTCAACTGAAGATCCAACGGTCTCAGTAGCATCGTTGGTCCTTTGACCTGAGACATTGATCGGATCTTACACGAGGATTGGAATGGTTTAATTACTTGGCTAAGTGACTTTAACCATAAGTCATGAGTTGCCGAGGCGTTAACCACTCCAGGATACGTGTGAAGATCGTCAATGATTAAGAAGGGATCGCTCACTGTCAGGTATATATCAGACAGTTAATGGGTCATGACATTGACGCTCCGTTAAATCCCTGGCCAGGGTCGTGTGGGTTCGTTTAGAACGGACGTCATACACTTTAAGGAGGTCATAGTCAAATGGCACGATCATGGGGTTTGACAGATACCGTACCCTCGATCGTACCAGACTCATAGAAGGAGCGAGGGATTATATCGATGTGGTAACTGTGGACTTACAGGTACCAGACAGGCTGGTTTAAACCCGGGGTCATCTAGGATCACGCGGATTTGCTTGACCCAACGTGATCGTATGTTCAGAATGAATTAAACTATTATTCGGCTCTTGTAGAAGCGAATAATACGTTTAATTTACTTCTAATTAGGAATTAGAAGTTAATGGGTCTTAAACTAGAGTGACTGTGGACCTAGAGGATCACACACAATGGATTCTTGGGTGACGGATAATTATTATACAAATGTATGTATTATTTCCTTTTAATTCCTTTTGGAAAGGAGTGTAAACGGAGTTTAATACATATGTATAATATGAGATAGGACATATATACAGTTTTGGTCTTTTAGAACCCTTTTCTAATAAACCTAAACTCTATATATAGCTATCTACGTGAAGCTCATTCGAGCATTCACTTCTTCCAACCTCTTAAGCTTAAGCAAGCACATAAGCTTAAGAGGAGGATTAGCCTCCTCCTTTCTCCCTCTTGCTCTCTCTCTCTCCAGAAGGTGATAGAGCCGGGGAAAGTTGTGCCGGGGAGGTACCGTCGCTGCGCAAGGGTCCGTGTGGATCTGCTCTAGAGGCCGTACAGCTGTGCGGCTTGTTATTCTGCATCGGGCATCGCGGACAGCGTCGTTCCGCGCAAGGTGAAACACGCAACCCGTAATTAGGGTATTAGAAACACCGATTAGAGCACAGATTAAGCTTTCCATAACACCAGAATCGGGCAAATTAAATTTTTGTTATCCGCTGCGTCGCCCGTAGGTGCTGTGCGAAACCTTACAGTGGTATCAGAGCCAGGTTCGCGCTCTGGTCGGTGTTTTTAGCGCCGTTTAGAACCATACTTTAGGGGAAATTAAATCTTCAATTATTATTTGTTGAAAGAGATCTAGGCGTCTGTGTACTTCCTGGATGATGGGCATCCAAGCAGCAATTTTTTTAAAAAAAAATATAAAAAAAATATTTTTTAAGGCCCGTTTGGGCGCACTGCGCCCGCCGGGTGCGCCGCGTGGGCGGCGCACGCGGCACCCGCGGTCAGCACCCGTGGGCGCTGACCGCGGGGGGGGCGGGTGGGGCGGCGCCCGCGTGCGGGGGCGCCCGCCCACGCCTTCCGCGTGGGCGGCCGCGCCCTGCGGGGGCCGCGAAAAAAAATGTTTTTTATAAATTTTTTTTTTACTTATTTTGTTTTTTAATTTATTGATGCATATCTAAATATATATATTAGATATATATATATCCAAATGCTCAATAAATTATATAGAATTTTATTTCATGAGTTAAATAGTATTATCTCAATAGTAAATGTCGAATGGTAACTTTTATTTAACCGATTTGAATTTATCAAGGTGAGATAATTACTTTTTATCTTGAGATAAAATGGTAATAATTGAAGTTACTTCAGTAAAATTTAAGTTTTTGAATTTTTAATTATTAGATAATTAGAAAATTCAAATTTTAAATTTTATTGAAGTTAAATGTGGAAAATTCAATTATTTGAATTTTAATTATTAGATAATTATTAAATTCAAATTTTGAATTTTAGAAAATTACTAATTGAGGATAATTGCATTATTTAAATTTAATTTCAAACAAAAATTATTGGATAATTAGTTTGAATTTAAATTTAAAATTATTGGCATGTTTAAATTTTGAATTTAAATTTGATTATTAGATAATTAAATTTAAATTTAATTAATTATCTCAATTAGATGCCCCTGTAGAAAATGATGGTTCTTTACGTGCTCTACTTTTATTTACCTTGTATTGGCCTGCTTGTGTGTTTAATTTTAGTTAATCATGCTTTGATTTTTAAAATTAAACAAAGCTAGCCTGTTTCTGTTTGCACATCTCATTTTTAAATTCAAAAGTAAGGATTATTTTCAGAAAATAACCCTTGATTGATTTTATTTGAATGGGTTGGCAAGTGATCATGGACTTGGATTAATGTAATTAATTGGGGTCTGCGAACCTCCTTTCTCTCTCTGTTAAAATTCCAATGTACTTCTATCTTCCTCCATTGTTGTACTCGCCCTAAGGGCTGCTGGAATTTGAGTCACATGTAATTTAATTTTTCCGGCCTGCGTGCCGTGTAAAAGTTGTAATTGATGCGGCGTCGGAGTTTGAAAGTGCGGAGCACACCCGACGAGGACGATCCAGCTGCTTCGGAAGCGGGCCGGATGTCTTAGTTACATTAGGGATAAAGTCTATGATCACTTGCGTTTAATTTTGCATTGGATGCATTTATTTTGTGCAAACTACTAGGTACGGTAAATATATTGGATATATTTATATTACCACCTAGGGTGAGATCAAGATAAAATTGAATTCCCTCGCGCTTAAATTTTAGATCTGGTAAGCGTGGCTCTAGGAGTCGTCGTGGCCCTCCATCATTATGGAGTGAATAAACGTCTTCATTTCATGGATTTGTTGTGCTTTACACAAGGTCCATGAGTTTGGGGGCGGGATTAAACTCTAAGGCTCGGCCTCAATGGGGTGAGGAATTGAACTTGGCCTTGTTGTGCTTTCCACAAGGGTCGGGTCATGAACTCATTGCTATGTAGTAATGATGGTTAGATCTAACCGAGAATATCCTTTGTTGTGCTTTCCACAAGGGGATGATTTCTCGGGGGCCGAATATCGGATATTGCATTAGATGCAAGTGCATGTTGACTGCCCTTGAGATGGTGTATGACTTGTTGTGCTTTCCACAAGGTCGTACATCAGTCTCGTTGGGATTCTGACCCACTAGGTAGATCTCGTTGATCTCCCGTTCTATATACTGAGGGTTATATAGTTCGATCGAAAAATAGTGGGACTAACTAAGATAGAAAACCACATCTAAGTTAGAATTTGAACACATGCTAAGTTGTCTTTTATTTCTTATCCAGATTACAATGTCGTCGTCCAACCCCCTCCGCGGCATCTTGTATGCAAATAGATTAACTGGACCGAATTACTCGGATTGGCTGCGTAATCTACGCATAGTCCTTACCGCCGAAAAGATTGCGTACGTGTTGGACACGGTTCATTCTGAGCCAGCTCCTGATGCCGACGAGGGCGAGTTACTGGCTTATGCCAAGTGGTCTGAGGACTCCTCCCTAGCCCAATGTTACATGTTGGCCTCTATGGCTACTGAGCTACAGAGACAATTTGAAAAGACTTATTGTAGAAGTATACTTCTCAATCTACGCCAGCTCTTCGGGGAGCAGGGTAGGATTGAGAGGTATGACATCTCCAAAAGGCTTTTCAGGACACGGATGTCTGAGGGTTCATCAGTACAGGCCCATGTACTGAAAATGATGGAGTGGATTGAAAGACTCAATGCTTTGGGGTTCAAGTTGGATCTTGAACTATGCATTGATCTTATACTCCAGTCATTGCCTGATTCTTTTTTTCCTTCATCATGAACTTTAACATGAACAGGATTGAAGCAACTCTCCCAGAGCTGCTCAATATGTTAAAGAGTGCTGAAGGAACCATGCAGAAAGATAAACCATCTTCGTCTGTAATGGTTATTGGCCGGGCCAACAAGAAAAGGAAGGCCTCTCAAATATCCGCCATGAGTAACAAAGGGAAGGGAAAGAAAAAGGTCACGGGTAAGCAACTTGTCAAAGTTGACAAAGGGAAGGGCAAGAACAATGAAAAGGAAGACAAATATTTTCGATGCGGGGAAACTGGGCATTGGAAAAGGAATTGCAAGGCAATTCTAAATGAAGGTATTTTTGTCATAGACCTTAATTTGTCATATATGGAATCCACATCATGGGTATTGGATACTGGATGTGCATCTCATATCTACAATTCTGTGCTGGTGCTGGCAAATAGAAGGCGATTGGGCAAAAAGGAGATTGAACTGAGGATGGGCAATGGAGCTTTGGTTTCTGCCAAAGCTGTCGGGACTGCACGCCTCAGTTTACCTTCAGGAGTCATTCTAAAGCTGAATGACTGTTATTATGTTCCTAATATTATTAAGAACATTATTTCAATCTCTGGCTTGTATAACATTGGACACACATTGGCTTTTAATAGCACTGGGTGCTCTATAATGAATAATGGTTTGGTTATAGCCAATGGTTCATTAGTCAATGGTCTATATGTATTAGATACACGTTCTAATGTTATGCAAATTTTCATTGCTGATGAAGTGAATTCTGCATATCTATGGCATTGCAGACTTGGTCATGTAGGTGAGAAAAGAGTCTCTCACTTACACTCAAATGGGTATTTGAATTCGTTCGAATACAAGCCATTTGATACCTGTGAGTCGTGTCTCATGGGGAAAATGACTAAGACTTCCTTTGGTGGACATGGAGAGAGGGCTGTTGACCTTCTCGAGCTCATACACTCGGATGTGTGTGGACCCATGTCCATAGAAGCAAAAGGAGGTCATCTCTATTTCATTTCTTTTATTGATGACTTCTCCAGATATGGCTATGTGTATTTAATGAGACATAAGTCACAAGCCTTCGAGAAGTTTAAGGAATACAAGAATGAAGTAGAGAAACAGACAGGCAAAAGTATTAAGACTCTTCGATCGGATCGAGGAGGTGAATACTTAAGCCATGAATTCACTTCTTATCTTAAAGACCATGGAATAGTTTCTCAGTGGACTCCACCGTATACACCACAGCATAATGGTGTATCCGAGAGGAGAAACATGACCTTGTTAGACATGGTCCGATCCATGATGTCTATGTCAGGACTACCCTTGTCTCTCTGGGGCTATGTGTTAGAGACTGCGGCTTATTTATTGAATAGGATCTCAAGTAAATCAGTTCCTTCTATACCATATGAGATATGGAAGGGCAGGAAACCAAATTTTAATCACATTAAAATTTGGGGGTGTCCTGCTCATGTAAAGAAGAACGAGAGTGATAAGCTTGAGTCGAGAACCGATAAGTGTAGGTTTGTGGGATATCCAAAGGAGACGTTTGGATATTATTTCTATCACCCTTCTGAGCAAAGGGTCTTAGTGACCAAAAGAGCTGTATTTCTGGAAAGAGAATATCTACTCCAGAAAAACAGTGGGAGCCAGATAGAATTGGACGAGGTCCAAGAACCACAACCCATAGACACAAACTCATTAGATGAGACTGTATCGGTTGATCCTATTCAAGGTGAAACACTGACACTACGGAGATCTGGTAGACTACCGAGAGAACCTGAGAGATATGTTGGACATGTCTCAGAGGGGTCCTCTAAGGTATGTATCGATGAGGATGATGATCCTCAGTCGTACCAGGAGGCGATCCGTAGTGTAGATTCCGAGAAATGGTAAGAGGTAATGGATTCAGAGATACAGTCCATGTACACCAACAAAGTTTGGAACTTAGTTGATGTACCCGAAGGGAAGGTCCCTATCGGCTGCAAATGGATTTTCAAAAGGAAAATCGGTGCAGATGGACAGATTGACACATACAAGGCTAGACTAGTGGCGAAAAGATATCGTCAAAGGCAAGGCATTGACTATGACGAGACGTTTTCGCCGGTAGCCATGGTTAAGTCAATCAGAATCCTCCTTGCCATTGCTGCATACCTGGATTACGAGATCTGGCAAATGGATGTGAAGACAGCTTTTCTTAATGGAAACCTGTCAGAAGAGGTGTACATGGTACAACCTGAGGGATTCACTTCCAAGCCACATCCTAATAAGGTATGTAAACTTCAAAGGTCCATTTATGGATTAAAGTAGGCATCTAGAAGCTGGAACTTAAGATTTGACGAGGCTGTCAAATCTTTCAACTTCATTCGGAATGAAGATGAACCATGTGTTTACAAGAAGGTCAGTGGGAGCTCAGTGACCTTCTTGGTCCTTTATGTTGATGACATCTTACTCATTGGGAATGATGTAGGGATGTTGATATCAACTAAGTCTTGGTTGTCCAAGACTTTCTCCATGAAGGATTTGGGAGAAGCATCCTATGTGCTGGGCATAAGGATCTATCGAGATAGATCTAAAAGGATGCTAGGATTATCCCAATCCAAGTACATAGACACTATCCTCAAAAGGTTTAGGATGGAAAATTCTAAGAGAGGTCTCATTCCCATGAGACATGGAATTTGCCTATCCAAGGGGATGAGTCCTAAAACTTCTGAGGAGGTGGCACACATGAATAAGGTACCCTATGCTTCGGCGATAGGGTCAATCATGTATGCAATGCTATGTACACGGCCCGATGTTGCCAATGCTTTAAGCATTGTCAGTAGATATCAAGTAAATCCAGGCGAAGAGTACTGGAAGGCAGTAAAGGGCATCCTTAAGTACCTGCGAAGGGCTAAGGATCTTTTTCTGCTTTATGGAGGAGATGACCTATAGCTTAGAGCTTACACAGATTCTAGTTTCCAGTCAGATACAGATAACTGCAAATCCATGTCTGAATTTGTATTCATGTTGAATGGAGGGGCAGTCAGTTGGAGAAGCCACCTGGATGAAGAAATTCATCTTGGAACTCGGCGTAGTTCCCGAGATAACAGCTCCCATCTCATTATTTTGTGATAATAATGGGGCCATCGCCCAGGCGAAGGAACCGAGATCTCACCAAAGGTCAAAGCATATTCTCAGGCGCTTTCACCTTATTCGGGAGATTGTTGATCGTGGAGATGTGATGGTAGAGCGTGTACCGTCAGAAGACAACATAGCAGATCCACTGACTAAGCCTTTGACACAGACTGTATTTGAGCGTCATCGGGATAAGATGGGCCTCAAAGTTGTGGGCAATTGGCTGTAGCTCAAGTGGGAGATTGTTAGTGTTGGTGTGCTACAGGCCAATTTCGGGTCGGGTAGGCCCAATAGTTATACGATCTTGTTCATTAATAAAGTGGTGTTTGAGCGTAAATATGCGATTGTGTTACTTTACGTTGTCCCTAGGATATGTGGTTGTAAAGTCAGCTCGAGATGAGATCTCGAACATGAGATTGACTTTACATGTACACATACCTTAAGCTGTTCCTGGTTGGAGGGTAATCACTCGGGGACTTTGATTACCTATTAAACCAGTACACATGATGTGTCAGTGACCAGTCTCATGGTCATTGGTGCGGGACACCAACACATATGTGTAGGTGTATGTCCTTGGAGGATGTGCACTGAACTGATCCGCTATTGGATCTTCAGATGGTTGATTATACCTAATGTCAACTGAAGATCCAACGGTCTCAGTAGCATCGTTGGTCCTTTGACCTGAGACATTGATCGGATCTTACACGAGGATTGGAATGGTTTAATTACTTGGCTAAGTGACTTTAACCATAAGTCATGAGTTGCCGAGTCGTTAACCACTCCAGGATACGTGTGAAGATCGTCAATGGTTAAGAAGGGATCGCTCACTGTCAGGTATATATCAGACAGTTAATGGGTCATGACATTGACGCTCCGTTAAATCCCTGGCCAGGGCCGTGTGAGTTCGTTTAGAACAGACGTCATACACTTTAAGGAGGTCATAGTCAAATGGCACGATCATGGGGTTTGACAGATACCGTACCCTCGATCGTACCAGACTCATAGAAGGAGCGAGGGATTATATCGATGTGATAACTGTGGACATACAGGTACCAGACATGCTGGTTTAAACCCGGGGTCATCTAGGATCACGCGGATTTGCTTGACCCAACGTGATCGTAGGTTCGGAATGAATTAAACTATTATTCGGCTCTTGTAGAAGTGAATAATACGTTTAATTTACTTCTAATTAGGAATTAGAAGTTAATGGGCCTTAAACTAGAGTGACTGTGGGCCTAGATGATCACACATAATGGATTCTTGGGTTACGGATAATTATTATACAAATGTATGTATTATTTCCTTTTAATTTCTTTTGGAAAGGAGTGTAAACGGAGTTTAATACATATGTATAATATGAGATAGGACATATATACAGTTTTGGTCTTTTAGAACCCTTTTCTAATAAACCTAAACTCTATATATAGCTACCTACGTGAAGCTCATTCGAGCCTTCACTTCTTCCAACCTCTTAAGCTTAAGCAAGCACATAAGCTTAAGAGGAGGATTAGCCTCCCCCTTTCTCCCTCTTGCTCTCTCTCTCTCTCCAGAAGGTGATAGAGCCGGGGAAAGTTGTGTTGGGGAGGTACCGTCGCTGCGCAAGGGTCCGTGTGGATCTACTCTAGAGGCCGTACAGCTGTGCGGCTTGTTATTCTGCATCGGGCATCGCGGACAGCGTCGTTCCGCGCAAGGTGAAACACGCAACCCGTAATTAGGCTATTAGAAACACCGATTAGAGCACAGATTAAGCTTTCCATAACACCGGAATCGGGTAAATTAAATTTTTGTTATCCGCTGCGTTGCCCGTAGGTGCTGTGCGAAACCTTACATAACCTCTGGGTCAACTAGATTCTTTCTCTCTCCTCACTAACAATAGGTTCTCTATACTCCGAGTACTTCAAGGGTACAACCAGCCCGGCGTCCGTGAGGGAATCCACGGGTGCGGGGACTTACGAAGGTCTTGGAAAAGGGATTTCCGGTCCAAAGAGACGGAATGCACAATGGAGGGTTGTCCCGATTCCAAGAGAGGTGTGTGGAATCCTAGTGTAGAGAGATGAGGTCTCTCAACCAAATGCCACAATATGCAAAATAAGATGATAAGATCACAGC
The DNA here is from genome assembly GCA_022559845.1 of Amorphophallus konjac. Taxonomy (NCBI): domain Eukaryota; kingdom Viridiplantae; phylum Streptophyta; class Magnoliopsida; order Alismatales; family Araceae; genus Amorphophallus; species Amorphophallus konjac. Next base: position 35,810,483 of record CM040128.1, on the reverse strand, counting down.
AATATAGGCAAGCAATGTAATAACCAAACAAACTATCACAGACAGCAACAGGAAGCAGGCTTCTGTAAAACGCAGGAAAGAGATGCCATGGGGCAGGTCGCTATCAACCAAAGCAATGACAGTGTCACTGTCGTGAATCACTGCGATAGGCCATGAGCCAGTAGTGAGAAACAAAGACACGCCTCTGGTTGAGGCGCGAAATATGAAAAGGACGCCTCTGAGTTAGGGCGTCAAATCTGAAAAAAAGCGCCTTGAGGTGAGGCGCTATGCAATAAAAGAACGCCCTAGGGCAGGGCGTGAATTCACAGGTAGCGTGATAAAAGCAGTAAAATGATGAAAGACGTCTTGACAGAAGACGTAACACAGTAATAAAACGCCCTGGGTGAAGGCGTTAATAGAAAAGGCGCCTCTGTTTGAGGCGTGAATTCCGGAAATATGCAATCACAAACTGGCTGATCCCGGGGAGTGTGCAGGGTGCACAGTGGAGGATACCCGTGGGGCACAAAAGGAGGGGTACCGAGGGTACCGAGGGGAAAGGGCACACGTGGGTGCCGAAGGGGAAAGGGCACACGTGGGTGCCAATAGGAAAGGGCACACGTGGGTGCCAATAGGAGATGGTAATCAAAAGAAAAACAGTGGAGGTCCCACCGTGATCGCCAATTTGTAGATCGTGATAAATCCACACACGAAGAAGAAATTTAAATATGAGAAAGCATAACAAAAATAAAGGGGGAGATGATATAATAATAAGGGAAAGAAGCACGTGGTGCTACTAAGGAGGGTGATCGCCAGACGGGTTACCTCAAGAAGAAACAAAGAAGATCGCGAATACCTGGTGGAAAATAGGACGCGGGATGGATTGTGAATTCCTCCTCCTCTTTCAACCGGCCGGCCGATGAAGGGGGTTTTCCTTTATTGATTACCTTGCAAAAGAGACAAAACACACAAGCAGTGGATCAGCCAAGTGCACGTAGTATCAATTCCAAAGATGATATGAAGCTGAGAAAAGAACAAAACATGCACACCTTATTTTGTTTTAAAACCCCTAAAGAAATAGGGAAAGAGGAGATATGATGAAGCTAATGCAAACGTAAAAGAAGAACACAGTGATGATGAAGCTAATGTAAAAAAGAAGAAAACAACATAGTGATGATGAACGATTGATGAAGACAAAACAACACAAACAGAATAAAAAGAACCCTGCTGTCCCTGACGATAGTAAAGGGAAACAAGGTGGACGCGGTTGATCGGAAGCAGAGGAAGCAGAGGAAGCAGAGCCCTTTCTAAACGATCGCACAGGAGGAAGATGAAGCTCTGTAACTCCCGAACTCGCAATCCTCTGATCGTAACCTATGAACTCTCTAACCCGTCAACCTCTGTCTAGATCGACCAGAGCATCTTTTTATAGGATTTCAATCGAAGATAAGCTCAAATTTGGGAAGATAAGGATAGGCAATGATCAAAGAAGGCGGGACTCTCACTCCTAATTCAAGCAAGGAGACCACCGGAGGCAGGGAACTCTCCAGGAAAGTTGAGTTTAAGCAGAACACGGAAAGGTGAAACACGACCTTCAGAAGGGCGTCAAATCACAAATTGACGACCTACATCAAGACGTTACTCAAAAACACGACCATGATCAAGGGCGTCACTTCTTGGATTTAATTTTGGCAATAAAACTTACTTTATTTGAAAATTGTGAGAACACGCCTGAGATGAAGGCGTTAATTGAAACCACGCCCTGAGGAAGGACGTTAATCAATAATTTGAATTTATTTTGAATTTATTTTGAAACCGGATAATACCAGGAATTGATGCCCTGATATTTAGTCGTCCTTTCTTTTGAACACGCCCTAGATAAGGTCGCTATATAAAACACGCCCCTCCTCAGGTCGCGAATCACAAAAATGCAAGAACAAATCAAAACCACACAAAAAATAGAAAAACATCATATTATGAATATATCGAAGTTCACTTTGGGGCGTCAACATAGTGACATGAGATTTGATCAACATAGCGTCAATTTTGGCGTGTCTACACCAGTCTTGGCCTCGCCGAGCAATGGCTGAAGGATGGCGAGGAACGCTACCGAAGAGCACGAGAGCGTGGCTTTCGTGTTAGTAGCTTCTTTGCTACCCCCGCAGATCAACGCCGGGGTGTGGAGATAGGAAGAGGAGCACTGAGCGGTAGAAGTACCGCTTTTCGTAGTTGGGTAGCACCCTCTAGAGCGTCTTGTCCGGAGAGCGGTGGGACGAGTAATGTAGAGAGAGAAGGTGGAACTTAATGTACAACTTCTAGTTTTGGAATGGAATAAAAAGTTTGTTTGTTTTTGTTTTTCATCTCTTTCTTGCTATCTGGAATTCCTGCACACATCACTAAAACAAACAAGTCAGAATTTCTGCTCTGACTTGGCCCCTTGCTCAATAAACAGGTTTGTTTTGACTGTCCTTGATAATGGGTCAAGGGGCCAAACCTTTATTAATAAAGGCAAGATAAAGATATGATGATGAATGCGGCACACAAACACACGGATGCAAGCGAAATTTAAAAGTGGGATGCTGCATGCAAATACAATCATAGGAAATGTATTTTTTTTCTGTTATTTTTATTTTTCTTGCATTTTTCTTGTTGTTTTATTTTTATATCATTTTTTTGTTTTGCATATATCTACATTTTTCTCTTTTTCCTTTTTTTTGGTGTTTTTATCATTGTCATCATTTTTTTTTGTTGCTAATGCCTGGTAAGGACCCATAGGGCACCTAACCTGCATGAGAATAGGGATTTCTTACTAACCTCCTAGATATCCTAAGTGCACATCTAGGTTGATTTAGGCCTTTAGACTCCTCGAATGATAATCCCGCCGGTTAAGACTTATCCTGATGACAATGCCGTCATGCCATGCTTAGGCTCCCAGTTGCTTCCGACCACAGGGATTCACCCAAAAAGTGTTCGAGGTAAATGATTTGCCCGACCCGGGTCTATTTCCTCACAACTCTAGATGGTATGTAATGGAACACCTTGGAACCCAAATGACCAACCGCGCGACGCTGACCCGGAATCAGACGCCGTCGCACCTATAGGTGACGCGCTTGCATTGGTCTAAGCCCGAGGTTAGACTAGAAGACATTAAGGTGGTAGATAAAGGTCTTGACCGGCCAGAAACACGGAGACTCTTTCACGGCAACGACTTTTGCTTTTCAAAATAAATAACCATATACTTGTATTGAAAGGAGGTTGCAGGCCTTGGCGAGTTTCACCCTTCGGGAACTCTATTGAGCCTTCATCTTTAGGGGAAGACGGAAGAATATTGGGGGCAAACCTCCTGAGAGGACCGACCAAACCGTTAACCCGGCGAGCCAATAGGGGCACACTTAACTTCCCCTTTCGGGCAATTTCAGACTAAATATCGAGCATTTACATCTCATGACCCCTTTTGTGTAATTTGACTTTCAGTCGAAGGGGTTTCATTTAGTGGAATCAGGCACGGTTACGACCATGCCTTTCTTTTGACTTTGATTTCTTGCTTTTCTTTTCTGATTTTTTTTTTGATAGATTTTTGCAAGGGACATAATATTTTGACATTTATGGAATCCCTCTTGGATGCCTGCGGGGACACTGCCCTCTTCTCGTGCTCTGATCGATGCTCGAGGAATTGGGTCCTAGTCTTACCCTAGAGGCTATGTTCGTGTTTCCCATGCTCAACGTTTTAAGGGCGCCGGCTGTCTCATTCGGTCGAAGAGAGAGAGAATAAAGATTTAAGCCTTCTGGAGACCTTCTGGGTGAGGCCTCACCATGAGCGATGCTAACGATGCTTATAGAACACATGTGTACATGCATGTTGCCTTCTTTTGAAGGGGGCATACGTCGAACCAATCGGACAGGGATCTCTACGGTTCTGGCAAACTAAGACCTGAGACCTACCAAATCTTAATGGGCCCTATTCTAACATGGAGGTTAAATGCAATGACTTAACTACATGGTGATCTCCAAGCATCAGCATTTTGAATTTTGAATTTTTTATCTTTTTTTTATTTTATGTACATATTTTTGTTATTTTCATTATTTTTTTGTTATTTTTCTTTTCCTTTTTTTTTTCTTTTCATTTTTGACAGTATGTACACCTATCTAAGGGTAGTACTTCTTAAGATAAAGCTCATTCCAAGGGTGGGATAACTCAACTCCCTCAGCATTGACTAGCCTGTAGGCGTTACCAGGATGCACAGCCTGAACCACGTATGGTCCTTCCCAATTAGGTTGGAGCTTAGAACGTGGCCCGCCAGGTTTTACAAAGATCATTTTCACTACCATCTCACCTACTTTGAATTTTCTCTCAATAACCTTCTTTTGATAAAAACGTGCGAGTCTATTTTGGTATACACGAGCATGCTCGGCTGCGGCCATGCGCTTTTCATCTAAGAGTTCCAATTGGGCAAGGAGTGAGTCACGACGTTCGTCGAGGGGAAGTTCCTTATCCAATTGTACCCTAAGAGAAGGGACCAGAATCTCATATAGGACTACCGCCTCTATCCCGTAAGTAAGGGCGAATGGAGTTTGCCCAGTGGGAGTACGGACTGAAGTGCGATAAGCCCATAGAGCTTCAATAAGTTTTTCTGGCCAATCCGAGAATCTGCTAGACTCACAGATTTTCTTTATGATCTTAATCAATGTTTTATTAGTGGCCTCCGCTTGGCCATTGCCTTGTGGATAATATGGTGATGAATGATGCAATGCAATCTTATACCTTTTGTAGAGGTCCTGAAGATCCTGAGAAATGAATTGTGGCCCATTGTCGGTGATGATAGTTCTTGGAATGCCGAACCTGGCGATGACGCTCTTCATAATGAACTTACAGACTGTGGATGCCTTGATTTCCGTGTAAGCTTTAGCTTCAGCCCAGTTGGTGAAGTATTCTGTTGCAGTGAGGATGAAGGATTTTTGCTTGGTGAGAGAGTTAGGATCACCAAGAGGACCAATGATGTCGAATGCCCACATGGAGAAAGGCCATGGGGAGGACACTGGATGGAGAGAGGAAGATGAGGAATGGATCTTATCGGCATGAAGTTGACACTTGACACACCTACGGACATAAACATCACAATCTTCTTCCATAGTGGGGCAGTAAAAGCCTTGCCGAAGGATCTTCTTAGCAAGCATTTGGCTGTTCACATGGCCACCGCACACGCCTGAGTGTGCTTCCTCTACACACTTCCAGGACTCATCATCATCAAGACACCTCAGGAGAACACCAGTGAGGCTTTTCTTGTATAGAAATCCTCCAACAAGTGTGTACCTCTGGGCTACTCTCCTTATGGCCCTCTTATCTTCTGCTGTTGCCTCTTCAGGGTAAGACTGGTCTTTGCAATATTTAACCATCTCATAGAACCATGGCTTCTCCTCATCAGCCAATTCTTCTTCCAATTCGACCAACATAATTTCCCTCTTTTCAACAACTTCTCTATCCTGAGCCATCTTTGACATTTCCTCCTGAACCCTTAAATAGGAAGGGTTGTGAATAGCAGGGAGGATAACCTTGTGGATAGAAACGGACAGAGCCCTTCTTCCCAGAGGAAACCTTAATGATGATGCCAACGAAGCAAGGGCGTCGGCGAGAATGTTCTGATTGCGAGGAACATGGACAAAGACTAACTTGTTAAACAGTTTGGCAAAAGCAACAGTGAGCTCTTGATATGGCTTGAGCTTGGGATCGCGTGTGCGATATTTAGTGAGCACCTGGCGAAGAACAAGTTGACTATCACCTATGACTCGTAATTCGGTGACCCAGAAGGAATATGCAAGATTCAGACCTGCTAGAAGAGCTTCGTATTCAGCCACGTTATTGGTGACTGGAAATGAGAGCTGAAATGCCTCTGGGATAGTGACGCCTTCGGGTGACAAAAGGACAATGCCAATACCTCTCCCCTGGGAATTCAAAGCTCCATCAAAATATAATGTCCACATGGGATCATCATACTGGGTAATGGACATTAGTTCATCATCTGGAAACTCTGATTGAACAGGATCAAATTTGGGGAGAGGGTGGTGAGCAAGATGCTCAGCTATAGCATAGACTTTAATCACCTTTTGCTGGATATAGATGATGTCGAATTGAGATAGAAAGCTTTGCCAACGTGCTAGCCTATCAGTAAGGACAAACTTTTTTCAAGAGAAATTTGATAGGATTCATGCGAGCAATTAAATGGACTTCATGAGCAAGAAAGTAATGTTTTAATTTCTGCACTACCCACACAAGGGCGGCACATGTCTTCTCCATGGCTGTATACTTTCGCTCACAGGGGTTGAGAAGTTTAGACAAGTAATAGGTTGCCCGTTCCTTGCCTTCTTCATTGATTTGTGCCAGAACGGCTCCCACAGAGTCGTTTAGGACTGAGATATATAAGATCAGAGGTTTATCTGGAACAGGTGGAGTGAGAACAGGTGGGTTGGCCAGATATTCCTTTAATCCATCAAAAGCGTTCTGACACTTAGAATCTCAACAAAATTTGGTCCCTGCTTTGGTCAACTCGTAGAAGGGCCTGCATCTTTGCGAGTGTTGAGACACAAAGCGGCGGATGAACTGCAACCTCCCGATTAATCCTCGAACTTCTCTCAGATTCTTCGGGGGTGGCATATCCCTAATCGCCTTAGCCTTGTTGGGATCTATCTCAATGCCCCTTTTGCTCACAATGAATCCAAGTAACTTTCCCGATGATACACCAAACACGCACTTTTTTGGATTCATTTTCAAATTGAACTCACGCGATCTTTGCAACACCTTTGCAAGGACCTCGGGATGTTCTGCCCTAGTTTTGAATTTTACCAACAAATCATCCACATAGACTTCCAAATATATGTGCATCATGTCATGAAATATTGCCATCATAGCCCTTTGGTAAGTGGCTCCAGTGTTCTTCAGTCCAAATGGCATGACCACATAACAGTAAGTTCCCCAGGGAGTAGTGAATGAAGTTTTCTCCTGGTCTTCTTCTGCCAGACAGACTTGGTTGTATCCAGAAAATCCATCCATGAATGAAAGGGTTTCATATCCTGCCGTATTATCAATCAACACGTCAATATGAGGCAAAGGAAAATCATCCTTCGGACACGCGCGGTTAAGGTCCCGAAAGTCAATGCAAATTCTCACCTTACCATCCTTCTTCATGACCGGGATAATATTTGCGACTCACTGAGGATACAGGACGACTCTAATAAACCTAGCTTTGTGGAGCTTATCGACATCTTCCTTCATTTTTAAAGCCATTTGTGGGCGGAAACGTCTTAACCGTTATTTTACCGAGACGGACCCTGGTTTTAAAGTGAGACGATGTTCAACCAAGGTAGAATCTAAACCTGGCATATCCTCGTAACTCCATGTGAACGTGTCCTTATATTCCTTAAGAACTTTAATCAATGCCTCTTCGTCAGATGAGGGTAAATTATCACTTATGAGGACAATCCTAGGGTCATCCTCAGTTCCCAAGTTTATCTCTTTGGTGGACTCTTCTACAGCGGCTGACGGCTCGTCAAATCTGCTCATTCCACTAGCATAGGCGTCAGCCGTGTCCTCATATTCTTTATCCTCTTCTTCAATGGGGTATTCCTCGTCAGTGAGTTCGTAGACCCCATACCCTTCATCAATCATGCAATCATTCTCACATTCTATTTCTGGCAGTTGGATGAGATTTTCTAGCAATTGAGGGATAGCTAGAAGGGTTTGACACCTAGTGGCTAGATCCAAAAGGAACTGACGGGGAATTTGCCTACCCTTGGATTTCTTCTTAGGCACTACCCTTAACTTATTATTGCTAGCTAGACTGACATTTACAGAAGAAGAAAAAGAAACTGAAGAGGATGGTGAAGAATGTACAGGGAAGGACCCCTCAGATGAGGGGTAGAGAAAGTCGCTCAGGGGACCTTGAATGAGTGGCCCGTGAGTCGGGACACACTCGTGGGAGCTATAAGAGGTTTCATCAAAGACAATGCGCTGTTGAGGAGTTGGGGAATTGGCGTTTTTTTTTTCATTTTCATCTTTGATAACAAAATAGTGAAAAGAAATTGGAGGAGGTGAAAAGGGGATTACAGCCAAAGAGTTGTGTGGCTCGTAGAGCAGATCGTGATGAAAGACTTGGCGTGAGTTGAGAAACTCACGCAAGTGAATAAGTAAAGAAGGGGACCTGGGGAGATCATCAGACAATCGTCTGGTCCAGGAGGGAGACAGCAACAAAGGCTGTGATAAGTGAATGGAGAAGATGACGACTAATGAGCCGTCAGTAGCAATGTTGATGACAGATGATGATCCGTTGATGACAACACCCTCCTGACGAGGAGGGTTTGACATTCTGGCAATAGTGGTGATATCCCCTGGCATTTTGGAGATCGAAGGTGGCCCTTCTAGATGTGGAGGTGAGAACATTCTTTCCAGTGCAATGGATATATCTGGTATGTCAAACCATTTATACCATTCACAATCCAAGTGGACAATCTTTCCTTTTTTTGGAGTTTTTGAACATCCTTCAGCCAAGAATACATTCTGTAACCCCCCATGTGATTATGGTGGAAGATCTCCCATCTGAACGACGGGCCCCTTCTTGAAATGTGAGGACAAAGTCCAAGTGAGGGGTTTGCCGTCTAATTCGAACGACCCCTTAAAACCTAAGCCAACTCTACGGGTTGGCTTTGTTTTCTTTAATGGTCTCAGCCTTCCTTGCAGTTGTGCCCCCAAGCCTTTTCCCTCTTGATAGCCAATATTTCTCATAATCTCCCATCCTTTGGAACGGAATGGGAGGCATGAGGTTGGCACAGGAAACGGCTTTTGTTGTGTGAAGGGAGCACGGCAGGGATCACGGACATCTAACAAGGATAGTATGGGCCGATGAGTCGGCCAGACCGAGGGCAAAGAGGTGGTGATAGCATCCACCGTAGAACAGAGGGGCATGCTCATTACCTTGATAACCCATCCTTTGTATGAAAATTTCAAACACTGATGATTGGTGGATGGTACAGCATTCATGGCTTCAATGTAGGTACGGCCTAGTATAGTCTTGAAAGTGGGATCCATATCAAGGATATAGAATTCCGTGAAGACTGATACAGGGCCTAGTTCTACATTGAGGGTAATCATCCCCATTGGCGGCCTTTTACTATTGTCATAGGCCGTGACTGTGATTGAGGAGGGCATGAGTTGTTCTTCATCAACCCCACATGCTTGGAGAGTACTAGGGGAAATCACATTTATAGACGCGCCCGTGTCCACCAGGCATGGATCCACTGACACACCATTGATTTTTACCGCAATACACAACGCATATTTTCGAGCTTCCTTAGGGGCAAGCTCGTGATTATGGAACATGATGGGCGGTTGTGTATCGGTGGGCGTCAGGACTGCCGAGATTTTCTCCGCAGGGAGATCCTCATTCACCATGACTTTTTGGAGATATTCCCTTAAAGCTTCTTGGTGAGATGCGGATCTTTTGATCAACTCGAGGATGGAGATACGGGCAGGCGTCTTATCCAGATGTTTCAACAAGTCATACTGGGTCCCAAGGATGGACTCTTCTGACTGCTCTTCCTTATCTTTCTTTGGCTGAGACTGTTCGGGGGCCTGACTATTCTGGGGAAACACCCGGTGGAACATCTTTCCACTCCGGAGCACCATTGTTTGTGGGTCTTGCTGCACCTCTATGGTATTGGGTGTGGATTTTAACAGGGGTTTGAGAGGTAATGGTGAAGGAACAGTTGGTGGTATAGGGGTGATGACGGATGTAAAGGTTTTAATTAGGGGTTTGTTTAGTGGGGGAATGGTAGAGTGGTGGATGATAAGGGGCTTAGATGGTGGAGGAGGAGGTTTAATGGAGGTAGAGGCGGATGACGTGTCATACGGGTAATGGACGGTAAAGAAATTAAAAGGTTGGGGTAGAGATTCAATAGAGGTAGGTGGTGAAGTAGAGGGATAAGAGGTAATGAGAGGGTTTAGAGGTAAAGGAGATGTGATAGATGGTATTGGGTGATGGACTGGTGGTGAATTGACGATAGGGGTACGAATAAGAGGGCGTGATGGCTGTGGAAAGGAAGAAGGACCAAATAGGGGTTGTGAGGGGGTTGGGTGATAAGAAGATGATGTTCGAAGGAGACGAGGAGCCTGATTAGTAACATGGCTGGTAGCAAGGATAGAGGTGCTTTCCAAATGCCAAGTTTGCTCTCTTCCAACTTCCGGGAAGGAGGAAATGGGATTAGCCTGGTGGTTAGGCTGTTGGTGCTCCGGAAGTGGATTGTGGATGATGCCCATATTAGGCTGCTGTTGTGGGGCCTGCTGAGGTTGCTACTGTTGCTGTGGTGGTTGGGGTTGCTGAGGCCTAGGCGGAGGTCTCCTGGCCTTCAGGGTGGCGATGTATCGTCTCATTTCATCCCAATCAATTTCACCCTGATCATTCATGTCATAAATGTAATCTTTGAAGCTAAAACAATTCTCGACCGTATGACCTGGTTGCCTGTGATAGACACAGTACCTAGAGGTATCAGCATTCGGGGGCCATATAAACTTTTCTTTGGGCAAAGTGAGTGCATTGGCAGCCATAAGGGCGTTGAAAATATCCGGCAAGGCTTCAGGCAATGGTAGATAATGGGCTCTTTTGGGTCCAATGGGCCTCATCCGTTGTTGTGGTGGGCCGTAATTTCCCGGAGGTGGAACTTGGTGATATTGAGGTTGGGGTTGTTGTTGTTGGGGATAAAAAGCTTGAGGCATGTTGTTCTGGGGGAAGTTGTTCTGAGGACGATAGGGAGGTGGGCCCTGTTGAAAGGGTGGTGAACCTTGCTGAAAGGGTGGTCGTGACATTTGACGAGGCCTTGGGTTAACTGGTTGGTTGGGGCCGCCAAGCACACTCACTTGCTCATTTATGCCGACTCCCTCGGTTGTTCCTCCTTGAACACCGGTACCTGTTTTCTTAAACACCCTAGGCTTTGGGGGTTCAAACATATGTATGATGGGGGAATCTTTTAATTGGGTCTGGATATACCGAGCCCTCTCATAAAGTTCCTCCATCGTAGTAAGCTTATTCATGGCCAAAATGTGTCTAAACTGCGGGGTTGCATTAGACACGATCATTTTGACTTGCTCGGGTTCTGAAAGGGTATCCTTTACTTTATCGGCCAGGGACCTCCACCTATCAGCATACTGGACAAAATCCTCATCTGACCTCATTTTCTCAGCAACTAGGTCGGTGATAGAAAAGGCTGGACCGACCCTATCCCGGTACTTCTGAATGAATTTGGCCTTAACAACGTCAAAATCCTCAGCCTCACTCGGTTCTAGAGAATAGAACCATTCTAGGGCGGGACCATCCAAGGATCTGCGAAAAAGATAAGCCAGGGATTTTGGATCGTTCTGCCATGAGGAAGATTCATACATGAAATCCTTAATGTGAATAGAAGGGTTACCCGTACCGTTATACCTACGGTATGTAGGCATTTCGGAGGGAGGGAGATGAAATGTGGGGAGAACTGGTAGGGAAATCTCAAGGGCAGACTTCCCATGTACCTCTTTCTTGAAATTTCGAAACTCCTCGTTCATTTCATTGAATTTGTTGAGGAGAGACTGAGTGAGGTCCTCGGCAGGTGGAGGTTGGGCCTGCCACTGAGGTTGAGAAGGCCTGCCAAGGGCCTGAGAAGGGAATCATGAACCAGAAGGGTATGGTGGCCCGCCAATGGACGGACCCGTTTGGGGTACCGTATGAAGGATGGCAGGGGCTTGAGATTATAGAGGGGGAAATTGGTAAGAGGCAGGCTGTTGACTCGCATGTCCTTGAAATGAGGAAGAAGGAACGTCATGTACATATGACGGAAAAGTGGTAGCCTGGAGCGGCTGTTGGTGGGATGTGGGAGCCGGAGTTGACTCCTGAGGAGGGGGAGCAATAGATTTCCCCTTTAAGATAGTCTGAAAGGCTAGAAGTTGCTCAGGGCTGAGCTGCGTACTGGCGAGGACACCTAACAGGGAAAAGATGTCCTGAGGTGGGGCTACTTCCCGTGAAACAGCGGAGACCTCTTGTGAGATCTCACGAGAAGGGCCTGAGTCCATTGCGTGGACACGTGGGTCAATTGACTGACCACGTCCTGATTGGTTCTCTTCGAGAGAATCGTGGGTCATTCCTGTAATTTTACTAGAACGTAAATGCATACACTAGCAAACAAGTATCAGAGATTAACAGATAAGTGGATGATCTTACGCCATTTTTTTTCAGTTTTTGTTTTAACTTTTTTTTTGTGTTTTGATGTAATTAATTTTTTTGATTTTTCTTTTTCTTTTTTTTTGATTTTAACAAATATAAAATTCACACTTAGTAGGAGGGACCCTAATTGCACTTTGTTTTACCGCCATGTCAGCTAGGGGCACTCGTCTCACCACGAATATGTAACTAACTCCGGGTTACTTCAGTGGTACAACCAGCCCAGTGAACGAAGAGAGAATCCTTCGATGTCGGGGACTTACGGAGGTCCCAATGGAGGAGATCCTAGTCCGTCGAGAGGAATTCCCGACGGAGAGTCCTTCCTTCACCGAGAGGGGTTAATCTTAAATAAGTAAAAGAAAGAAAAGAAAATGGGTAAATGTATGAAATGCAGTGCTGAATAAAAGATGTATAACACACAAATACCAGAGATAAACACACAAATAGAACAGATATAATCACAATGATATAACAGAGATATAAAAGTAATAAACAGATGGAGTAGGATACAACCGTTCCTCTTTCCGAGACACGTGGATCACTTGGAAAAAGAGAGAGGGACTCTGAGGGTGCACGTAGTGCACGAGGGGAATGACGTAGCGCACGTGGGCGCAATAAGGAGAGGGGGACACGAGGGTGCCAAAATAGAGGGGAACAAGGAGGGGCACACGTGGGTGCCAAATGGAGGAGGGCACATGTGGGTGCCGAATGGAGGAGAAGGGGCACACGTGGGTGCTAAATGGAGGGGAAAGGCACGTGGTGCACGAGACAATCTTAACCTCTCAAGTAACCACAAAGGACTGAGGGAGTGCACGAAGTGCACGAGGGGAGTGGGCACACTTGGGCGCAATAGGGAAGGGCACACGTGGGTGTCGAAAGGAGGGACACACGTGGGTGTCAAAAGGAGGGGCACACGTGGGTGCCGAATAGTTTGTGGGTAACCAAAAAAAAAAGCAAAAAGCAGGTCCCACCGTGATCGCCAGAGATGTGAACGCGTCACGTGGTGGAAAGAGAGAGAGAGAGAGGGTGAGTGAGAGAACGGGAGGGAGAGAGAGCAGAGAGGGGGACGCTCGCCGCGGGAGAGGGAGACGATGGGGGAGAGAGAGGAGAAAGGCGGGAGAGAGAAATCGAGAGTGACGGGGGGGAGAAAAGGAAGACGGTCGGGGATGGCGAGCTGGCGTCGGACGGTGGCCGGAGATCGGCTGGCTCGCGGTGGTGGTGTGTGGCCGATGATGGCGGCACCAGTGGCAGGCGATCGCAGCGGGAGAAGCTTCACGACGGGTGCAACGGCATGGTGGGGTGCAGCGTCCGGTGGAGGCGGTGACGCGGAGTGGCAGCCGTCGGCAGTGGAGCTCGGGGCAGCTCGCGGTGATAATGGCCGGTGAAGGTGGATGATGACGGAGAGATGGACAGCAGCGGCGAGGAAGCTTGGGGAGATGGCTGGCGTGGTGATTGACGGTGACGGCGGCAGCGGCAGCCGGAGGCGGTGCGGCGGCGTTGTAGGGGGGCGTCCGGTCGAGACGGTGGCAAGGGTGGAGCTGGAGTGTGTCTGTGTGGTAGGGGGGCTGCGGGTGGTTAACAGAGGGAAAGGTGGAGGCGGCGAGGAGGAGAGACGTGGGGGAGTTAGAGAGAGAGAGGTCGGTGGTGTGGGGAGAGGAAACGAGATGGAGGGAGAGTTGATGGAGGGAGATGGAGGTGCTGGCGTGGTGGGTTAGCAGAGGCGAAGGGCTGCCGGTGGAGGGTGGCGTTGTCCGATGCGAGAGCTTGCATGCAGGGGCCTCGCAACGGCGACGTGGGCGTGCGCAGGTGGAGCTGGGAGGACGTCAACGGTGGGATGCTCGCGATAGCGGAGATGGGGTGGTCCAGCGTCGCGGTGGTGGACGGTGCTGGGCGGCTAACAGAGGGGGAGTGGAAAGGGGGAGAGTTGTCTTCACGGGAGAGGGGAGGAGTGCTGCGGTGAGAGCTGAAGGGAATGAGAGAGAGAACGTGGGGGGTTGGCTATGGTGGTGCTGTGAGGGGTCGAGGGAGTGTTTGTGTGTGCCGTAGGGGAGGGGGATATGTGCAGTAAGGTGAGAGGGAAAGAAAGAGACGGGAGGTAAGGGAGAGTGTGTGCGTGTGCGTGTGTGTGTGTAAGGGAGAGGGTGAGAGAGCAGGGAGGAGGGGATTACGTGAGAGAGAGGGAAGAAAATAGGGGGAGAGAAAGGGACGTGAGGATAATAAATATATTATTATATTTTATTTGTTTTTTTATTTTTTTGTTTATTTTTATAGTTATCATATCTTTTTACTTTTTAATTAATATATTTATTTTATACATATAGTAATCACTTATATATATATATTTACAAAAATATTATTAAAGAAAAGTAATTATATTTTTTATTTAAATATAATTATACACACATTTTTTGGATTTCATTTTCTCTTTTGTTTATTTATATGTACACATATTTTAATTTTCTCCCTTTCATAAAATAATACAATTTAACCACAATTACAGAAATCACCCAGATAAAAGAAAATGTAAGCCACTTCAGGGCATTACGGTACAATATGGGATTTACTCATCGTAACGTCAGAAACGACGTGTCTACAGCGACTATGCCCGACAGGAACGTTGTCGGCAGCAGGGGCAGCGACGATTACCCGAGGCAAGCCTGGCAGGAGCAATGGCCGGAGAGATGCCCGACGGTCTGGTGGGCGACTAGCTCTGTTGGTGGCTAGGGTTTTCATGTGATGAGGAAGAAGAAGGGAGGAGGAGAGAAAAATATTAAATAAATATGAGAGCTTTAAAATATGAATTCTTCGCATTGGGTATGTTGCAAGAGTTAGATTTGCATCCTGATAATGGGATTCAGGTGCACTTGTTAGCTTCTAGATCTAGGTAGAGTTTTAGCAAGATTAATGGATCTATCGGACGCCGCGGAGATGACGCAGGCCAATATGGATGGGGCGCTATCACTGGCTAACATTAGCGTCAGAATGTGCATTGCCTGACTATTGCAAGACTAAAAAAATGTAAATCAGATCGAGAGTAAACTAAATCAAAAAATGTAAACGGAATCGAAAAGGCATAAACCAAATCGAAAATGCGTAAACATGAATGAAAAAGTGTAAATGGGAGTTAAAAAGTGTAAATTTGATCGAAAATATGTAAAACGAACAGAAAATATGTAAATACGGTCGAAAAGGTATAAAATGGACTGAAAATGTGTAAACATGACCGAAAAAGTATAATTCGGGGCGACAATGTGTAAACGAGACCAAAAAAGTGTATTGTGAGTCAAAATATGTAAAGGAGATCGAAAAGGTGTAAATAAGATGAAAAATATGTAAACAAGATTGAAAATGTGTCAATGAGAAGGAAAAAGTGAAAATCGGGCCGAGAAAGTGTAAATTGGATAGAAAACATGTAAATTACACATTTTTAGTCTCGTTTACATTTTTTCGATCATGTTTATATATGTTTGGCTTACTGAAAAAGTGTAAATAAAAGTCAAAAGTGTAAATTCAATCAAAAATGTGTAAATTGAACCGAAAATGTGTAAATGCAACCGAAAAGGTGTAAACTGGACTGAAAATGTGTAAACATGACCGAAAAAGTATAATTCGGAGCGACAATGTGTAAACGAGACCGAAAAAGTGTAATGCGAGTTAAAATATGTAAAGGGGATCGAAAAAGTGTAAATAAGATGAAAAATATGTAAACAAGATTGAAAATGTGTTAATGAGAAGGAAAAAGTGAAAATCGGGTCGAGAAAGTGTAAATTGGATAGAAAATATATAAATTACACATTTTTAGTCTCGTTTACATTTTTTCAGTCATGTTTATATATGTTTGGCTCACTGAAAATGTGTAAATGGAAGTCAAAAGTGTAAATCCGATCGAAAATGTGTAAAACGAACCTAAAATGTGTAAATGTAATCGACAAGGTGTAAAATGGACTGAAAATGTGTAAACATGACCGAAAAGATGTAATTCGAAACGACAATGTGTAAACGAGATCGAAAAAATGTAAATGTGAGTCAAAATCTATAAACGAGATCGAAAAAGTGTAAATAAGATGAACAATATGTAAACAAGATTAAAAATGTGTCAATGAGAAGGAAAAGTGAAAATCGGGCCGAGAAAGTGTAAATTGGATAGAAAATATGTAAATTACACATTTTTAGTCTCGTTTACACTTTTTCGATCATGTTTATATATGTTTGGCTCAATTTATAATGTTCGATCAAGTTTACACCTTATGATCTAATTTACACTTGGCTACTCTTTACACGTTTTAATTCTCGTTACACTTTTTCGGTCTTGTTTACATGTTTTCGATCCAATTTACACTTGTTCAATTTAGCTTACACAATTTCGATCTAATTTATATTTTTAGCTCTCGTTCACACTTTTTGACTCCCATCTATATTTTTTCAGTCTCGTTTATATATTTTCAATTTGGTTTATATTTTTTCAACCTTGTTTACATATTTTTGATCCGACTTATCATTTTTCAGTTTTGTTTACACCTTTTGGCTCTCATTTACACTTTTTCGATCTGATTTACACATTTTCAATCTGATTTATATTTTTTCAGTCTCGTTTAAATATTTTTTATCCGATTTATATTTTTTGACTCCCATTTATCTTTTTCGGTCAGATTTACTCTTTTTTTCAATACATTTATATTTTTTTGATTGAATTTACACATTTCAATCCGATTTACACTTTTTTGGTCCCCCAATAGTCAGACAATGTGCGTTCTAATGTCGAGTTAGCCAACGGCAGTGCCCCCTCCCTGTCGACCTACGTCATCTTCACGACATTCGATGGATCTATTAATCTAGCTAAAACTTCACCTAGATATGGAAGCTAATAGGTGCACCCGGATCCCATTAATGGGATCCAAACTTGACTCTTTCAACTAGACCTAATATGAAGTGTCTATAATTTAAAGATCTCCAATTTATTTAATATTTTCTCTCCCCTCTTGTGATACTCCTTCTATGGATCTCATATCTGATTTTCAAGATCATCACATCAGACACAATTTTTGTGAGATTGAAAATATTTACAAGACACTACATGCCAAACCATCTACATATCCACTAAAAAATAACTATATAATTTTCAGTTAATAAGAACACTCATTAATTTACATCATTTGCAATAATATTTATTTTACAATCTAGAAGTCAAAATTTACATTTATCTATTTCTCTAAAGTTTTCCTCTACCCTAATTGTCTACGTAGTAGATCCTAAAATGTTCCCTAGATAAACCTCCGGCCTGGTCTCCTTCGGAGTCTCAAATTATTACTTATTGATTTTTTTGAAAAATAACCAAACTAAGCATGTGTGTCTTAAGACTCAACAACACATGTTTATATATAATAAACGTTGTAAATCATATCATACTTCATAACTAATTGTAATTTTAACATATTCTAAACATATAATATAAGTCCAAAGAGCATACTTAAATGAATAGAATAGATATTGATCATATTTATGAAATTCACGTTTGCTAAATTTTTAGATTTTCATATGACTCATAGAGCAAGTCATAGTATGTTTAGAATATATATCAGATTAGAGTTGTTTAGAACTCATATTGACGATTTTAATAGACCGAATCACAAATGTTTCATATGAGTTTCTACATTAGGGGAGTATACCTACACATCATAGATAAATATCATCACAAATTTATCCAAGTATAGAAATACCATGTTCATCAAACCTATAAACGTTACTGGGGCATTTGTCAACCCAAAAGATACAATCATAAACTCATAGTGTCCATATCTCGTTCTAAAGGTAATTTTCAATGTCTTATTCTCTTATCCTTAATTGATGATAGTCAGATGTGAGATCAATTTTAGAAAATATTATGGCTGCCTTTAGTTAGTCAAAGAAGTCATCTATTCTCAATAGTAGATACTTATTCCTAATTGATATTTGATTCAATTTTATGTAATCAATACACAATCTAAGGGATCTATCTTTCTTCCTTACAAATAACACTGGTGCATCCCATGGCAAGACACTTGGATGAATGAATCCATTATTTAATAATTCTTACAATTGTTTCTTTAATTCTGTCAATTTTACTGGGGCCATCCAGACCGTGCTATTGAAATAGGTAAAGTACATGGTAATAACTCCATGGTAAATTTCACTTCTCTGCGTGGAGGCAAACCTAAGAGGCCCTTTGGAAAAGCACTTGGGAATTTCCTAATGACATCAATATCAGGCACTACTTGTTTATTACTATCAAAAGGTTCAGTTACCACACTTGCTAAATAACCTTCACATCTATTTCTCAGCCATTTCATAGGTTTAGTAGTTGAGACTAATGTTTTGCTTGGTTGATGTCTTGGGCATTGGTAGTAAAAGATTTATTTTCCTGGTTTCTAAAAAATAATTATCTTCCCCTGATAGTCTAAAAGAGCATAGTGTTCATTCAACCAATCCATTCTCAAAATAGCATCATAGTCATTCATATCTAACAAATATACATATGTGGACATATTTCTTTTATAAACTATCACATCAATATTGAGAATCATAGGAGTTGTCTTGGCTATTTATCCTTATGGTATGTGTATAGATATTCATTCAATCTCCTTAATCTGTCTATCCCTTAAAGATTCAACAAATTTCACAGAAATAAATGAATGAGCAGTACCTGAATCAAATAAAACTCTATTATGCATATTAATTAATGATCAGAATTGTACCTTCAACCACATCACTAGCACTTTGCTTGTTGTTGTTGTGGTTGTTATTTGTGCCTCTATCGTTGGGGGTAATATCTCACTAGGTGTCCTGTCTGACCGCATGCAAAGCATTTACCTGTAACCTTTCAATATTCTTCTCCTCTATGTGATTTTTGACAGTGAGGACAAATCAGAATATTCCCCCTTCTCTCTGATCGCACTACTTTCGGAAGAGCCATTCTTTTCCCTCTATCCTTCCTCATGATTGGCTGAGGAATCATGCTCTTAGTTTTATCTATTTTTCTTTCTTCAAAAAAGTTCTCGGACTCACTTTTTATAATAAAAGTTGTCTTCAAGACCGTTACCATAGTCTGAAGGTCGAAGATTGCAACTCTACTTTTGATATTCTCTCGCAATCCTCTCACAAATTTCTTCACTCTCTTTTGTTCATCTGCACAAATGTGGAGAGTATATCTCTCCAGTTCAGTAAATCTTACTTGATAATCGACCACTCACAACCATCCACTGACAACCATCCTTGAGTTAAGTTTAGAAATTATAATTCCTTCTTATCTTTCACATACTGAGGTAAGAATTTTTAATAGAATATATCTAAAAATTCATCTCAACTAATGTCGATAGCTCTATCTTTAAATATAGGTTAGAATAGAGATTCTCACCAATCATCTGCACGGTCTTTCAACATAAATGTGGCCAACACTACTTTATCTTTCTCTATGCACCTCGTAGTCTTAAAGATTTTTTCAATCTCCATCACCCAAATTCTCCACAATTTCAGGTTGACTTTCCCCCTTAAATGAGTGAGGCCAATATTCCGAAATTTCTCCATTAGAATAATTCTTAGCATTTGATCCTGATAGTTTTGCATATTGACCTGGATCTATTCTTGCATTGGCGCTTGTGTATGCACCTATTGCTGCATAGCCTGCACCAACCCCTGAAAGGTTTGTGCAAACCCTCCTAACTCCATCTATTGTGCATTCTAAGTGACCATTACACCCATGTAGGGACTCTTTGTCTTGTGTTGTCTCTCCAATAACTCCAACTAATGTAATATTTGAGGGCATAATCTTGACTTGAAAAGGATCTATCACACCTCTATTTCTTCCTCCTGAAACTTACAAGGGAGGATTAATCTTAATTAACATAATCTTTAAAATAATTTCTAAATTCTACATAATTTTCTAAAGTTTTACGGCATGGTATATTGATCAGAAGGTTACAAACATTTCTAATTTTCACAACATACTCCGATACCAATAACTGTGGTGCCCCTTCTCCGTATCACATATTCGATTTCCAATATCGTCACTTCAGACACAATTCTTGTGAGATTGAAAATACCTTCAAGTACTACATGCCAAACCATCTAATTAACCACAAAAACATAACTATACCATTTCCGGTTAATAAGAACACTCATTAATTTACATTATTTACATAATCTTTGTCTTACAATCTAGAAGTCAAAATTTACATTCATCCACTTCTCCAAAGGTTTCCTCCTACCCTAATTGTTTATGCAACGGATCTTAAAATTTTTCATGGTTCAACCTTCAGCCTCGTCTCCTTCAGAGTCCCAAACTATTACTTACTAATTTCTTGAAAAATAATTAAACTAAGTGTGTGAGTCTTAAGACTTAGTAGGCATCAGAACCAATCACATGTTTACTACATAATAAACATTACAAATTATATCATATTTCTAAACTAATTACAATTTCAACATGTTCTAAACATATAACATAAGTCAAAAGAGCATATTTAACAGAACAGAACATGTATTGATCATATTTACGGAATTCACGTCTGCTAAATTTATAGATTTTCATATGACTCGCAGAGCAAATTAGAGTATGTTCAGAACATATATCAGATCAGAACTTATTCAGAACTCATATTGACGAGCTTAATAGACTAAATCACAAATGGAAGTCTATTTACTCATATCATAAATTTATAATTACCCAAAATATATTGTGCACATATTATAGTTTACATATCGGGCATGCATCTAAACCATCATATAAAGAGTCACACATTCCTTATCACGGTGCACCTACGTAGACATATAGACAAATGATCTAAAAACTAGGGACATGTTGGCTTTAGTCTCTATGCAGGACGAGGAGTAAATACTCCACCATCCACCATATCACTTTTAGAAATAGCTCCGAATTTTTAAACAGAAGTCGGTTTGTCCTCGGACTATAGATTGGGTCTCATTCATGTAATGGATGCTACCAGAGGGCAACTCCACCCCTCCTTAAGATGGCACTGTTCATGTCCTTAATATATTATTAAACTTATTAATCCCCCTTATAGGATTTCACATCTTATTGACATAAACATATCGGGGATCGGATATCTCTAGATAAGTTTTAACAAAATAATCTCTCAATTAATTCATAAAACTTTGAAATGTCATATCACTTTTTCTATTATCAGAAATAGAAATTTAAGCAATACAATTATAGAATAACACGTGATCACTTTTTCACGTGTATACCTTTAAGATGAGGTCATGAAAGATTCTCTAAGACCTCTGTAAAGCTCCTACTCACTTTCTTGATAACCTTCAGATACTAGGGAGGTCTTTCTATTCCTAAATATAAGATAAATACTTTTTTCTGGTCAAAATCTTCTAATACGTCTGACACAATTAATAATTATTAACAAAAAAATATACATTTTTATTCTCTTTTCCTTATTCTCCTCCTGCTGTAAGTCTTCCTCTCGAATTATTTCCGAGAACACTTAGGAAATAAGACTGCTAATTATTTACCCCTATCACCGTTATAGAAATTAATTTTCCATCTATATTATAACATTAATATATTTTTAATTATACTTTTATTAATCAATATAATACTTTTATTAATCAATATTATATTTAACGAAACATATAATAATATCAACAAAGGTAATTTTATAATTTACATAAGTTATATCGAAGTCCCGATGCTAATCACAAATTTCAAAGTTGAAAGATAAGATCAATAGTCATTTTACACCATATTAGTCTCTTCTTAGAAGCCACCAGAAAAACCACGTATTAACATATGCTAAATAATATTATACACTAATTCTTTATATAGTGAGTGACAAAATTATAATTTCACTCACTACTTAATTTCATTTTTATCATTTTTGACATAACATATGATATAATTATTAAAACTACGTGACATGAAATTTAAAGATAATTAGATTGTCTTTCTAATTAGTCTAATATGGAATGACATTTTTATATGTAATTAACTTTAATTAGGGTAATTTTGTAATTCACATAAGTCCTTAATCTCACAGCAAACTATCATCTATTATTTATTAGTTACCCTTCTTATTATCCATTTCTTCAATTTATCATTAAAGTAGCATATATCTTTTCAATATATCATATAATCCCTCCATATATTGTCATTTTATTCCAGATTAGATGATACTTCTTCTATCCCTTCTTCATTAGATGACACTTCGTTTATCTCTTCCAGATTAGGCAATACTTCGTTTAACTCTTCTCGATTAGACAATACTTCGTCTATCCCTTTCAACTTAAACGATACTTCGTCTAACTCTTTTAGATTAGATGGTACTTTATCTAACTTCAATTTCATCTACTACGTTCAATGCCCAATATTACTATCTAATATTATACTCTATTATTTGATATTTTTGACCTATTAGATGGTAGAATCTCAAAAAATACTCAAAATAAATGTTGTATATAATTGAGCAATTTTTCTAATGAGCCTAATTTCACATCATTTGGACATTTCTATATAAAGTTATGACATAAACAACATGCTGCTTATTTAAAATTGCGAATTACATCTAATGGCCCAAATCCACTAAATGGCCCGACTTAATGGGCTCTTATCGTGGATAATCAAATACACTATTAGACTTTTTGAAATCGGAGTGTTACACCTCCTCATTGCTCCTCCTCCTCCTTCTTCTTCTTCTTCCTCACATGAAAATCCTAGACGCCAATAGAACCAATCATCCGCAAGACCACTGGGCAGCTCTCCAGTTGCCGCTCCCACCCGGCTCGCCTATGACAAAGGCCGCTATGGCTAGGCTGAGCTTCACCGACCCCACCAACCTCCTGATAGCTCTCCGGTCTCCGCTCCCGTTGACCTTGCCTAGGGCAAACGTTGCCACCCCAATTGCTGATAACCTTCCCATCAGACACTGTCATCGTCAGGCTCTATTTCACCGACCTTGACACATCGCAAGGGAGAGCGCAGACATAGGGGGAGAGATCAAGAGAGGATGTCGGATGTCGGTGGCTGGCATGAACAACAACGGGGACGTCATCGGATGCACAGGGGCTGACGCCGATGGCCAATGTACAATGCCGACAGTGGCAAGCAGCGCGCCCTTGATAAAGAGAGAGAGAGATCAAAGAGAGAGAGAGAAAAATTAAGGAGAGAGAGAGGGGGTGAGGATCACCTGATCGAGGGGGGTGGTCACCGACTGAGTTGAGGGGGCAACGAGAGGGAGAGGGGGGGAGGGGGGTCGCCGACTGCCAGCTAGGGTGGGGGTTGTAGAGAGAGAGAGAGGGGGGGGAGGTAGGATGGCAAAATTGGGTAAGGTGGCATAAGTGAGGTGTCAAAATTGCGCGGGTGTCAAAAATGGGACACACTTTTGTCAATAAGTTGGGGATCGACCACATTTAGATAATTATTATTTAAAATAAGATTATTTAAATAAATTTCTCAAAAAATATTATCAATTATATTGATATTGCATGATAAAAGGTATAATTTATATGATAAATAGACCATATTGGGTATGCTTCATAAGTTTTTGTTAATTTTTTTAGTTATCAATGGATACCATTGGCATTTATGTGGTTGCAGTTATACTAATCTCAAAAGTGTCCTCAAAGCGAACGTCATGGGAAACCAACCCCAAGTTTATTTGCATTAAAAATAGCATTTATAACTATGATCATGATCATGGTTGTGACAACCTATAATGAAAATAATATGCATAGACTTTGATTACCATGACGTGGTTATAGAATTAAGTTACGATAAGCTCTACCTCATCTTCCATGAACAGTAACTAAATGACCCAATCGGGTTGACTGGTTCACTTTTCTAAAACCTGTTACAAGACTAAACGAATCAAATTATTTTTGAAAAATCAAATCAAATGCAATTAAAAATAGATTAATTTAAGCCATAATAAGTTAATATACTCTGGTTTAACTTGATTTGTAATCATCTTTGGACATTTGATGGACCCATAACGTGTGGATCTTTCTCGAAAATAAAATGTATAGATTACCTACTTACATTTTACTCAAACTTAAATCATAAACATTAAAAATTTGTCAAACACACTATGTCTGCCTAAAATGGGGTGGGACCCAACATTTGATAGAACCAATTGGAGGAATGATCATTCTTTATCTTCCTCATCCTCCCTTTTCCTTTTGGGGACGGGGAAAATAGTGTAGTGGTATTTGAGTCTATGCAGAGTGTGAGAAAATTATCTATTGATACAAAGCGAAGATGCCCACAACTTATCTGATACATGCCTAAACCCTAACAATCTCCCCCACCACCCAACACACACACACACACACCCGAAATCTGGATGGTTACGATATGAGTAACGCTATTACGAGGTGGGGAGGCCTAATGAATAAGCTCAACCCTAATATCATGTTAAAGGTCTGAACTCTAACCTCAAACCTAGATATTAAGTTGAAATAATTCTCCACATATAATGAGGAAAGACGCCCTCTAATTTTCACCCAGACTCCGCTATTCGTCACAGTAACAATTCATTTTTATCTCAATTTAGGGAGTTTTAATTACGATCTTTGGGCAAAAACCAGGTCCCATTGGACAATGTTAATGTCAAGTGACTCTGATAACAGGAGAAAGGCATGGGTCCCACGTTGTTTGGAGTGATTCAATGGAGGCATAGTGTGCAATGGCAGTTGCAAAATATGTTGGCAGCAAGTATTTCTCTTGTGCCTATTTACTTAGCAATTTTAATGGGTCTTCTTTGGGTTTGGATATACTAGTAGACTTGGACAAGCCTCAGCCACAACTTAATAAAGCTTAGTGATCATCTCATCTCATGCCAAAAGCCCAAGGGGACTTGAGCTCTAGTATTAGCTCACTACTAGAATAGTTCAATGTTGAGTGGAGAAGAAAACAAAATATGTTTAAAATAGTAGCGCCCTCTCCCCTCATTACCTTAAGTTTTTGAATTGGATGACCGAATAATTTTAATATGGTATCAGAGTCATCGTAATGATACGGACTATGTATCCAATATCTGTGAGTGTCCACATAATAGAGCCCAAAATTGGCCACAGTTGTTAAGATCAGAATGCTTTTCTTCGAAGGAGAATATTGCATTTAAAATCCCATAACTTGACAACCAAAAAGCCAGTGAACGAGTCTGTATGTGTAAACCATTCTTCCACTCTCATAATCATTTTTTTCTGTTCTATTCAAATACCAAACTCTACAATCTTGGGGAATCAGTAAAGAAAAAACTTTGAAGTGGCCGTTCTTGAATACACACCGAATCTGGACTCCGAAAGCCATAGTTAAGACGCAAAGGGAAACAATGAAAGCCTGAATTTGGTGAACCTGTATCCAATTAGATGCTGTCCATTTAATTTTTCTTGAGGAGATCAAAAAACACCTTAGGCTTTCTGCAGCTTTTGATATACAGATCCTGTATACATAACAAAGAAAAAAAATCAGATAGTGGATAACATGTTTTGTGCACTACAAGATCAGCAACAAGGGCTGACCTACAGGTGGCCTTAACTTGTGTCTTCATAACATGATGATATTGTCTTGAAAGATTATAATTTAGAACGTGATTCAATGTGATACAAAATTCTACTGTGGATGAGGAGAATGAATTCATTTTTTGTGGTGAAGAAGGTTACAAGGGAATGCAGCAAAGTCTTCAAATGACTCCAATGGAGAGTTCCAGGGGAATTAAAAATACCCAGCAATCAAGCAGGTTAATTGTGATGTATGTGTTAGTTGCGTCTGTCACCTTGTGGGGATATTATCAACAACAGATAGTTTTGCTGCATGTTGCTGACCTCAAATTAAGGTGATACTTTCATCAGGCAGATGATGTGAAGATGCAAACTGAGCCTAAAACATCGGATGAACTACAAATATAGTAGATGCAAAAAAAATCTAGTTTTTGTTCTCATGGATCTCTGGTGATTATGATAACAAAAGGAAACTATCTTAACTGTGACAATCTACCTGAATAGCAGATGCCAAATGAAGCAATGTTGCTTCAGACCATGGTCTCCCAATTAACTGAAGGCCTATTGGCATTCCTTCCTTGTCATATCCTACCTGCAATTTCACAATTTAAGAACAAATACAAACGAATGTGTCTATAGCAAAGGAAAGATTGTCACTAGACTAAAACAAGAAAAATGATGTTACCGGAACAGTTATCACAGGCAATCCAAGAAAATTTCCTGAAATCTGGTATCTAACGAGGGCAGCTGAAACAACCATAAACAAGACAATAGTGAGTACATCAAATATAAAAAGTATAATAATGTAAAAGCCAAATGCTGAGCAATTGTATGATGTATCTCATTTGAGTTTCACATCATATGACACGATTTTCTGATGTAAGATGGAGGTGTACCTCCATTTATGTAGTCAAGTTCTCCAGTTTCCAGACAATCATCTTGAATTGGATATGCGGTAACACTGCCAAAGCCATATGAAAGAGGAATGAAGAGCAGATATTTAAGATAAATGCAAGATCAAACATAAGATCCTATTCGTCTTTCCCCAGTGGCCTTCTCTCAGTTTAAAAAATATGAAAAGGGTGTCAAGTCTGAGGTAAGTACAAGTTGCTTCCTGCTGACGCTCATAGGAAAACGTGAGGAAATGTGTGAACTTTTAGATAAAAGCAGTTTTTTGAACAAATTTGGATCCCACTCGGTACTGTTGTGAGAGCATGTGCCCCATCTTTATGTATGTACACCGGTAGATAAAATGACACTGCTCCAGTTACAACTCTCAATCCAGTGTAGCATAAAAAAGCCTAACATTTTTTTCCATCATCGATACATGAATAAGAAAATGAAATAGATCTACTTCATGGACAACAATCATCCCAGTAGGCATTAAGGAGAGAATTCTTGTGTACATAAACAGAAAAGCTCGTCCCTTAAAAACTTCATCAAACAGTAAATATAAGATTGCTGAACTTGTAGAGAGATCAGCTTTTGGATGTAGAAATCTTGCTTATTCTGTATTACTGTATCTTTTTTCTGAATGTATTCTGTATCACTACATCTGTTTAAAGAGGAATCAAGAAGACAAACATATGGTTGACCGAATATTCCCAGGTATACTAGTCAATGCAAATATTGAAGTTAACAAACAGGATAAACGTCTTAAACGACTTGAAAAAGCTTCTGTCAACGGATTACCATAAATTTCTTCTCAAGTAAAGATTTGTTTGAGAGCTGAGAAAAGATACCCTGTTGTAGGTGTGATTATGACATCCGCCACCTTAAAAATCTCCTTGTGAAAGTACATTTGACGGTTCCTGGAGCCAAAAAAAAAAAGAAACAAACCGGCATCACAAGAGGGATTCAAACTACAAGATTGTGGGAGTGGTAGATGACAATTGGTGATCTACAACTGTGCATAATACGAAAAGTACTAATAATTTTGTGAAAGAGGATCTCTCTGAATATAAATCATGCCAACTTAAAATGACAGAGGATCCAACTGTACAGATAACAAAAATTTTCCATAACATACTTGAAGTACAACATTAAAACAAGAGGAAAATCCTGTCTAAGCATGCCAGACTAAACCAGTGCCAAAACAGAGACGCTAAAATGCCGATCTTCTCTTATGTCATTGTATGAGTCAATGTATTGCATCTATAATTGTCCCATAAATCACCTACACAAGCTCATTGTCTGTTGCTTATCTTGTCAAGGCCTTCATTCCTGGAAAGTTCATATTAAGTGCTTCAGATTGCAGAGTGCGTCGTTTGCATATTCTGGTTTGCACCAATTTGTTTTCCACCATCTCTTGCTGGGCTTAAGATTTTTGTTTTTCCCCCACTGAAGTGATTTTCTTTTAAAACTTATTAGCCTCTGAACGGTATCATCTTAGACTTTTAGCCTTATAAGGATTTCAATATAGCACAGGATCATCATATTTGTTTTTAAACTGGGTAACAATTTTTCAGTGCCATCTTTGCAATGAATCGGCATTATTACCTCTTTCCATCTAACTAATCTACAACGTGTATTCAAAGTCTCATCGTATGTTGCAAGATGAACTGGAAGATTTAAATGTGGCAAGCCATGCACTATACCCTAAACATTTTGAGCATATCCATGTAAAATTTGACAAGACATAAGAATCAAGTGTGTCTGTTCTGCAGATATAAGTATGAGATCAGGCTGTCATCAACATAAAAATACTGCAAGGACAAGTTGTATACCTTAGTCGTTGGGCATTCAGGTAGTCTCTGCTGCTAAATGAACCGTACACACGCAGTGCAATTCTTGCATCCCACCCTATCTCCCCAAAATCACTGAAATTTATTTGAATAAAAAAAGGCATGGGCAAAGATATAGTCGAAAATCCTAATTTGAAGATAAATGCTTGTAGACGGTGGAAAGTGAAAGTAACATACAGTTTGTCAAGATAAGGTGCCAGTGAAGTAGTGCATTCGGATCCAATTGTCAAGTAATGAGCCAAGCGCATCTCTTCTATCTCTGGTACTGTCACATCAACAATCTGGTAGGAAAGGAAAAAACAAAGAGCCAACAGATTTAATTTGTAGTATAAATATCTAACCAATAAGTGTGTGCAATAGAGCAATACAATGAAATGGGCATCCATTGAACATTAACATTTAAAAAGGTGAGCCCACGGCTTGCTGTGGTGGTCTCACCACCTCCTCCCTTTGGGGGAGGTGCCGAGTTCGATCCTAGGTTCCCCCCTTCCCCGTTAAAAAAAAAGTACCTATTGAAAAAAAATTAAGAAGGTAAATAATGCAATAAAAACAATTCCCAGCGGTGAGAATCCAATGCCCCCCAAAGCAGGTTCCCCCTTGCCGACAATCTTAGATCATCTTAACCAACCAATAGGGGAGAAAGACAAGCACAAGAGGTGTGCCTGAACTGCCTGCAAGATGGAATAAGAATCTCTACATGTCAGGATATGATGAGAAGGTACTGCATACCTTCCACCCATAATGTCCACACATCAGATCTAGAGCTTTCTCACAGCAGCTTCTTACCTCTTCCTTGGAATGATTAAACCACTGGATAATCCACAAATAGCATGAGCATCTACTGAAATACACAAACTCAAGATGTCTATATAGAATGTAGAAACTACTTCATCAGATCATCACATATAAGTGACATCTTAAAATTTTTCCAAGGCTCAAACTTCATACCAACCTTCCCATATTTGGCCAATCTGATGTTGGAGATCGAGTTTGTAGAAGCCAACAGTGGAAAGTTTAACTCAGGCTTTCTCCAGAAAGAATTCAAGTCAGTGTTAGTGTACTGTTCAAGATTCAAAAAAATAAATAAAGAAGAAGAAACGCTTCAAAGGGGGAAAAGGCTTTTCATATTTGTTGTGTTGGAAGGGGAAAAAACCCTTCAGGCTTATTGGACAGTCACTGGAGGAACAAATTTTGAACTTTTACAAATGATATATATTTTATTAAATTGAAACGTAATTCAAATGATGTATAACGGTAATAGACCATGTAGTACAAAAACAACAAGGAGCCCTCTGGCATGTCATAAAATCAACAGTTTTAAGATCAATGAAAATAAAAAACCAAAAACCTCCAGTTCTGATTTCCAGTGGTTTTGCCCTGAAAATCGAAATCGGTTAAAAAGAGTGCTATATGGTTCAATCGGATTTGAAACACAACGATTTATGGCATTCCAAAACTTAAGTAAAACACCCGAAACAATTTATGACATATCAAATATATAAAAAAATTGCTCTTTATAGCATTTTATAATATTTTATGACATTTTATATCACGCCAAATGACCCCTAAAACCATATCTAAAACATGTGGAGTTCATTGTGATGAAAGCAAAAAGTCTTTCCATGAATCATACACTGAACTAGGAGTCTACTGTCTAGGGGCTTTCATCTAACAAAATGGGGGACAATGATAAGACAAACACACTTTTGCTAACCCCCCTGTTGTACTATATATATAAAATCCTGATGTTTTAATACATATAAAGTCCCTGACCGAATCACCGCATAGAAAATTGACGCACGATTGGGAGGTGATAGAATATATAGTAGACATTTAGAGGATTCTTTAGTGTCAAACTCCACATGGTGGCTATGTAAATATCCTTTAGGGAGGTATCTGCGAAGATCTCATAAAAAAATCCAGTGATGGCATCAGCTGAAAACTCTTCCATAATTAACGCACGATTGGGAGGTGATAGAATATATAGTAGTCATTTAGAGGATTCTTTAGTGTCAAACTCCACATGGTGGCTTTCATATGTAAATATCCTTTAGGGAGGTATCTGCGAAGATCTCATAAAAAAATCCAGTGATGGCATCAGCTGAAAACTCTTCCATAATTAAAGAAAATAATAATAGACATATTAGATCTTTGCCCTAGATGAAAGATACTACATGAGAACCATTGTTTCTCACCTGTAAAGAAGTTGGTAGATCAGATGGAGCATGGCCACTGATAGCTGCATAACTGAAAATTGAAGCAAAAAATTAGCTGTTGACTTTCCAATTTGATTCAAACCTCCTCCACAAATTGAAAAGAGAAAACAATTTTATTACTGTTTTGAGAAAGCACTAACACAATAAGCGTATCTTCGACGGTGCCCGCTAATATTCCAAGATTCCCAACAGTCCAATTCAGGGGAAGAACACTGGAAGCAACAGTTGTTCATAAGGACTTTCTCTCTCTCTCCATCTCAATTGAAAAATAGTTAATCGCACAACATCAGTCACGGTTTAACAATTACAGGTAACTCACCCAGAATGAGATAAGCGGCCAAATGTTGGCTTTAATCCTATGACTCCACATAGAGCAGCAGGCATACGGACAGATCCTAGACATACATAAGATATTTGAGAATTTCAACGATCACTTCCTCAAATCAATGTGGGTGTGTGGCCATTAACTGAGACATTGTGTGCATGAGTAATAGGCTCAATTACATCTTTGTAAACAAGGAGATTCACACTTTACATTACATCCTGGATCTGGTATAATACAGTAAAGAAAACATCTACTATTTCTAGTTGATGATAAATGTAATTTGCGTAGCCAATTCCAATGATATAACCACAAGGAAATTGTTAAGATTGTCATATTTAAGTAAATAACCGGTTCATAATTGTGAAATGTAATAGACTGAAATCAACTAGACTTAGAGCAGACTAACATAATTTTTTCAAGTGATCCACATCATGTGTCAAATTAGCTCGAGTTATCCAGGCTAAGCAGGAGTCACCTTACCTCCACCATCAACACCAAGAGTGACGGGGCATAATCCAGCACACACAAGAGCGGCAGATCCACTAGAGGAACCTCCAGAGACCTTGTTTGGATCATAAGGATTTCTAGAAACCCTGTGAAACATGGATGAGAAATTGAATATTGTTCTATTGTAGATCGATCTTCACATTGGAAATAGAGGTCTTCCATTCTTAATCTTACCCATAGTGAGGATTAATCCCACTAGTTCCAGCACCAAGTTCATGCATGTTTGTCTTCCCAACAAGTATGGCACCACATGACCTTAATTGCTTGACACACTGTGCATCTTCAATGCAGGACCTGAACTTGTGCAACCACTTGGTACCACCTAGAGCAACCGGAATTCAAGGGAGAAAGTGGTGTGAATGAAGTGTTTATTGCAGAATGCAGCATGAAACAAAAGCTAGTGAATTTTGCACGGCACAGTTTACCTGTAGTAGGATAAGGAGTACAGTCGATCTCGTCTTTGACGGCAATTAGCACACCATCTAAAACTGAAATTGGGTTACCTGGCAAATAGAAAATGGGTTTAGTTAACATACCTACAAAATCTTTGTTGGAATATTTGGGCATAGTCCCCCGGGCAATAGTCCCGTATTGGTTAAATGAGTTGTGGTTCATGTGCTTATGACTCTGGGCCTGTGTATCTCAACACCGCGATTTTGTGGATTCAACATGGTATCAAAGCATGGTCTTGGCCCAACTCCATATATTTCTTATCTCACCACCTCCACCCAATTAATCTCCACGGCCCATCTTGACCGTGAGGGGGAGTGTTGGAATATTTGGGCATAGTCCCCCGGGCAATAGTCCTGTATTGGTTAAATGAGTTGTGGTTCATGTGCTTATGACTCTGGACCTGTGTATCTCAACACCGCGATTTTGTGGATTCAACAATCTTATTGGCGCATTCACATCATTTAATCACTTTTTCAGAATAATCATAGGATTAAGAGGGCTCTGCCATTTGGCAAGGATTTCTAGGTAAAAGTGCTCGATGGAAGTGTGCTTTTGATTGTCCAGCCTACTTCATTCATCACCTGTTTTTGTAATACAATATCCAGTGTTGTATGTGATCAGTCTACCTTGTTTGCTAACACAAGACCCTCAAGCACTTTACCTCTTTTTCCCCTTTGGGTCTTAGAATCATTTAGCAGATCACAATTCACTATTGAACTTCGTGTGTGACAGGGTGGTATAGCCAATGACATCGGAATGTTAAACTTTGAGAAATAGCTAGGATAAATAACTCTTTATTTCGTTGATGACTGCTGCTAACGGACTTCTGCTACTTAATAGCCCATTCAATGTTTGGACTATCTCTATCCCCTTCTGATCCGGTTACAGTTTTCTGTTTCTTTCCCATTCTGTTTAGCATTTACGTTTCTTATTGCTGATTTTTTTCAACAACAGTTCCATGCTACACCTGAACCAAACCTACATGAAGTATAAGAATTTCTTAATGGAAGAAACCGCAAGGAAAGCATTTACATCTTTCAACAGAAAACACATCTCTAGCCAAGTCTGAGTACCTCTCTCATATCGATGAGTTGATTCAGTGGCCTGCCTCAGAATCTCTTCCGGGCTATAGCGAATAAAGAATGACATCTTCAGTTTTGATTCCAAAGACTCCTGGATGGCCGCCAAAAATCTTTTTGCTACCTGTTGAAATCACAATGTTAAAGACCCGAACTCTGATACCATGTTGAAGGACTAAACTCTAACCCTTGAGGGCATCCTCAAACAGCTAAGGGGGGAGGCGCCCACAGGTTATCTGATGTGGGACTAAACCTCAACACATATAATCACATTTAAAAAAGAAATTACAGCCTCAGGTGCCAATTGGACACATCAAGCAGATGAGAGCAAGGGTAATGGAACTTCATAATCACACTTCATAAAAAATAATCATAGCTTCAGGTGCCAATTGATGATGCCCTGACATCAAGAGGTTACTTTGAAACCACAAGCGAAGAAGGAAACATACTGAAAGAGGAGTTGTTTCTCCTGATCTGTAGGCTCTTGAATAATCCATTATTGTCCAACGACTGAAACTGGAATCTAAAGAACCTGCTATAGCATCTAAAGATGTTGGGAGGCAGTTCATGGCCTCTTGAACCCGTTCAGCTGGAGTCAAGTCAGGCTTGACAAAGGTAACTTCTTGTTCCTTGGGATCTGCAAAAGCTCGAAAGTTAAAAGTTTTCAGCCAGCAACAGATGGAAAATGGAATGTTACCAAGAAACACTCCTGGTGCGTTAACGGGGAATCATATCTATGAAATTGAAAAGCTATGATTGTTGAACAATTTGGACCTTCCCAGGTGTGGGCAGGAGTGAAGAGAGGCGATTCCTTGAATTCTGCATATGAAACAAGCTGCAAAGGTTTGAAGAACACATAAGCAAGTGGCTAAGTTTTCCGTACAAAGTGTCATACTGTGCTTGTGTTCCTAAGATGGTTGGAAACAGGCAACCCATCCTCCTTTTAAAGAAACTATAGATAAAACATCTTTTCGCATTCATTCAAAATTTTGACAGTACATCTGCAGGAGTATAATCGGACTAAAAAATAGCCAGGATAACATCTCTTGGTTACGACATCTCAAATGGAGTTTCTAAAATTTTCCCTTAGGAGCTCTGATACAAAATGGAGAAAAGGTCCACCTCATCAGTGGTTCACGCATTTGCTCATTGTTGAAATCCACAAAACCGCGATGTTGAGATACACAAGCCCATGGCACAACCCATTTAACCAATACGGGACTATTCCCAAATTCCAACACTTCTCCGATAAGAAATATATGGGGTTAAGGCCAAGACCATGCTCTGATACCATGTTGAAATCCACAAAACCACAATATTGAAATACACAGGCCCAGGGTCATAAGCACATGAACCACAACCTATTTAACCAATACGGGACTATTCCCAGGGACTACGCCCAAATTTCAACACTCATCAAAGGAAGAAAACTAAATCATTACCCTTTTAGAAAGAACAAATGAAGACTATTTGCCCCCCGGAGCTAGCAAAATGTATAAACCCAGCGCGGCCAACTCCCGTGACCTCCATAATTTAGAATATGACCTGTTGCAATGAAACCTGAGAAGAAATTTCCGGTCATGGTTGACCCAGAGCAATCCACTGGACGATCGAATTCAGATTCCCTTGTTTAAGTGGAATGCCCATAATGGTACCATCCATCTGTGAGGAACTTAAAAGGGGTGAAAATGCCTCAGTATCCAAGAAAAAGTGTAAATACACTAATTCATCAGGTGGATTAGAAAAGTAACTGGGTGAAGTCAAAAGCACCGAACTAAACAAGAGAACCATGAAGCCAATATCAAAGAATTGGATACCTTGTGTATCAAATTGTCTCTCTTCAGTATATAAAGCACGATCGGTCCGATGATCCTAGCCTCCAGTATCCACACAAAAATCTTAACAAGAATCCCCGCCACCCGAGGCGCTAAAAATTGTCAAAAAAAAAG
Organism: Amorphophallus konjac; assembly: GCA_022559845.1. NCBI lineage: Eukaryota > Viridiplantae > Streptophyta > Magnoliopsida > Alismatales > Araceae > Amorphophallus > Amorphophallus konjac. The sequence continues at coordinate 35,775,498 of CM040128.1, read as the reverse complement.
CCAACCACCCATCAGTAAGAAAAATTCGGGCATGCCAGGAACCACCAAGAACTAGAGAAATTGCCAGCATCCTCTCTACCCCCCACCTCCCCCGTCCACTCTGCTCTGCCACAATCCCAGGAGTACCTTTGACATTCGCCCGTATGTAAGTCTCGTCGCTGTCGGGCCCGAGATCGACCTCGGCGGCAGGCTTGTAAACCTTCCCCTCGGTCTTGAAGAGACCCATCTGGGGGGAAACGCTGGCAAATCTCTTCAGAGGGGCGCCTCTGGAGCTCTGTTCTCTGTACGCTCCGGTAGTTCAGAAGGGGAAGAGATCTTTATAGATACAGAGCTGCTGCAAATGGGGCGGAGATTGCAAGAGTGCAAGTAGTTAATACGAAAGGAGGGGAGTGGAGTGGAAGAAAACGGAGGAGGAGTAGGGAATAGAAATGGGGAGTGTGTACGTGGTAAACAGAGATAGACGTCCTTGTCAGCATCGGTTTCTTACGGGAAATGGCGAGAAGAAGGTGGGTTGGGGGTGGGGGGAGGCCGCTTTGTATTTAACGGTTACTTTTCCCGGTGCCGGCCAAAGGAAATGCCCCGTCTTAGACTCTTATTACGGGTCTGCCACTGCAATTTAGCTGGCGGGTTGCTGCCGCTGCCGCTGCCGCCTGCCTTAGGTTACCTCCTCTCCCCCATGTAATTAGGGATGTCAATAGATCGAGTTTGACTCGGGTAGATCAATATCATATTTTATCCGTGAAAATTTTATTAATACCATACCCGGATAGTACCTTATTATTTTCGCGAGTATATATACGGGTATATCCGTCACGGACATGGATACATCCGCAGATATCCGTATCCGTCTATAAAACATGAGTCCACATTCACATCCAAAGAAATGTGAGATTTATGAGAATTAGAAAAAAAGAAATCCGGTCAATTCTTTCCTTTCTAAAATAATTTTTATGTTTTATAAAAATGACCTTATAACTTTAGCAAGAAGTCTAAACTCACAAACTCAACAAGACAGACAACTGATTAGGTTCCGGTAAAAATCATAGGCCTAACTTGCACAATAAATTATTAAGAGCGGGTTCGGATCGGGTACGGATTTGGGTGCACTAAATCTATACCTTATCCGAATATAAAACGGGTATTTTATATGTATCCGAACCCGAATCCATATCCGTTTATTCGGGTATTACCCAACCCATCACGGGTTGGGTAATGCGGGTAATCGGGTTTGCGGGTATTTTTGACATCCCTACATGTAATGTAAGATCGGAATCTTTTATCGTGCCCATGTTTGATGACCTCATTCTTTTTTTTTATTTTTTATTTTGATTCCAAAATTGAAGATAAAATGCACCGTTTTGAAACTTTTAGATGATAAGAAATATGATTGTAGAGGGTAGAATCTGATTCTTCCATCTCGTATCATATTTTTCTATTTATTTATTGTGGAAGATCGTCTAACATCTGTGAAAGTCTGCAAACAACAGATAGACGAACGTTAGAAGGAGCCCTAGGCGTTATTCAGGGGATAACCCTCCGATACTTAAGTTAGCACATGATTAAGTAGAGAGTAAAGCAGAATAGGGAAGAGAGAGGAAGATTGAGGTCGTCGTAGTCAATCTGGGAGAGCGGTAGATCTTCCGGATGAGTGCTCGTCGCTGCCAGTGACCACTCCACGAGTACTCGTTGGATGGTAAGGGTGCTCGGAAGGGGTTCTCTCTCCGAGTGGGACAGTCGTGGCCTCTCGAGTAACAATAAGAGGTGTGTCTCTCTAGCATGTTTCTCATTGAGCGTTTCTTGGTGAAGTTCAACGTGTGTTGTTCATGAAATTCCCTCTCCTTTGGTCTTATGTCGAGGTCCCATTTATATAGGGGGTTATCCTGGTGTCGAAGGCTTATCCCTTAGCAGGGTAAGGCATAGATCATAGAGCAACGTCTCCCGCGATTATGGCGGGAGTTTCCCGTTGAGGGACGGTTACCCCGGAGTTGGCCGATCCTCAGGCGAGTCTTACAGCGCCCGTGGAACGCGCTCGCCCTTCGTGGAGTTGAAGCCAACGTCGTGGGGTGTAAGAGTCGATCGTCGAAGAGTCATCGGTGGTCATTGCGCCTGGGTCAGGGCCCTTCACGATGTCGAATCCAAGGATCGTTTGTCTTGGACCGTTCGTAGCGGGCCGTGGCTGTAGTGGCATGTTAGGCGCGTCGCGGACCGTGAGTCGAATTAGACTTGACGTAGATGGGTCTGACATGGGTCGAGCCGGATTTACCCTCCTCGACGATATTTTATGATATTTCATATTTTTTTATGACAAAACAAACATCCCACATTCCACGGTAAGTGAAAATGTATGACGTATTTGCATTCGGACGTATTAGTCTCGTCACATGAATTTACTATCACATATGTCTCATTTTTTGTTAAAAGAATGTTAATAGCTCTTCAGGAGTGGCGAATAAGGAGATAGAATATTCTATGAATAAGGAAAGTTTATCAAAATGGCATACATGATGTTGGACTCAAGAAAACAGAGTACACATGTAAATACAAATGTAGAATAGGTTTTCCATGTAAATTCACTTTTAAGAAGAGTATACACGCACAACTTAAAAGCCCTAAATAGAAATTCTAATGATATTAATTTGGTAGAAAAAAATCTTAAGACTCATCCATCGCAGTCTCAAACATGGTCAATGGCTTGAGGTTAGCTAGGGGTCATATTTCGTTGGTCAACCTGGGAAAAAAAATCAATGTCAAGATGTATGTTTGGGTAATTAACTTGAAATCTACAAATTTTAGATTAGCATTTTTAAGAAAAAAAAAATAAAAATATAATTAAAGATGGGGTCAGAAATCAACATTACAGATATGGTATCTTTTAAGGATAATAAAACAGTTGAAGGCCACCGGTGGACTCGAAATGTTGTGCCCTCCTCAACACTCCACCCGAGCGAGCGAGCGAGCGAGTGAAGGCGACCGTTGGTCCCGGGCCGGTTTGGAACGTTAAGCTCGTGGACCCCCGTCGTACGATTTGTCTCCCGATTACCAACTGCCCAGCTGGACAGACCGTGAGACAGCAACCGTCAGCGATCCAACAGTTTGGAGGCCCATATGAATAATCAAAGTGAGGCCCAGTGGGGGCATCCTCCTCCCACTACTTATGATCCCCCGTCCCCCGTCTCTGTGTCCACGGCCGTGGGAGGAGGATCTTCTTGTCACTCTCTATCCCCACGTTTGGTTTTCCCCATCTTTGTCCATCATCAGAGTCTCCACAAGGGGCTGGGAAAATTTGCAAGTAACTCCTCTCTCTCTCTCAATTATTTCTGAGTTTGTACTTAGGATTTGACAAGATAAGACAGTTACTAAACTTTATGTTACATCAAAAAAATAGCCAATATGATACATGTTAATGTACGGTCACACTGACTGAACTACCTCACGCCAAAGAGGTTGGCCATCTCTATCTTATCTCATGCCCATTATGGGGGGGGGGGGGGGGAATAGACACCTTTAAATGGCCCTTCCGTGATTCCCCTGTTTGCAGGTCCACCACCTCCGCAGTGTGAGCCACGAAAAGCCCTCACATTCCTGCTGCTCAACGGCGATGGATCCCACGGCGCGTGGGTTTTTCTTTGTACAAACACCCCCAATGGAAGGTAGAGCGCGCGCAGATTTCCAGCCTGTCCCGATGACCGACGAATTCTCTTGATGCAGGTCCACGACAAGGAAGGGGATGTCGTTTTTAAGTGGATGGCACGAGTAATGGGCACCCATGCAACCTCCCAATTAGGTGCGAGGCCGTGAAGGCACATCTGAGGGCATTGATGACAGGAGTACCACCTTGTGTTAAATTCTGATCGTTATTTGAATAGATCAGTGTCTGAATCTAATATCTTGTCAGTAAAAAATCAATATGTCAATGTGTCGACATGGTTATGATCTGATATGATTATTTTAATTAAAAATTAATTTTATATTAACGTGATATCATACTCAAGATTTGTCGATCAAATCGTATCGATCATATTAATTTTTTATCGTGTCAAACCGTATCGTCGTATGTCAATAATGAAGAGTTATTTAATAAATATATATCATTATAAAATATAATAAAATATTATATGTAATTTAATAGTTAGTGTGTGTGTTAATTATACGTGATATTATAGGGTTTGAATCTTACGATTGTCACGTGTTTATTTATTTATTTATTTTAAAGAATAGTAAAAAAAAATGAGAAAAAATACATCTAACATGTTTTAAACTCAGGTCTCAACGGTATAAAGAAGACTCCAAACTAAAATATATATGTAGACAGTTTTAATATAAAATAATATACATAATATTTAAAAGAAGATAAATTACGTATCAATTATGTATCATACATCGATCGTATCAATTTATGACTGATATGATTAGATACGAACGATTCATCTCATACCGAATCGATTTGTATATATCATCGGAACAATCTCACGGTGCTCCCGATCATTGTTTAAAAAGGTGGCGCCTCAAGGCACTGAGGCTTAAATCTCAAGGTGAGGTATTAAAAAAATACCTTGAGACATGCGCCTCATGTCTTTTACTTGAGGTTTACGTCTTTTTTTGATTGAGGTGGTACGTCTCACCGCCTTCACCGTCTCAAGGTATTTAATTGAGACGTATGCATCACTTGAGAAGATGATGTAACGAGGTGTTATAAGGTACTCCCAAGATTTACGTTTCTTTTGTTGTCCTTAAAACATAATTCAATTTTTTTCTTGGTAGGTACTTTTTTTTAAACAGAGAGGGGATAATCAAGTTCGAACTCGGACCCTCCCCCATATGGGGAAGGGTGACGAACCAATTACACTAGACATCTAACTCATAATTAGTACTTTTGAAATAACATGAATTTATCATTGAGTTGATATAGCATTAACACATGAAAATCATTATTATTTTTAACATTTTTATGGTTTTAAGATTATTTTCTTCTCTATTAAGACTTACGTCTCGCTGTGCCTTAAGGCTTACGCCTTACGAGACTTACATAAAACGTCTCACAACTGTCTCAAGACCTTTTAAATCATGCTCCCGACGACGATACGACTGACCTTGAGATGGATAGGGGTTGGGATCGCAATTCCCAAAAAATAAAAATAAAGGGTGTCTGGGTTGTGCTACAGTGGTATCAAAGAGCCGTGCAGCCAGCATTGTTGTGCCTTGCTGTAGCAGCATTTTGTTTGTTGGATTTTTCTTAGTTTTGAACTCTTATAATCTTTGGTATTTATAGATTAGTCTTTCAATCTAGATATGTATTTACGAACTCTCGTAATTACAAGTTTATTTGCTAAACACTTTTTAAGGGAATTTTTTTTGTAAATATACGAGGAGCTTTTCGTAGTGATAATGGGTTTTTACTAAATGACTTGACATTTTAAGAAGTCATAAACGATCGTTACAGACGACAGAACGTCGAAAACAGAGTAAATTGATTTTTTTTTTCTTAAAAGATCAAGACTTTTAACATATTAAGTTGTTTTTTTTAAGTGGTTGGTATCACAAATTATGTTAAAAAGTATAAATATAAATTGTCGTTAGAATGAAAATTTCGAATTTATGACTGCTGCTGCATGGCTACATTTGAACTCAAGATAGAGCCGGCTCTAATTATTGCATAATTATGTATGCCTCTGGACTATGGGGGGGCTCTCGGTCACATGGATACAATTCAATGCCTTTCATGGCTCATCAACACGACGTACTCCTCTTGTCCAAATCGCAGTTTGGATCAGTTTGTTTTTATTGCAAGTAATTTTTATTTTTATTTTTACGGAGAGGAGATAGTCAGGTTGAAATATAAAATCTCTCTCACATATAAAAGGGTGACGAACGAATTACGTTAGATAAATTTCTCTGCAGAAAGAGAGATGAGCCTTTTCTGAACAAAAGACCGTGATGCTCGTTACTGGCACTCAAATGTAGGAGTAACAAATTTGAAATTTTTATTCTAATAATAATTTATATAAAAAATTAAAATGACGACGGAGAAATTAGCAAGCTCATCAAATTTTGAACTCACGTATCTCGAGGAACACGCACATAAAAAATAGGTGATTATTAAAAACTCGATGGATTTTTTTGTACGAAAAAGATTACTAAGAACTTGATGATTCCGTATATGTAACTTGGCCATGTTCATTTAAATGCATTGGCATAATGGGTGGCCACATGTTTGGACTTGGGACTCTAAGACCGTGTTTGACAAACGAGTGGTCGGTCAATTAACCGACACCGGTTAATCGGTGGGCCCCGCCTCCCCTCGTCCTCCCTCTCACACAAACCCCCTAACCAACCTCAGATACCGTAATCAATCTCTCTGAGTCGATTACGACACCCCCTTACCCCGTTATCAAATCCCCCTTAAAATATTTGGTGCCAAATCTCTGTCGGCGACTTCCCAGCCAGCTAGCGTTAAGGTGAAGCGTCTCAAGGCATGTAGGCGGGCCACGCACAGGAGTAGCCCAACAGGCTACAGAGTACTCTGCGGCAACCCCCATCGTACCCTAAGAGGGCGTTTAGTTATACCATGGCATGGGGTCCTATATTTATGAATCGCGTGCTGAAAATGTCCTTGGCCACAAGGAAGAGCGCCTCGCCTACAGTTATTAGAAGCTGGGGTGCTACGTTTAAGAACTGTGTGCTACATTCCCTTGGCCGGAGGAAGAGTGTGTGTGAGAGACAGAGAGACAGAGAGAGGGGCAAAGAGGCATTGATGTGCGAGCGTCCCTTCTTGGTGAGAGCCTATTGAATCAGGTCCTAACTCACCCAGAAGGGAGGGGAGACTCACACATCAACGGCTCTGTGTGTCCCCCCTCTCTGTCTCTGTGTGTGTGTAACATTTTGATTTATGAGCAACAAATTTTATAGGTCTTTCAAAAATAAAAGCAACAAACTTTGTGGGTAAACTAGAGTATAGAATCTTACACGCCCATGGTTGGGCTAAATTGCGTCGACATTTAATTAGGGTTATGTTGCAATCATGCTTACAAAGCATACCCAAAGCCAAAGTGCATGATCGGCTTGGGTTTAAATTTTTGGGCAAACAAAAAGAGATACCGATCTCCTGTGTTTGAGTTTGGTGCAATGAAAGCCGGAGGATATGCACAAGCCAAAAATTTAAAACTTCTTAGCTCTCCTTGGGGCGAAGGACTCCCCATTCCTTTGTTGGGGAGCACCGTGGGCGGCTCGTTCAAATGCAAACAATCAAACATTTCTTGTTCACATGTAGTTGAAATATTAGGGGGTCGATTTGGATAATTCTTTTCGCTGCTCCCTCAATATTATCCCAGAGCTCTCATTGTCGACAGAATATTGATGGGACTAACATTACCTTTACGATGTTTTGAATTAATGAGATCTCAGAATTAAAATGGGTCATCCAAAATTCAATCCAAAGACATGAATAGGGAGAGCTATCGACATGTGTGTACCCCAAAGCCATCATATGGAAAGGGGCCTTCAACTAGTGACGTCGTTTTCCAGATTTTCCTAAGAGAGAGATGAAATGGCCATCGCCTTCTGAGATGACGAGCACGAGGAAGACACAGAACGTCCGCCAAGCAAGGCCATTAGCGACATAGCAAATCTCAAAATAATCTGTGAGAAACAGAAGATATTCACATGCAAAAAGGAGCGATCCTAGTCATTGTTAGACTTGTCCCGTCCAACATCTGAACTGTTATTTGGTTGGGTGCTTCTACGTCTTCAAAAGGGTTGAGCATGCTCTCTGGATGGATGCCACCTTGGGCATTCAATTCCTCACTTATCGGCCTATCCACTTGACTGTGTGCGCCCATTGATGAGGTTCGGCAAGAGCTGCCCTTTCTGATGGTTTGACAACTTTCTTGGTTCTGGAACTGTACAAGACTTTAGTGCATGATTGTGAGAGTTATTTGAGAATTAAAGGGACGCAGAAGGTTTGGTGGTACAGCTTCTTCTGCTGAAGTCCATGCCTACCCACCACCGGGTACAAGGCCATTAGAAAAATTGCAAGAACAAGCACGGTGTTAAACAAAAGATAAGAAGATGTGGTGCAAGTCAAATAATTAAGGGTGGGAAAGGATGCAAAACATGTTTTCATCTATCTGATTACCACCCTTTCCGCTGTTTTTTCACGACGTCCAATCGAAGCAGTTCGATCACTTGTATAATACTGGGAGTTCTTTCAACGAGTTTGACCACTTGATTAGATGACTCTTTAATAGTGTAATAAAGAGATATAATAATGTTCTCGCAAAATCTTACATAAACTTCTTAGTTTAGCTAGATATTATGCCACCTTTTGATGACAGAATTGATAGACTTAAATTTCTTGGTAATCCATGGCCATGGTTTTCAAGTAATGATTGCTCCATCTTTCCCTAGCGATTGTTCCTGCCCCGCCAGTGGTCCCGCCTTTCCTCTGATCTTCTCTATGTGATCCACTGCTGACTGCATGGCTGAATCCAGCTTTAATTTCTGCCTTCCTCTAACAGTGGAAGGAAAGATGATATCATTTCATCTTCATAGAGCCTCAGTTAATGCCATCACTTTACTTGCTTCCTTGTGCATCACAGTGACCTTCATGCATCTCCTTTCAGGTTTTTCATGTATCCGACTCAAAATTTTGTGTTATGAAACATGGGATTGCAGTTACGTTTAGGTAGACGGGAATTTCTGAAATTTTGGTGGATGCTTTGCACTAAAAGTCTGGTTCCATGAGATCAGGTGTGCATCTAAGGGCACGTTTGAAAATGCGGTTGGGGGATTCCAATGATTGGGGTTGGAATCCCCCGACAGCCCAACCGCAATTTCCAAATGGCGCCATGTCCCATCAGATTTTGAAAAGAAGAGATTTTGAAAAGGTCAAGAGAGAGGGAGAAAAATCTCCAAAACCTGTCCCAACCCTGCTTTTTTCTCTCTCTAGGGGATTTTGAAAATAATCCCCAATCCCACCGCATTTCCAAATGCGGCCTAAGGTAGCCACGAGCATAGCATACCCACAGTTTCAGTGACCTAACAATGAAAAGGTTGCCACTTGCATCATGGAATACTGAAATGACTTGGACAGGCACAGGTGTGGAGCATTGAATAATGGCTGTTGATATACAAGCTTATGGTATGCCCATAATGTGGTGGGCAAGTGCATGATTTAGGGAAAGATTGTGATCATGACTCATGAACAATGGTCCCTCTCTCCTTCTGCTCCTAGAGGGGGCATTGGGACTGATAACTTCCTCTTGTGTGACATGATTCAGGATAAGCTCGTGCTATGGAACATCAATGTAATCCTTCTCTGATCAAATTTAGTGATGGCTAACTAAATGAAAAGTCCAAGAACTTGACAAAGAAGCACCCCCTTTCTTCCTTGTAGTTTTGTCTATGACCAACTCTCTATATAAAATGGTGTCTAGCATGATTCTTGACAGCAAAGAGTCTCAGGCTTTACGAAACTGCTTGATGACTAGAAATCTCCCCCTCTGATTGGGCACTCACAATTAGGGTACAATATTCTGAGTGCTCTGGTAAACTTTTGAGGAAAAAAGAAGACATATATGAAGAGGGACGAAGGCAAGTCCATTGTGAGGGTGTGCCATCTTGCTTTGAACAACTATCAGTCGAATGATCCAGCTTCCGTATTTCTTAAGATGAAAGTCCATTGGCTCTAGCAGAAACTTATTCTTTGAACGGTAACTGTAAATAGTCATTTATGCGTTCTAAAAGTATATTAATTGGAATTTGGTGCTTGGAATTAGAATTTTCCAGTCTAAATAGAACAGAGATTTATTGAAAGAAGCTCTCGTGTTTAGGATGCCCATGATGATACAAGAGAATACAAAAAGAAGAGAATTGCTCAATATTTCTATATGCTGAGCATATAATGTTATTGTACAACATGGGTATGTCAGTGTGAGCGATCAATAAAACCAGCATTCACACAGGTGGTGGTTTTTGGAGAGACTGTGAGCAGCCTTCAAGGGTGTGAGCCTGTTAGACTTTGCAAACTCCAAAGAAAGGTAAAAATAAGGAAGGGAGAAAAGGAAAAATTAAGGCATTGATGTACAAAAAATAAAATAAAATCGAGACATGACACAAACATTGCGTACGGCCTGACATCTCACCGAATAGTGTACAGTTTATTGAGACTGGACATCGCCCTCGGCAGCTGTTTCATTCTGCTTCCACCAGGAGCAATGGTCCAAATGTTCTAGTCCTCCAGAAACTGTCTTCCCACCTCCATTTGTGAATCTTAATTCCACAGCAATGTGGAATTGAAGTAATCATGTAATCTTCACTTACAGCTGTGCTTATTTGGTGAATGGTATTTGCTTGGCTCCCTGCTCAAGTGCATCTCTCCATAATCGGTACCTGATCCCGAGCTTATCATATGACACAGGCCAATTCCAAACATTTGCTCCATTGATCATTCGGTCCTGCTGGCCAAGCACCAGTCTCAGATCCTCATTTAGGACCTGCATTAAGGAAATTTCACAGTAAAGCAATGTGTCTTGATGGGAGTCATCATCAATAACATCTCATGGTTTGTAGTCATACGACTGAAATCATTCTATGTCACACATAAACAAGAACACAAAATGAGACCACAATATTTTCACCAGAATTCAGGTTCAGTTATTTTTACTACCCCGATAGTGATTGGAAGAGGGACATAGAATATGCTAAGCAGGATTTAGGAAGATCTTTTAGTCTAATAGCATAAGCTCAGATGCATATATGAATGTGTTTCTCGATGTAGAGAACATCCTTAAGAAGCAAAGATTTGACTGTAATATTGTTACCTTCTCCGCAAAGTATCTCCACAAGATATGCATGAATGGGATGTGCTTCAGCACAGGAGCAAAATCCAGTGACATCCTATACAGTAATCTTGTTTTCTGTCTAGAGGAAGGCAAGCACACATGAAGTTGGTGCAAGTGTGTTAAGCATTCCCTAGTATTTTGTCCCTCCAGTTTTCCAGGCTTTGAGATGCCAATTGTAGAAAGGACCATGCAGGGAGGTCGAAATTCCATGTCGATAGGATACGGGTCCCAGTATCCTTGAAGACCTGATGTAGGTGTTAGAAACTTCACAAGGCTGCAGTTCCAGAGCAGTGTCAGAATCATATGCATCACCGATAAAAAAGAAAAAAGCAACAGTTTTTTTCCCAATTTGGGCTATTCATATAAATTAACAGTTGTAGTATTATTTTGCTGCAAAGTACACATGTTCAAGCTCCAATACTCATTCTTTGTGTATGTGTCTTATATATCAGAAAAGATGAACACACCTTGGTACACTCCATCCCTTTGCAAAGGTGGATGTATGTGTGAATGGAGCATGAGCAAGATCTAGAAGATTGTCCAGAAGAAGGCCATGCTCCACTGGCAGCTCCATCACAATCTGTTCACATGAGCAACCAAGCTGTTATCATAGCAATTAGTGAAGATCATCTAACTCCTAAAAGTCAGATTTACCTTAATTAGTGGCTATTTTAGATTTAAAAACAAACTAAACTTGAATATCCTGTCCGTTTGTTTTCTTTTCTCTTGGTTAATGCCACAGCTTACCTCTGCATGAATTTCAAATCCAGAAGGGGGGAGCAAAGAAGGAAGAGTAGCCATTGGGGGTGCATCACCGGGCCAGATCCAAACCATCCCTTCATGCTCAAAGCATGGCAATGACCTGATTCTGACATCAAGCATCCTTGTGGATGGCATCTTCTCACACTTTCCATCAGTTGAGTACTCCCATCCTGAAATTCACCCCACTGAGAATGTTACATGCTAGTTCTTCCAGTGTTCTCAGTCTTTTGGATAGCAATAATGAGAACTTAGATAGGTAGCTACTTCAGCTAAGAAAACAGGTTTCAATTCCTAAGAACATACTAAAACCTTCCAAATTATGTTCTTAAGCAAAACAATGCTTATAACTCAATCGCATTATTATTAGGCCTTTTCTAATAGATATGACTTATGAAGTGCATGATTTACGCAAAGTTGGAACAGTATTACCCAGTAGGAGTAATGTGTTCATGTTAAACACTTAAATTCATGCAAATATATTGTAGTAGGACCAGAGCTATATGCAAAAGCAGGGCTTCTCTCGCCCCCTCCCCTCCCCCCCACTCAAAATGCTCCATAGATAGCACTTCTAAATTTCTCGTTGTCGTTTTAGAATCCATAGTCATTATATTATTTATCTTCATGTTTAATTTTCACTTCAACCTATTCACCTTCTGGAAAAACAAACATTACTTCTAGTGTAATATGTATTTTCAGTTTCAGTGCCCGAGTGATGCCCTGACAATCTAGAAGGTCCATCAATGATGCATCATCTATATATAGAGATATACATTTGTATACAATGTATAGAGATTTTACTTTACTGTTTTGCCTAGTTGTATTAGATGCAGAAATTTTGAAACTTTATGTAAACATATAATGTATCTGGAGTATTATATGTTATACTCTCGAAAGCATTTTATCTCCTGCCTTCAGAGAAAATAAAAAGGAAATCCCCTGTTAATTTATGGGGTTCCACTCAGCTGGTTCAAAGGTAAGGAATCAGATTGCATGAGTAGCGTAGCATCTGCTTACTTAAATAACAAATTTCTGGTAAGCATTTTGTTTAGGATCTGAAAGAACAAGGAGTATCTTTTTCTGATGTTTTACAGCTCATAAATTCCCACAAGTAGTAACTGAATTTAAGGCAAAAAATTGAGGAAATTTTACTTGGTGATGTGTCCTACCATGATATGGGCATTGTATTCTGCCTTCATTCACGGAACCAAGGTGAAGAGGGCATGCCCTGTGAGCACATGTATTCTGAACACAGCCCGGCCTTCCATCTTTTCCACGAAATATAACCCATGGCTCTTCAAAACAATCTATAGGTATCTGAAAATGTAAGATCACAAAATTACAAATGCATGCCTCATAAATGCTCATTTATTTCGAAGTACAGTGAAATCTTGCTTACCATAGTGCCATCTTTTAGATCACTGGAAAATGCAACGGGATACCAAAAATTTTTCAAATTGGCATGATATGGCTGTACAGGACCAGACACATTTAAGCCTTTTCTGTGTGGTTTCTTTGCCATGGTATGTGTAGCCGCTGAGGATGTGCTTGGAGCAAGTGATGTACAATCGGAACTGGTTTCTCTGGTGCTCTTCTCCTGTAACAATTTGTCATTCACCAAGGTTTCCATGTATGCTAGTTTGTCCAATGCAGCAGCTACCCTTGCCTCAGATATGTGAACCTTTAAAGCATATGACATTATCAGATTTATGAACCTTCTCAAAGGGAGAAAAAACTGTAAACAACGATCAACTATTTATGTGAACAGAATAGGCTCATTAGGCTAAAGTTTGAACATCTCTAGACCTGTCGATCAGCCTGTGCTAATTCTTCCTGCAACTCTGCCAGCTCTTTCTTCATGGTTCCAATTGACTTATACTCCCGTGCCAAAGGATTGAGGACCTCCACAACCTGCATTTGTGAATTAGGTTTTTAAATAAATGAGAGTAGATGTGGCTACCTGGGGATCTTGAACTTTAGAAGTGAAAGTTCACAAGCACTTCCACGATGCCATTCCAATTAAGGATCACTATCCATGATGACCAACATATTAGTTTAGAACGTTCCTGATTAAAGATCTTCAAATTATGTAATCAGTTCCACACTTTACTGTCAGAACATACCAACAAATTACTTGCGAATAACTTATCAGAGATAAGCCCGCACATGAACTTTCTGTTTGCCTTATACCTGTGGGCCGACGGCACATGTTATATTGGCAAACTATAGTTGTTGTACCAATTCTCCCATTAAAAATGAAGAATTTGTTATCATTCTAAAACACAATAAATATGATTGCTCCCATGTCATCCAAGACATGTTAAGTTGTGATTCAGACCCTTTTCCAAAAAGATTAATTAATAAGAACACTTTCAAACATGTAATTTTATATCTCGTGATTTTACTCACGACTCTGTGCATGTACAAGAAACACTCTCTTATTGCCAAAAAGGGCCCTGGTGTGCAGAATTGCCAACCTTTGGGGACTAAATCAGGCAAAATTTGTTCAAATTGTTTTATTCTCTTGTTACAAAGATACACTGCAAGAGCATTGGTTCCCTCTGCATTCCTAATTATTGGAAAAAAGTCCTCCCAAAATTAGAAAGACAACAGATGACATGCATAATTATCTATAACGTAAACTATCCAGGGTCCATAAAAACATAAACTGTCGGCCATAAACCATCTAAGATCATCAAACTGTCAGCATCAAAGCTTCTGTGACACATTGAAAAGAACCAGAGAATATGAAAGACCGAAGGCAGGGGCGTCGTCATTACCTTGTCGTGGAGAAGCATTATAGTGAGCAAATCATGGCGTGCCCTCCAGTCGCAGTACTGGATATCAAACCTGGCCACCTCCAGGGCTTGGTTCACGTCCAAGAACTTCCCTTTGGACGGCGGCAGTCTCGGCGCCGGGTCCTCCACATCAAAAATTGCTTCCCAGGCATTCTTCCTCTCCACACCGCCAGCACCCCCTTCCTCCCCGAACACAGCCAACACCCGAAAACCACCTCTTCCAGGAGCACTCTACATTACACAAACATTTTATTTTTCAAACAGAGAGCTATCATGAAGGGCCCATCACCTCCTCAAGAGGCAGCCTCCCTACTCTGATCCATCAGATGCTTATTTCGTGTAAAAATCAAAATGGTCATCACCCATCGAGAAAATTTCACAGATATTGACAAGCTGATCTAGGAAAACCAGCACAAAACCCAATGAGTAATCCTCCACCCAGAAAAAAAAAACCAAAAAACCTTGCCTTTTTGGCGTACATTCTGGAGCGGGGGCGGCAGAGCGAGGTGGGCAGCAGGGAGACCGCTGCGGCGGCTGTCATGGCGCTTCCCGGCGCCGCAGGAGGCGAAGGCGGAAGGAGATTGGATGTGGAGAAGCAAGCCGGGAGGGAGAGCAGAGGAGGAAAGAAAATTACAAAATGGGAAAATTTGGTCAAATTTGAAATTTCTAGTTTTCCTATTTTTTTAAAGGGAGATTATTGTGGCGGCTTGGCGATAAGAGGGGCCAGTGTTACCCGCGATCTCCGCTTGCCTCCAGCTGACCGCCACGTGTGCGGCGCCAAGAGCTCTGCTGCACACGTGGAAGCCCATTTGTCCACACACGTATGTGGGTCCCTTCCGCGTTGCTTCCGGTAGTCCGCCACGTTCTCTTTATATCTTGCCAGCTCGGATCACGGCGATATGCGTATTTATCTCGATCTATAATGCTGGGAAAAGGAGCACAGGCCAAGTCAGTTTCAATGTGCACCTACGAGATGCGTCTGTGTCAACAAGTTGGGGGGGAGGGGTTTCTATAGAGTGGCCCCGTCCGGACCGACGCGTGTTGTTTTGGGTTTGTGTCGGAAAAGAGCCCCATCAACGTGGCATGGAAAGTCGTGTTTGGTGCCGGAAACCTGTGGCTGCGACGACCCGCGCTGGGATGCAAGGCGTGGAGGAGGTCTGTTCAACTGGCCCCATGAGCTTTTAGGTCTCAAGAGGATGCTGGAAGGGCTGACATCAGTTGAGTGAGGTTGATGTCAGCTGCCGAGGGTTCGGCCTATAAGAATGTGGGGGTTACTCGGTGGTGATCATTCACGTCAGCTAAATTGATCTTCTTAGCTTGGGCTTTCATTTCAAGAGCATTTACTCGGCATTGGAAGTCGGAATCGGGTGAGAAGGTACTTGGGTTCAGTAATTGGAAGACCCGAGTGTCACCGTCCATAGAACTCACTCATCCAATGATGTCTGGTTTAGGTGTGATATGTGTTTTGGTTCTTGTTTTTGAGGTTATATATATCCGACCACTTTGATAACGAAACGGGAGTAGAATAGGATAAGTTATTTTTAAACGAGTTTGATAACAGAGTTAAATTATCTGAGATCATTTAAGATCAAGACTCTTATTCTGAAGTTAACTTATTCGATCTTTTTTTATAGAATTAGTTAACCTCGGAATAAGAGTAAGTGATCAAACTCATAAAAAAAAATTCAAAGAATAATTCATCCGAGTCCACCCTGAATAACATATTCTGGCATGTTATCGAAGTCGCCCATAAAATTTTTAAGATGATTCAATTTTTACCATTTTTTTCACCTTGTCTCCATTGTCTAATTATGAAATCAGGCAGCAGAGTTAAGTAACTTTAAATTTTGTGCTCTAGAAATCGAGTATCAAACCCAAGTTGTCTTATACCTACCATTCAATTTGAAGGTGTGACCGAAAGTATAACAAAAAAATGTGAGATTATAGCGCCTCTCATTATACATAATCAAATAATAATGATTTCTAGTTGCTTATCACTAGATTAAACAAGTTTTCCATGGGAAAAAGGAGATGAGCGAAGCTTCATGTCAGAATTAGGGATCCAACTGTCGTAGAATTCTGAGATATTTATTCGAGGTTTTAGTTGGAAACGGATACCCTGTGAGATAAGAGTAATGCTTTGTGTATGGAATTTGGTGTACAAAGTCATGTCACACTGTAAACGTTTATTCTTATTGATCTCTCAAAAAGGTGAAAGGATCTTTTCTGTGCGAAAAATTGCGTCCCGTGTCAGACTTGTACGGCTCAATTTTTTGCACATTAAAAATTGAGTTCACTGAGACAAAAAATATGGGATTAAAATATTTTATAGTAATAAAATATTTTATAGTAGTAAATAAAATATTTTATTATAGAAATAAAATATTTTGTTAGACTTCATAAATAAATCAATGAAATATTTTGTACATAATAAGAATAAAACTTAACAAAATATTTTAATTCTATACCAAATGCTTTATTCATGTAACAAAATATTTCAGTGTTATAAAATATTTCAATCTTATATTTTTTGTCGAGTGACTTCGATCTTTAACTGATAAAAAAAATGTACCGTACAGATCTGACACGTGACGTAAATTTATGTGCAGAAAGGACTCTTTCACCCTTTTGAGAGACCAATAAGAACGAACGTTACGATATGACATGACTTTATGCATCAAATCCGGTGCACAGAACATTACTTGTGAGATAAAGATGAATGAAAGGCAAACAGAGTGTAACACTTTTGTAATTAAACACAACTTAATTATCGCGGTACAAGAAGCTATTTTCAAAGAACAATTTTCCATGGGTACCACAAGGATGCCATTCTTCACATCCTTGTTCATAGCGTTGGGGCAAACGTTGGGTTTTAATGTGAATTTCCACGATTATTGAACAAAAAGCTTATATTCTCGTTACAATAATGAAAGATGCCATCGGAAACCAACCGTGCAATGCAAAAGGCAAGAATTCAGGCGCCCAACATTTTTGACATGAAAAAAAAATGTTTTTAATTTGGCTCAAAAAAGCTTAGAATTTTATCCTTTAAATCCGCACTATTTGACACTAAAAAGTTCTAAACGCATCATCTTTGTCAATTGTCCCTAACCCCTAAAATAGATTATAATTTTTATTCCCATGTCCCTACCCACGACTGTCTACCTTCCTAATTTAACTACAATCGAGTTAGTGCTCAACAGTCAACCCAAGTGTGGCATTCAACTATCCTGCTAAAAGGAGAGAAATGTGAGACACAAAAAAAATCTCATATCTGGCATTTGAAAGGATAATCAAGAATTTATTATGTGTTATCAATAGCAGTAAGGAGTATCATTAGAAGATATTCCCAGTAATTGATTGGAAGGATATGTCTACAAATTTTACTTTAATTCTAAGGTATCAACTAATATGATGTTTTTTTGGGAACATAAAGTAAAAAAAATCTAAAAATTTAGATATTAATTTCATATATACTCTCCTTAGAAGTAAAATATCAAAATCATCATATTTAGTTGTCAAATATCATATATATATATATATCATCGTTATCAATTAAAAATGTTAAAAATATCACTAAATGACATATTTATCCCCGGTGATCATATCAACCCCATATCTCCTCACACAAATTCTAAGGGTATTTTCATCATTTAATATCTTTTTTGAAATTTTTGATTAATAATAATATGGTATAATGATAGTTGACAACTAAAAATAATAATTTTGATATTTTGAGCCTAAGACAGTTATGTCTGAAGTTAACCCAAAAGTTTATTGCATTAGCCTTTCTTTTCCCTTCTGTAGCTTTTTTGAGAGAATTATATACCTACTCCTATAAAATTTTCACTTGCTAAATATACCCCTTTATTTAGATCTATTAGTTAGAAATATTGCAATTATATCACTACCATAACTCACGGTGGTTTAACTCGAAGTTAAACATAGTTAAATGATAGAATTATAGATATATATATATCCTCATATAGAAATCCGCGTCGGAGAGGGGGATTGCCGGCGAGGGGTCGTCAGAGGGTGGGGGGTCATCGAGGTGAGAGACGAGGGGGGAAGGTCCACCGAGGTGGGGGAGAGAGGGAGTGGGACCAGGAGGGGTGGGGGGGGGGGCTACTATCTGAGGGGGGCAATTGCCGCAATGAAAGGTGATGGGAGAGAGGGGGAAGAGGGTGGCTGCTCGCTGGAGAGGGGGGCGTGGGAGGGGATCGAGAGGGGGGGTGGAGGGGGGAAGATGGGGGAGACCGGTGCACTTTAAAGTGTGGGGGTTACTGCTCACTGGAGAGGGAGGGCAATTGCTCATCGGAGGGGGCTAGGCTAGGTGTGTGTGATGGGCTGATGAGGGGTGGCTAGATGGGGGAGTCTCTCTCTCTCTGTATTTTGGGCATTTTGCATATCCAAATAATTTTCATAAAATATTCTCCCTGGATATTCCTCTAGCGTAGACGGGATTAAATTATAAGGATATAATCGCAATATTTTAAAATATTTAGAGAATATTTTTGATAGTAAATCTAAACCAGATATATAATATATAATAGAGAACATTATAGAGGTATATATGTCATTTTCCCTTTGTTTGGGTAGCGGCGATTACCAGAGTAACCAAACGTTAGAAACACAACCTGCGTGCCTTGGAGCCTTGAGAGCTCGAGAGCCATGGCTTAACTGCTCTGAGGCTCTAAGCTGATGGCTGCATTGAGGACTGAGATGATCTAACAAGCATCAGAAAAGGATACCCAGCTCCCCGCGCGGAGATCGGCGTCTCCACCCTCATCCCTAATCGAGAGGACCTGGGCGAGGGCTGAGAGGAGGCTGGTACAGAGAAAGGTACTTTCTTGGCTGAGACTTCAACTGGAGTGGCAGAGGGAAAGGGAACCTGGGCAATGGCGAGGACGGGCCAGCAGCAGCAGCAGAACAGCGCGGTGTTCTTCGCGGCGACGCTAGTGCTTTGGGGCGTCTCGGTGGCGTTCGAGATTGCCGTCAATGGAAGGAGGGAGCTCCTGGCCATCGTCGGGGGTTTCTGCTTCTACCAGGCGGCGAATTGGGTCGTGCGCCGCTCGCTCTCCAGGGACCCCCTCTTCGTCAATACGTCTATCTCCTTGCTCCACTCCACCATTACTTCCGCCTCAGGTAGCTCTCACCCTCCATATGCTCCTGCTTTTTGTTGATAAAGCTACATTTTTTTGTGGGGTTTTTGGGTGCTTTTCGTGTTTTTGGCCTTGGTCGGAGGGTCCTGCTTGTCTGTTGTGCTTGTAATGGTCAGCACGGCAGGGATTTCCTGTCCCGGTTCTGCGTTCAGAATAATTTCCTACAATAAAAGCGCTAATCAGCAGATGAATTTAGGTAGTCTGATTTCTACACGGGCTTCAATATATGACATGGAAAGAGTTGATGTGATGCTAGATCTAGGACGTTCATAGGTTCGTGTAAAATTAGGAAGAGAGACATACTTTGGATGAGAGGTAGTGAAAAGGGGGTCGGGGAAGCCTTCCATGACAGGGCATGTGAAGGGAAATTTAGATATGATGTACCAATGGAACACAAATTTGTTGGTTATTGTTGATACTAACTGTCACTTCCGGGTCTTTTCTGAGAATACCTGCAGGAAATCAACTTTTAACTTTTGTTCTTTGCTAACTTTGTGATCCTGTGTTTTGTCAATTGTCAACAAGTGTTAAGCCATTCTGTAACTGGATGCATTTTTTTCTTGATGTACTTATCTGATACATTTGAATTCACTTCAGTGTATCCTTTTTAGGCTGAATGTTTTGCTCTTTTGATGACATGCAGTTGTTCTTATTCTGGTAAATCAATTGCTAAGCAAAGGTCTAAAGAGCATGCTTGAGCATGAACAGCTGTTTGGTGGAACATGGTTGGGTGCATATCCAGCATTGTGTTTTTCTTGTGGTTACTTTGCATACGACCAGTTGGACATGCTCCGTTATCGGCTGTACAGCGGTTGGATACCATCAATACTTGTTCATCATCTAATACTGTTGGTTTGCTTTACGCTGGCCTTGTATCGGAATGTGACAATCAATTACCTTATTCTTTCTCTTGTCTGTGAGGTACATCCGACTTCTCATATGCCATTTTCTTATTTTCTTTTTTGTGTTGGGAGAGAGGTGCTTCTCATTTGCCATTTCTTGGTTGCATATATCTCTCTTGGTTAGCTTATTATCATACTTATTAAGCAACAGAGTGCCTAGATTCTCCTTTATCCCTTGTTTATTAAGTTTGCCCTTGTTGAACTGAGAGTCTGAGAATTCTCTATAGCATTTACTGTAGATTTTGAGACTTTAAGATGCATCTTTGGCTACATGCCATTTGTTTTCATCTCTTGTTATGAATAGAAAAGAGGTTTGTCCCCTGTTTCTGGTGAAAACTATGACAATCTCTTCTGTCTCAGTTCTGTTTAGTCTGTGGCAAGATCTCTTATCAACTGAAAATGAAAGTAATAACCACTGATATTGCTGAGAAACTACTTTTGTTAGTCCCAATTTGCATAAGATAGTGTCAACTATATCTGGCCATCTCCCCTACTAGGCTACTAATGCACAGTTTTCCTAGTTTTAGAAACATTTCTTGTCTGGTTGCCCCAAAACAAATACCTTGGAATTAATTTGGTCTTTTCTAGAAGGAATTTAACTGAGGCACTTTCCTGAATCTCTTGCATAACAGCATCCTGAAACAATCGACCATTTCAAAACCTAGGGTGACATTTTGAGAAGGGATATGAACAAAATTGTCAGATAGCTTAATCCTAGTGAGAATCAACTGTACAGAGTAAATTCTACAACATTATCTTGTAGAGGCATTGAAAATATACATCAGTTTGTGTTGCCTGGAACCTCAAATGTCATAGTAGGTTAAGGAGGTGCAGTTTGCTTCCCATTGCTATGTATTTCTAAACCATAGTTTTGTGTGGCCATTATCCATATGTGCATGGTTGTCCTTCTTAAACGTCCATCATTGTATCATCCTGCCAA
Organism: Amorphophallus konjac; assembly: GCA_022559845.1. Taxonomy (NCBI): domain Eukaryota; kingdom Viridiplantae; phylum Streptophyta; class Magnoliopsida; order Alismatales; family Araceae; genus Amorphophallus; species Amorphophallus konjac. The sequence goes on along the minus strand of CM040128.1, from coordinate 35,754,099 downwards.
GTGGGTCCATGACACAGGTTGCGGTTGCACACTTACACTATGTTCCCCACTTCCTGTGTCCAAACACCACTCAGCAACTCCTGATGTCCCTTGTCCAAAGCCTTCTCGGTGTTGTAAGAGCTACACTCATTAGGGATTACTTGGTCCTCCCTGCCAGTGTTGGCTGGAGTGAAAAGAGTCCAAGAATATAGATCAAAGTATGTTGATACTTGTTACATGGATTTTAAGTATAAATACAATGTCAGAAATATCTGTCAGGCGCTTCTTTGCCACTTTAGATCAAGTCTACTGTAAATATGATATGATATTGTCATTCTTGGTCCTTTTTCTTTCCCCATAAACCTTGGTTTATGATATCAATTTGGAAAATATTCCCCTTTGATAAACATAGCTTTTCCACCAAATATCCTGTCAAAGGATTAGAAACTAGAAAATATTGACCTGAGGGAATTTGTTTGTGTTACCATCTATGACTTTTGGGGGAAGTTTGGACCATACTTTTTGCGAGACTGGCTTTGTTGCTGGAGCTGATCTGATCCAGTGTGGGAAGAAGTGATGGAATTTTGTGGATGACAAGCTGATGTTGAGGTTAACTGTATGCAGCTTCCAATTGGGAGGAGAATAATACTCTTTTTTTTTGAGGAAGAAAAGGTGGGAGGGCACCTTCATTTGCCTGTGTTTGTGTGTGGACTGGGGTGTGCACGTGGGTGTGTGGTTGTGCTGGTGCGGAGTGGATGCATCTGGGTATGCATGGGTGGTGAGAAGGGCCACCTACATTGATAAAGCTGGCAAATTTTTCTCTTTTTGCTGTAGGATGTTTCTCTTTTCAACGAAAAGGTCTTCTGAATGGTTCACATTGGAGGAGGCGGCAATTACTTTCAGCCTCCAACAATTACCATTTTCTTGTGAGGATAGGCCTAGTTAGGATGCATGGCTGCCTAGTCAGAATACCTGGCTTCTGTATCTTGTGATTTTTTATGCTACCACTTTCATTACAATGGAAGCCATGGACAGCTCCATGGGGTATTGTAAGATGATTGTTTTCAAGTATTTGTCTAGTTTGGCGATTGCTTAAATTGGATTCTTGGCGCATGATCAGGTAGCCCATTGTTTCTAATTCCATACTTACTTTTCCTTGGATATTCTATGATTTCATCCAACAAATGGTTGATGTTAATTTTGATCAAGGATATGGCTGTCAACTGATATCTCATCTTGTCCCCTTCCCTTGAATTGTTCTTTCCTGATTGCATATGTTAGTAAGACATGGGGTACATCATTTTTTTCTCAAGAACTAGCTCACATGTCTCATAATGGAGTCAAGTTATGAACATTTATTTCCTAATCTTGCATTGAGCATGTCGTTTTCTATGTTTTTGCAATCAAATGGCGGATTTAACGATGCTATTTAAGGCATCCATGAAATGTAACTAGCATAGGGAATGCAGAGGGAGCGATCTTCAGCCAGATATATCGTGTATTTTCTGTTTTTTTTCGATCCGTTATCTACAGAACCCATCAAAGAGAAATAAACAAATTCATGACACCAAATATCATTGTCTGTCAATTCATAGGGTCCACTTCAATGCACAAGCTAGAATGCTCATCTGCTAATATTTGTGCATCGTTGGTCTTCAGCGCTAATACTGACTGTCTACATACTGATGAATACATTTGCAGCTTCATTCTATTTTTCTTCATGTGAGAAAAGTGCGGCGGATGGCTGGGGTTCGAGATGCAAATAGTGTAACCGTAAGAGCAGAATGGATGCTAAACTGGTTCACCTTCTTTGCGGCAAGACTTGTCTGCCATATTCTCATCACATACAAGTTGATCGGAGATGCATACAAGTTTAGGAAGGGAATTGAGCTTCCCCTAGCTCTCTTTGGGATCGCTGGGATGGACTTGCTGAACATATTTCTTGGTCTCGACCTTTTCAGAGCTTATAGACGAGAAAGAAACTGGGTGAAAACCAAAAAATGAAAGATTTTATCTTTCTGGGGATCTTTTTAATACCTTTTCAGGGATACATCATGAATGAAAAATGCTTGCAGAAGGAGAATGCCCTCGCGAAGTTTATCAGTTGGCATCATGTAATTGTTATACAGGATGGAGAAACCAATTGTTTATAGCGTGCAAAATTCACCTTTTCAAACGTTGTCTTCACAGGGATGGAGAAAATGTCATGGTCTGCCAATGGATGCTGTTGAGTCGAACCGATTTGGACGAACAATTTTTTTGAGCACGAGAATCAACCTGTACTATGTAACGAGTTCACTTAGCTCATTATCACATTACTGACAATCAAAATTCTTAAGAACCAATTTTATGTTAAATGATAGATTGATGTCGATGATTCCCAACACACAGCAACACAACGTCCTATTATGTGAACCAAGGTGCACAGATCAGGGAAACAACCGAATCTTGGAACGGCCTGTGTCCGCAACTGCGACAGGCTCAACTTCGAGGATTTTTTTCTTACGTGAAAACGAATAAGAAAAATGTTATAGTGCCACAGCTTGCTGTCGTCTTTTTTATGACACCATTTTTCTGCTGTCTAATTTTAAAACCCGATGGAGGAAAAAGTGATTCTAAGTTTGACACTATCATCCTTAAAGAGCACCATTTATGTTGTTTACCTCAAATATCTCGGGTCAAAACTGGCAAAGCGTGTTAAAAAGCACGGCACCATTGCATTTTTCCAGAAATAAAGATTGAAGGGTCTGATTTCTTTTCCACTTTTCTTGGGAGAAAAATATGAAATGCTAATGCTGTGTGAGTTGAGATTCCAGCTGCTGCACCTGGGAGGAACACAAGATCATGTTTTGAGGTGCATCGCGCCCAGCCAACGGAAAGGTGCTACAATCCACAATGACGAAGTATGGATGGGCCATGACACGGCCATTGGCAGGGGGGCATTATTCCGCAGCACAGAGTATCATCTTCACCTCACAGGGACAAATGTTGCGGTCGCTGATCAGATTTCCACACAATATTTCTGTTTACCAAGTGAAATAGAGAGTACCAGAGGTTCAGGTGGAAAAAGAGGTCACTTGATATTAGTAGCACCAGTGAATAATTAGCTGCACCGTTCTCATCCAGCCATTCTCACTGGATCGTCCAGGAGAAGATATGAAACAATCAACCTGCTATCCATCACCTGATTCATCGTGAACTCAAGGTATCAATGTTTAGGTGCCATTTGCCGAAAGCATCTATTCTGAGGCAAAAGAAAAAAAAACAAGCAAAACCTTCAAAAACTTCAAACTTACAAGTTTTTGGGAATCAATTTTGATGCATTAACGTTGCTCAAGGAAGCCAATTTCTTCTTAAAAAAATACAAACTCCAACGATTTTAAAATTTTCCTGCAATGACAGTGACCAAGGAGTTTCATAACAAAGACTCGCATCCCAAGGGCACTGATGCTACATTCCACCTCCAAAAAACGAGGTCACAGAGCAAATAAACCGATTAATCTCACAACAATAGGGCGCATAATTTCTTCTCCAAGGCATCTAAATCCTAGTGCCCATACCATATTTTGCACTGCTGAATCAATTGCCTAAGCAGATGACTATATTCAAGATCTATCACCGTTGGCATGTCTAATCCTGGAGTTTCCCTCAAAATGTGCTCAAACAGATGCTACTTCCGCATAATAAGTTCATGACAAGACAAAATCTCACCACTCCATTTCACCTGAACCTATAGATCAACCTGAGATTCCCAGATCAAGGAGGAATCAAAAGTTGATCCAATAAAATTGCGTTCCCAAAAAAAAAAACAACTTTTTCTATATATGGATTTTACAGTGCACAACCACCAACCCATTTCAGCTCCAAGTTCTATTTCATTTAGTCCAATTGCTTGCGCAACTAGAGTTCCTGTTTTGTGAAGGATCTTGCAAATCCTGAAAAAGATGATGAGGGAGATGACGGCAACGAATAATGCACCTCTTTTCCATTGAGGAGACTAGTAGAGCAATTGGAGCTCTCGGAAAAATTATATGAACACAATTTTCCTTTTCCTTCGTTTATAGGAACCAGTGATCCTTCACTAAGTCCTGCCTTCTCGTCGTCATTCATGAAATCCTCTAGACTTCCAAGTGATCTCAACTGCTGCCCAAGAGAAGCAATCGTCTTCTGACACTCTGCAAGTTTTCCGGCAGCAATAGCAAGTTCCTTCTCCTACAGACAGGATAAAACAACGAAATCGATGAAATTGGATACAGCTGATAGGATTACCAAAAAGCTTGCTTTGCAAAAGACCAGAAAGTGATCCAAAAGGAATTAACATCAGCACCTAAATATTTAGGATGTTGTCCAGGCACATGAAAGCTAACTACATTATTGTTGATTACAATCATCTGCAGAATTACCCTTATAAATGTTGATGTGTCTTCTACAGTAGTTTCCCGGGGAAAATTTGTATTCATTATCTCTGATTCAAATCATGTATCATCTCGTTATTCAGAGGTATCTATTGGGGAATTAAAAATGTCTTTTCTGGCAAAGGCAAAAGCAAATTGAGAGAGAACAGTCATGCATGGAACTACATTTGTGAAACTATACCGAAGCAACTGCCAGGATCACAAAGATACCTATGCATAAATCCATGTTATGACAGTTTGTGCATGCTGCACCAAAATGCAGGGAAGCTAAGAAATTGACAACACAATCAACAACTTGTAGTAGACTACCAGTGTTCTTCAGAATCAGTAAAGAAAGAATAAAGAGCACAATTGTATTTACCTGTTTAATCTTCAATTCTCCATTTGAAACTACAGCTTGTCGGATTTCAGCTTCTTGCTTCCTTTTAAACAGTTCATACTCCAAATTCTGACACTTCAAGCGCAATTCTGCCGACAAAACCCTCTCTTCCTCAATTTTTCCTTCTAACAAGCCAATATTTTCGTTCAAACACTGTACTTCAGAATCTGCAGACTCAAGTTGAGATTCCAGCAGTTTTCTCTTTGCTTGAGCAGCCTCTGCTTTATTCTCCATATCTTGCTTCAAACTGTTAGACAGTTGTAATTGTCTTTGGAGATCCACCACCTTTTCTTCACCTTCTTCGAGCTGCTTGCATTTGTGCTCAAGACGAACCTGGGTTTCAGTTAATAACATTTCCATGTCTGCTTTCTCATTTTCTATTCTCTCAATTTTCTTTTCCAACTCAGTTATCCTTTGAAGTAATGCTTTGACTTCTGCTCTTGGTAAGCTGTCTTCAGCGTCAACAATGGCTGGAGTAGGGACAACGAAAGGACTGTCATGATCCACTTCGGATGATGCAGCGAGCTTCTCCATTTCAAGAAAATCATCCATAAGATCAATCTCAACAGGAGTTGCTGTGGGGTTTCGTCCAACAGTTTTGAACTGATCAAGCTCAGCAATTAGAGCTGATGCCCATGAATCTGAGCAACTTGGTTCATTATCCAATGCAAGTAACCGTTCCCCACTGTCAGACTGGCTATCAGTAAGTGACTCAACATAAACTGAGTTAGTTAAAGGCTTGTTATCATTAGATGATGCTTTACGAGCCATGGCTCGCAGCCTACGACACTCGGCTTCAAGCTTGGCCACCTTCTTTATACTCTCCAAGTATTGTTTGCTAGCTGCTTCAGCAGCACGGGTACTCAGCTCTCTCTCCAGAGTCCGAACATTGAGTTCCTCAGATTGAGCAAGAAGTTCAGACTTGAGAACGTCATTTTCCTTTTCCATGGCTTCAAACTTCTTCTGAAGGTCATGGTTAACTGATGCAGATACTTCCTTTGTAGTTTCCAGCTGTGCTTCAAGTTCAATGATTCCGCTCTCAAGTTCAAACTTTTCAGACTCCCATTCATTAGTCTTCTTAATCATTTCATCTTGGATTCTCTGCTCTTGCTCCTCTCTTGATTGTCGTAGCTGCCTAATTGAAGCAGATACTTCTTTTGCAGCTTCCAGTCTTGCTTCAAGCTCAACAATTTGGCTCTCAAGTTCAAACTTTTCAGACTCCCACTCATTAGTCTTCTTAACCATTGCATCTTGGATTCTTTGTTCTTGCTCCTCTCTTGATTGTCGTAGCTGCCTAACACATTCCTTGAGAGCTCCATCGAGATGATTAATTCTATCCTCCAGGACAGAGTTCTTCTGAACTGCAGTTTCAAGCTGCTGCTTCAGAGATACAACCTCTTTGTCTGTCTTCTCCCATCCTATTTCATAAATTCAAAAGGACAAGAAGAGAAAACCATGAATCATGTACAGGACATGTATTGGACCTTCGTAATAATCATGACACAGAGCTGCAGATAGAAAAATGCAAATCAGCTTTCAGAAAATGCAACCACCTTACTAGGTGCAGCTAGATCATATTAGATCTTTTAACTGAAAGTTGATGAGGGGCAAAAACAGCATTCAACATAATGATTTTCACTATATTATCCATTATTTTTCTTGAAACGCACATAGATAATTTTGCATAGAATCTACACAGCCACCCAAGTGCCAGTAAATCAAGTACTTTTGAGAGGTTAAAACAAAGAATTCAACAAAAGTTAATGCCTACTGGGTTAACCTCATTCAGAATTGAGAACGTCCAACAATGGTTTGCAAAAGCGGCTATCCTCATCCAGATCAAAATCGGCACTATGGGCCAGAATCGGCCAATTCCAGCCGCTTAACTTTTTCATTAAAAGAACTTCTCCTTCCAGCTTGCTGAATTAGGCTCACCATTTCCTGATCTGGAAGGAAATTATTGACAGTGCCGGTTCAATCACCCAATCCAACTTCAAAACCCTTGTCTATCAGTATGAAACCAAGACCATTCCAGATAGCATAGCACAAAGGTTAAAGAAATAATGAAGTTACATCATTATGAACAGACAGCAATAGAAAAATGTGGCATTGATCAGATAAGGAAAACTTTTCTTCCGGTGTTGAACAAGAATCATAAATGTATTACCACTAATAACAATCCAAAAGGCGATAGTGGAATGCCGGGAACAATACAAGCATGTAATGCATCAATGTGGAATAAAGCTCAATGTTGATCTAAATATGAACCCCATATACAGAAGGCCCCCTAGCAACAACCAAGGAACACACCATCATAACAGTTAAGTCAAAGAAAATATCATAACAACAAGTCAAAGAAAGGAGATATTCAACAGATCTTGAGAAATTTCATATGCTTTTGGGCAATGCCATGCTGCCACACTTTTTACCACTCTTTTTGCCACTCTCAGTTTGGCCATCTGATGATAAGATCAGACAGCCAAGCGAAAATAACTTAGGTATGGTGCTCCTGAGCTCCGGGCACTGAACTTAAGTTCACTTTTCCTGCTGTCTGATTTTCAAATCAGATGACGGGAAAGAAGTGTGGCAAAAAGGTGGTAAAAAGAGTGGCACTGAAGCATTCCTCCATGTTTTTACATGTGTCTAGTTTTTTCTTTAGTTTTTTAGTCTTTCATTGTTATGTTAGTTTATATATGTTTCACTGTCTAAGCATCATTCATGATAGCATAAATTGTGTTCAGTTTGCAAATTTCCCCTCATTTTACAAGTTGGAGGAAAAGAGAGAGTTAGGGTTACACCAAGCGTTCTCTTTGCCATCCTCAGGCCTTTGCACCCCTACATCGCCTTGTCCTTCTGTTATTTATTCATCCTCCCTCATCTTAGTAGAGCCCAAGCAAGAACCTCCATCTTGGCAGGTTTCTTTCTTGGGACCCTCCCAAGACACAGAATCTTGGGAGATTGTCTCAAGGTTGCATCCAACAACAATGACAAAACACAATTCGCCCAGTTTGACACATCACCAAAGGGTTTCTTGGACCACCTCCATTACAGCCAATGGTGCTTCAGTATAGCATATGAGCCCACCACTTCGTGCATGGGGAGGTTACCCCTGTACTCTTAAACAAAAAAAGGAAAGAAAAGAGAAGAATAATACACACAGATACTACAGAACAAAATTAAGAAGCAGATAGCGTCTTTGAAACCTGAATGACAGAATTTGATCAGCTACACTCCTAATTTGGGACTTGTGCATGGGAATGTGTGAGCAGAACATGCACTAAAAACAAATGAACTCCTTGTGTATAAAATCAGGGTGACAAGTATTTTGAAATCAAAGTTTCAGAGTACTTCAAGGGTTAATGCAGGACACATGCATGTTCAGTGAGAGGAGGCAAAAGCACAAATCTGATGCAATTATCCACCTGCTATGTCTCATTCCCGATGGGAAAATTTGAAGGTAAGTATTATCAAGCCATTTAGCACCGTGAAACAACACTGTGAACAAGCCCACAAAAAAAATGCTGAGCATAGAACTAGCAACATACAAAGCAACTGGCCCAAAATAGTTGCATATTGTGTCTCTAGTACGTAACAATTTGCTATTATTTTCTATGTAGATTCACATTAACAAGATCAATAAAATACACTCCCATTATTGATGAAGACCCTTACCGCATGGGCAAGATAGCAAATTTAAGGTAAAGAGAACATTCCTTCCTATGCAGGGATCCTCAAAGCTTGCAAAATCATGACATGATGTTGTTCTTGATCATTTATCCTACAAAGTTTTTCATAACAAGCAAAGGACACAATAATATTACCTGAAACTGCTTCTTCTGCAACTTTTGCATGCTGCTTCGCCAAATCTTCTTTTGCACTGATTTTCAGGAGTGCAGCGGAAAGTTTCTCAGCCAAACACTTCACAGTGTCATTATCTTCACAGCTTGTAATGTTCGACGACACTTCGGGTGATTGTACATGGTTTGGAGGAGACTTTGACACCTCCTGCACCCATATTCAATCCCTTAGACACTTGTTTAAACCACATAATTTCAAGATGCCATTTGCTTGATGCACAGACAACCAGAAGACTTTAGCTTACTATCACCCTTTGTTTCCCCAAAACACTGACAAAGTCTACATAATGAAAGCAATATGACCACAAGACATGAGATTGTGACTAGTCACCACATGCTTATAAATTGTACTCCATTAATGGAGCTTAGTTTTATTTTCCACATCTCACTATCACTAACAAGGCCAGGAAGAAGAAATAAACTTGAGTCAGCGTAACACATGTCATAATCCAATTTTTTTCACAGCCCAGTTTAGACAAATTAATAATTACAGTAATGATTTATCCATTGTGGATGCAAGTAGCCCATTTAGAAAAAGCTTCTAAGTCAATACAGTGAGCAAACTTTAGCGGAACAAACACACGTACTAGTTATGGGAACAGCCTTAAGGTCACCCTATCCATGGACAGCGTAACAGTTTCAATCCACCTTTAAACATCAAAACCACTCTTTGGGCTTTATGGGGGGAAACAACAGGGCGTTCAGAAGGGAAGCTAGAGCAGTGGAAAGGGTGGCCTTGTTTATTTGTGACAAAGTGAGAGAGTGGGCGGAGCTCCTTTGTGATGTGAACTCCCATAATTCTGCCCTTTTTGTTTTGTTGGGGGGTTAATGTGGGTCACATGGGCTTGGTGTGGGCCTTTCATGGATAGGGAACTTTTTTGGGAACTCTATGACAATACTTGTGCATCCTTTTTACACTAAATACAACAGAGGTACTACCCACTTCAAAAAAAAACATTAAAACCTAATTCAAATCTTTGAAGTTTCTCGATCATTTTATTTGTGAGTGGACTTTTCGGCCCATGAGTGGTAGGATAATCCTTGCTGTCTGATGAGTGATGGGATACACAGCATTGCTGAAACTAAAAGTTTAGAATTCAAGGATTACCAAATCTTCTGTTTAAGTGTTTAACAGAATCCGGAGGAACAAGTAGTAGTAGGTCATCGAACTGTTCAAGTACCCAACTCAATTATTTTTTTCCCATGAAGTGGTCCGATTCAGTTTGTTATACAGTGCTTTTAACTAAATCATTCTAGCAGTCCTTGCAAGGGAGGAATTGCTCTCTTTCATACATATTTCCTTCTGCACTTTATAAAGAAAATGGAGGGAGATCTTTGAAATGACAACCAGTATATTATTACATTACCCAGAATTTATTTGTTTATGTCTCTTCCTGTCACACCAAGGTGGATTTAATGTGCATTTCAAATTTCAACTCACATCAAGAAAGCATAAAGTTTATATTTAGCAATTGAACAACTGGCTGCAAGTATTTTATATTTGATTATAGATACATAAGTAAACTGCAAAAGTATCACTTAGCAGACATGAGCTCAAGGACAAGAAGCTGCAACCACCCAATCCCCAAGTCTCAACATGCCAATACATGTGAAGTTGGGATCAATCTGCCAATATGAAGAATCCATGCAATGTGGAATGCACTGCCTGGTGAAGGAGGCGGAGAGCATGACACTTGAAGCCAACCACGGCACCAGCCAGAGAGTCCCCATCATCCCCTGCCTTGCCAACTTCTAAGCAATTCTCCAGTGATTTTCTTCTTCTTTTTCTTAGAAAGTGTGAAGACTGGGGAAGGGGCTCCTCTTTGCTTAAGGAATTGGACAAGTCACAAGAATGCAAAGGCACTGGGTGAACTAAGCCCAGGGATTAGAATAGGTCATTGTTGGTCTGATTCAGCATCATCAATATCAAAGCCCTATCCCACTTAAATGGGACCAGCCACATGAACCCTGACCCATTACTTTATTCTATCAAGTGCAGTCTTGATCAGATTCTTAAATCTAAGTGACATGGAAGATTAGCATGCAGATACATTTGGTGGTTTATGAAACAAAAGTTGCACAAAAATAACCAATTGCCAATGTTGTCATTGTTTCTCTTTAGTCATTAGTGCCAAGAGTGCAGAAAAGCATTTCATGCCATATGATGGGAACTACTTAGCATAACATTTATTTCAGATGATGGAAGCTGATATCCTGTACCATCCATGGTAGTACAGTAGAGTTCAAATCACATTTCAAGAAGCAGAAAAAATAAGGTGCCAAGACAAATCTGATATGCTGGTTAAAGCAACCAAGAATTTGCTATCAGCGCTGGAGCACATTAGAAACTCCTGAAAAAACTTTTTCTCTTCTCGAGCATATGTCAAAAATTTACCCCATAATTCATATGTTAGATAGGAATTTCTAAAGTTTGTCTTTCTGGAGCATGTACTCAAAATATGGTCCCTTCTGAATAATTCTCTACAAACACCTTCCTTACCTGCATTGATTCCACAAAGTTGGGTTTCCTCCAAGTTTACATCAATTTAAGACACAACTCAATCATTAAGATTTATCAACATACAATCAAATTGGTCTAGGTGATTTTCATTCGAAAGATAAGTATGCATTAGGTCAAATTGCAGGACACACAGCTTCAACCCTGAAACCCCTTTATGAATGTGAAAAGACAGAGGAAGTTCATGATATTAAGTAACCAACAAATGCCGTGCAATGGCACACTGTAAACATCAAACTAACTAAGATGTCCAGTGAGCGACTCTTCAGGAGTGGGTGAAGAGACACATGCCCTGGAGTTTTGTGGGTACAACGCATCTAAGGAGGTGAATCAGGTGACAAACTTCAGTTATTTGTCTCCGCTTTCTAACAAGCGGAAAGAACTTAAAAGTGCAGATGGTTCATGACGAGACCATCCGAATCCACAATGGTCTATATGACAAGGTGAATAACTCCCGTTAAGCTGGGGCATATTAATATGGGAAACTTATGCACATTTTTGGGATACCTTATTGGACAATACAGCAATGCTTCTTAAGATATTCAAAAGCCTACCTTTGCATATGAAATCAACAAAAAAAAACTATGGCAGATTCGGGAAGCAGAAGAGACAAACCTGATCATCTGAGTATCTCTCGGAGTGGGACGAGACCGATCCTGAGCTCTCCGTCTCACCGGGGCTCTTGTCAGTTGACTTACGTCTCCACAGCCAACTGCGGCGGTCCATCTCGCGATTCTAGACCCCAAAACAGCTCAGAGAAGCCACTCACCGCTGCCGCATCTCCCCACACACCCTCCCCACATTTTCTTCAAATCAACTCCGGCAGATTTCCAGGTGTTCAAAACCCCTTTAGAAGACAACCGAGCAGAAAAAGGACAGGAACAGAATAAGATGATGGGAAAATACGAACCCATTTATTCAAAACCCTTCCTTTCTTCTACATGGTAGAAATGGGAGGGATATCAGCGAACCCACCTTGAAAGAACTTCCCTTTCATCTACAATCGAAGCAAAATGAGGAAGTAAAAAGAACCAAAATTGGAACGGCAACAAAGATGAAAGCTCCGATCTCTCCAGTTCAGAAAAATCTCTGAGAGACGAAACCCAAAACTAACAACAAAGACCCATTGCGGATAGAGAGTCCCTCGGAGAAGAAAGAACAGGAAAAACCCATATCAGAAACTTGTCAGGAAAACCCAACAAATAAAAAAGAACATCGAAAGAGGGCGGGACTAAAAGTCTAAAAGCCGTAAAAGAAGGGAAGACCGCGGAGCGCGTGGAATGTCAGAAGAAACATGCAGATGGGTGGGGGCATTTGATTACTCCGGGACCTTTTTAGACCAGATTTCCGATATAACAAAGCATTATATGACATATATTTAATGGGCACTTAGTTTTGCCCCTCATTCTTTTTCTTACCTGGTAGGGTAGGAGGGGGAAGGGCGTGTGAGGATCCTCCTCGGCGAGAAGGGCGTCGCGATGGATAGAAGAGGGGGGGAAAGCACACTCCTTGTCAACTTTGCTGGTCCTGGGCCGGGGAAGACACCACCATGTTTTCTTTTCAAAACGCAGCCGGCGTTATTCCCGCCCTGGGGTGCGAAGAGGCGAGTTTTTTCTCTCTCTACTGTGCTCCCCACCCCCCCGATGTTCTTGCGGTTTCGCAGGAAGTAGTGTTTGCTCACGCTCTCGCTCGCTCTCTCTCTACTCTCGAGTCTCGACTCATGAGATGGGAGTGGGACGGGTCCACCAGAGGTCCACCTGGGCGCGGACAAGATAACAAAACCTTTAGTGGGATGTTATATTTCAGTTTGGCCCTTCTTAATATGTACTTTGCATATCTTGTCTAATATATTTGGTTGTAAAATTTTTAAACAAAAAAATATGAGAATTCCCCTCTTTTACAGCTTATTTGGAGAAGCAACTTATTGTTTACATGTTTTATTCTCATGACCTCTTTTACAGCTTATTCTCGTGATCAAAATTAATTGTGACGCAGTAGAAGTCACCCAAATCACATAGATCAAGTATTAATCTGCACACAAGCAATCGCCACAAGTCCCCGCTTAACCCCATCGACCCAATCATTCTTTCAGGGCTTGTTTGATAAATGAATAGGGCAGCTCTTCGCCGATTACATCCTAGTCACGAGGGGTTATTCGTCGGTAACATCACAAGTTGAGTTTGATGGTCACCGGATTAATTAGATAGAATAAGTCATTTCCTTCTTATTTCATCCGGCAACTCAGGATTACATATTCGAGCTGTCAAGTTGAATACGCCATCCCCTCTGGTAAATTATTCTATTCTTTTTATCAAACATGCCTTTAGGGTAAATTTGTTAATCGGACACGGTTAGCGTATCCGTGAGTGAAAGAGCGGTGGAGATTTCACACCGTTTTCTCTCGTTGGATGCACTAATTTAATCGATTAACAAACACCCTCTTAACGCCGGATCAACCTCCCTCTGTTAAAAGAGTCTCATAAATCTGACTAATGGGACCCAACATACTAAAAAGCCTAATTTTGAGGCCTTCTGCCCTACCGCAAGAACCCAAAATTACAAATCATCTGATGTCTCAAAAGAAGGGCACAAATCGGAAGTTATAATTTTTATTTTCATTTTTCCTGTCTCTAACTCTAAGAGTGACACAGTGAAAAGGCAATCATCGGGGGCAGCGCCTCTCCCTTTCTCTCTCCCCCCCCCCCCCGCCCCCGGTTGGGTGGTTGCGATTTCATTTTCTTAAATATTTCATGCATTGATCGCTCCACAGGTGGGGTGTCATATGACGGGATCGGATTCACCCTATTATGGATTCCGATGAAGTCACCAGGTCACATATTTTATGATTTTTATCCACATCTTCCAACCAATGCTTTTTTTATATTGTGAATCGAATCCATTTACTGTAAACATCACAGTGGAATGAGGATGTTAAAAATGTCCACAAATACGATTACTTTGAGTAGCTTGATCCGTGACGAGTAGAATAATATTCGAATAAATAGATATAGATTCGAACTTGAATATGTTTAATATGCTCGTTTCATATTCGGATAGAATATATAGATTTAACGCACCTGAATTCATATTTAATCTGAGCATGTTTTTAATAATTCATTGTGTATGTTAGTCTTATGATTGTATAATTATAATGATATTTTTATAAATTATAATAATTATTTTGGTAAGAAAATTATTGACCATATTTCTCTTTTTTTAATTTTTATAAATCTCACGTTCTCTTAGATGCGGACGTGGATTTATGATTTATAGACGGATATAGATATCCGCAGATATATCCATATCCGCGATGGATATATCTGTATCCATACCCGTAAAAATAATAAGATATTATCCAGATATGATATTTATAAAATTTTCACATATAAAATATGATATTAATCTATCCGAATCGAATCTGATCCATTTACGTCCCTATATGGGAAGGATGTCACAGTATACGCTCGACATCCGAGATCAATAACTGGAACTTGACCCAAACACCATAAATAGAGGTTGAAATCGGTTAACCTCTTGTTTGGTGCTTTAAATAGAGAATTTTGCTTTTAGCTTTGTTTTTGTTTGTTTTAACTTTCAATGGAAGTTTTAAATTAGAGATTCCTAAATTTACGTAAAATGAGAGTTACTTGTTAGATAAGATTAATTTACTGTAATCATACACAAACAGTTACTAAACTACTCAAATTGAAATCAAATGACACTTTTAACAAAGAAATTTGTCAAAACAGATCCTAAATCGTATAACGCATCGGGCCATTTGAAGGGCCCAAATCTTTTTTTTTTTTTCGTTAGATGACTGACTCCTTTTAAAGATACGAGTTAATCAAAATGCAAAAATACTTCTCAAATGTGTTTTAAAAGCTTCTAATAAAAAGACCAGACTACTCTTGATGGCTGTGGTGTATACTGTGTGTGTGTGTTTTTTTTTATTTATTATTATTTTGAAAAACTCGGTACACCAGCATTCCTCTTTGGTGTTATCATACATACTGTGAAAGAGAGGGTTCCTATGAATACCATCTGATGGGAGTAGCTCCTACCATTTGTTCATTTGCATGCATAATGCATAACCACTGGTTCCAAAAATAAAGAGAGAATTTATTGCTGCATATTTCAGTGTGCGGCAAATGTCACACATCTTATTTTGATCGATCCATATGACATAAAAGACACTGGGCTTCTTAAATACTCTGACCACATGTAACGTGATGCTCTATTCACATAGACCCATTTGTTTTACGAAATTCAGACGAAGTAAAAAATATTATAAATTTATAAAATGAGCTGACAAGAGTGAAAAATAAAAATATTTTTTATTTTTTTAAATTTTTTAAAATTATTTTTAACTCTCGTGAATCAATTTTCACTCTTCTGACCGGTATTTAACCGATATACGATACTTTTCATTTAGCCTTAATTTAGCACGTAAGTTTACGGTGGGGTGAAAATATTTAGAGTCAATAACATGTTAGAATAAATTATACGAGATGAATCTGGGTGAGTTATTTCTTAAATTTTCTCTTTTTGAGTTTGATAATTTATTTTTACGCTGAAAATAACTCGTTCCACGTGAACTAATAGAATGAATTATTTTTAGAATAAAGATCTTAATCTTAATCGACTCCAGATAATTTAACCATGTTATCGAACTCAATTAAAGACAAATATATAGAATAATTTATTTTATTCACCCCTTATTCTATAATCAAAGTCGCCCTTACGTCCAATGCTCTTCTTATGATCACACAGGCCAATCAAAATCAGAAGCCTAACCTTTTACCACACACCTTGCATTTCTCAATATAAAAGTTTGCAGCCACACGTCACGATTAAAATTTTCCGCGTTGTTGCAGGGGGAGAGCCCTCCCACCGACTACACAGTCCTACACTTACTGTGAACGCGAATACATAGTAAGTACTGACAACCGGGGTTTGTCTAAAATCCCCATCCATTCCTAACCTTCACTGGCTCATTAACCAGGGATTAAGTATGGTGTGCATGATGAGACATCTTATTTTGCATCAAATGCCCTACAACCAGATAGCACTTAAATTCATTTTTTATCAGAAAAGAGGTCTTAAGTTCGAAGATTTTTGGGTACGGTAATACTTAATGTTCTTTACAGTACTACACATAGTCCGTCAGATTATTTCTTCCACGAGAATTTTGAAGCGGAGCTATGAGTTTTGTGCAAGGATCTCTCGGTGAGAAGAAAAACATAAAAAAAGACGCAACTGAAATGTATACATCGAAGAGAACGTGCAAATAGTTTAACTACTCACGAAGAAAAGAGGGATTTGCAATATTTTTCTCTGTCTCCTTTGTCGAGTTTAGATCAGGGTTTGTCGACTCGATACGACTTACCCTAACTTGAGCGTATCGTATTATATCTAATAAAAAATGACATGTCATATGACCTAAGTCGGGTCCGATCTAGATCCGATGCGTAGGACGTATCACGCGAGTCTCTCCCACCAAAGTATGCTCCTCCCTTCCCTCCAGATTTCCCCCATCAACCTCCTTGACCTTCCCTCTATCTCTTCTATGTCGACCTCCTCCTCCGACGTCATTCTTGCCCGGCACCACCTCCTCTCATCCATATCGTCCCACCCTCACTACTTGTCGTTGATGTCTCTAGAGCTAGGTTTCCCCGACGGGGGAGCTCCTCTCTTCAGCCTCCCACACAGGGATCACCATCTACGATCTCGAATCCTTTCGCCTCATGGAAGCCTTCCCGTCCTTAGCCGCTAGAGTCGTCAAAGGCCCTCACCTTCTTCCCCGATGACTGTGTCTTCATTGCCCACAAGAACTCCAAGATCTACATCTAGAGGGCACCTTTGCCAACAGCTGATGTGGTCAATACTCCACCGTGTGGCACCGCTCCGTAGTTATGCTCCTCTCGATGATGCCCTCGCATATGTAGGCGGTGGAGACGACAAGATCGACGGCTGCAACGAGGAGGATGTAGAGGCCTACGACGCAATTCCCCTTGGCAAGGATGGGGAGCTCGGGGGTTCGGACAGGGGGAAGGCAAACCCAAAGAGTCTCGTGGATGTAGGTGAGGGAGAAGGCGAAGTCCTCGTCGATGACCAAACTATTGGCAGAGAGGGAGTCCTCATGGTTGTCTTGGTCATTAAAGAGGAAGCGAGCAGGTGGAAGGTGCTTAAGCAACTCGTCCCAAGTCAGTTACGATTTGGTAGTACCATATTAGATCATGAAAAATTAATTTAATACAGATCAACGAGTCGATAAACTTTGATTTAACCCTCCATTAATTCTGTTGTCTTTTTAAAAGTTTGGAGATGGGTCACTGAACCATACAGAGTGAGGTGATTAAGAATGTGGGTTGTCATAGTTTCTTCCTTACCTGTCACTGCGAGTATGCTCGTGTGCTTCCCACCAATTAATTGAGAGTGATAAGATAGCCGCCGAGATTGTTTAAGGGGAGGATTTGTGAGGGGTACGTAGTCGAAACTCCAAAAAGATGCTTCGGGAATGCCCGTCATTAACCTCACCGTATGATACAAGCAACCAGTAAACTAATCCAATTATTGGTCACTACACAACCTCACCATGATTGAAAGAGCTGTAGATGACTCGTTAGCAGCTAAAACAAGAGAGTTTCGTACTTAAAAACGACGGATGAGCAACATCATTGACGGCGGACCCATGTGTTAAAGTTTGACCTAACAATGCATTCACACGTTCGTCCTAACACGTTAACACGTAAGAAAAGAAAGCGGAAAAATAAACCCGTGGGAGTGCCCAAGGTGTTCATAATCTCGTATGATGACTCTGACGATGACGAAGACTCTCGTATGATGACTCTGATGATGACGACGACGACGACGATTATTTAGTTTTGCGCCTTTGAACATAAATCCGTTCGCTGATTGTTTAGTTGTACAGTGAATCGGTTAGCATTTTTTATTGTAAGATGAAATACGAAAAATTGTTACTTTGTTGTAATCTTAAATTATTTTTTCTCTGATTTTGGTTTAGATGATATGCATGTAAACCCAATCCAGAAATTTTAGTACACATTAGACCAGTTGTAATTTTGTCTATTTATTTTTACAGTCTAACAACCAATTAAAAATATTACAAAATAAAATCATTAAGAAATTTTACAATAATTTGTAATAAAGCAAGCACGCTCTTAATTCGTTTTATTTCTTATCAAAGGAGACACAAAGATGGGAACTGGGATGACAGTGGATCCTGTGTTATTTGATATCGAGATAAAAGCTGAGGAGAATATGTATAAGTCATTTTAAGATAATTTATGTCTAATCTTATTTTCACGTACGTTTAATACATAATGAATGAAATGGAATTAAAAAAATAAGGATAAATTATTTCAACAAAAAATTAGAATGACTTATCTACGTTTCAAACTCTAAAATCGAAATTAACTCTGTTTCTCTTAACCCAATTTATTTTCACCCATTTTAACAATATTAAACATAGAATAAAATTAGAACAAAGATTTCTCCGCTCTGACCCGATATCAAACGGTCTATAAACCGCTTTGCGAGAGCAACCTCGTGGGGAAACACCCACATCTCTGGGACTGGGAGGCAGCTGGGTTTGAACCCAAGCCCTCCCCCTCAGATGAGGGGAGTCATGTACCATCGGTAGAGTACTCCTAATTCCCAACCCAAACGTCACCGGCTGGTTCCTCCTCACGTGGGCTCCCATCCCATCAACGGTGCGATCACGCGTCCATAGTATGTACCTCGACCATGTGTTCTTCTGGGTGACACTACAACATTGGTACGTGACAACTTACATCAGATCGGTCTGCCCTTCTCTTGTTATCCGCAACAGTGACGGATTTGTCTCTCTCTCACCAATCTCGTTTATTCCCCTCTCCAGAGCCTTTTTTGAGAGCTTGGAAACGAGGGGAGAGAGAGTAGATGGGGGGGGGGGGGGTCGTCGATCAACGTATGCCCGTTTAATGGCATCCCCGTCGCCTTTGCCGTCCAATTGTCGATCTCCTCCTGTTCTTATTTCTCTCGTCAGATGGGGATTTGGCTTGTTAGGCTGGCCTGAGCTAGCAGTTGGTGCCTAAATACAACGAGGCGAGGGTGTCTTTCGTGGTGGCGATGGAGAATCCAGGCATGTCTGAATTGACGAGGGCTGCCCACTTGAGAGTTGAGACCCATCTGACAAAAGGGTGGGACTCGAATGTTAAACATGCGAAATCACTGGATTGTCTCCGAAAAGGTCACGTTTGGAAACGCCACCGGCGTTTAGGGCGCCTTTACTAATCGTACAGTGTTAGCGTGTTAGATCCCTTGAGATCGTGCACGTTAACGGATCTCGATTAACGATCTTATATGTGAGAGGGAGACGGGACCCATCAGAGAATTCTCTCTCATCGATTTCGTCGTCCCTCCGACAACTCTGATAATAAAGAGGTCCTTAAGGATTTTGCATAATTCCAATCTTTTTTTAGGTGTTTTTTTTTTAATAGAGGAGGGAATCCGAGTTCTAACTCGTGACCTCCCCCAAAGGGGTGGTGGTGGTGAAGCCACCGTGATAAGTCGTGAACTCGCATAATCCCGATCTTCGTACTGTCATCGACAGTGTTGAGATTTTTTTTAAAAAAATCTCAATCTCCATACTCACTTGATCAAACTTTTGTATATACTAGTGTCTCTTTAATAAGTTCTAGAACCCAACCAATTACTAAAAGTAAATAAATAACCTTGAGATTTGAATCCAAACTCTCTTCGTATTTGTTTCCAACAATTTCTCTGATTCGATATGATACACCCGAGTCACAATCGACTCGATCTGACTCGATGTGTATCATCTCTCTCTCTCTCTCTCTCACTGTCACTCGGCATGACTCGACCTGACTCGAGATGATATGCACCGTATCGAATTTTTTCAGATACGGTACGGCACATCCGAGCCAATCTGAGTGAGACTGAGTCAGCAAATCGTGATTTTCAATACCTTTAAATTTATGCCTCGGCCCAAAAAACCATGGGTGTTCACGGCGATGAAAAGGGCTAATGGTGAATCATGGAAGCAGTCTTTTGGGACAGGCGTTTCCTCCACCGCTGGTTTCAACTTTAAATTATAAGCCCCCTTGTTCTGAGAAACTGTCTCTAACCTTGAACCCATTTTCTACTGACTCAAAACACTCTTTATTCCGGCCTAAGAACCGGAATCACTGTGTAGTTTTGCTGGTTTGAGACTCTGCTTCTTTTTACTTAACAGGACGTGGTTACCTGGTGGGAGCAAAGCAGACGCGAGACAAAAGAAATGGAGCTCCCCTAGGCGTGCTTACAAATTAGAGCCCCCATTTGTTTTGGAACTCCGATGCTTCTCTTCCGAGTGCAGCCAAAGAGAACATGGCCGAGCTCTTGGAAACGATTGGTTCCACCACATTTGTTTTGCATGCCCGATGCATCTCTGAGCTCTTCTGACACAATTAAGTGAAAAATGGTCCTTTTATTAGAAGAACAAAGAAGTGGGCTGTCGGGGATAATAATTAATCTGTCATTTGAACATACGGGAAACAATGTTTGTCAGACCTCTTTAACTTAAAAAGACCGGATTGGGTGGCCTAATTGAAACCTTGATGTCTTATTAGACAATGAGAAGACAGACAGAAGTTAGGGGGTTGCCCCTGATGACAGCCCTTCGAGAACCGGGGTCATGGTGACCCCTTGTGGGCAGCCCCACCTACACTTAATAAGCAATGACTTTATCCATGTTGATTAAAGACTAATGACATACCCATGTTCATTAATTATCCTTTAAAAAAATGATACTCGGATTGGTGGGCTTCAGGTTAGTCCTTCGGAAGTTTAAAAAAAATAAATAATACCCTTCATGTGAGCCTAGCCTAGCCTAGTTAGCAGGCAGATCTTCCAATACTCCTTGGAATTTGTCAGATTTTGGTGCCTTACTTACTTTAGTGCTTCTCTTAGGTACCCAGATGATTTGAACTTATTTAAACCAGATTAAAAGGAAAAAACTTATTTAAACCATGGTTATGTATAACCCAGATATCCAAATTACAACTTACCCTCGCTAACATGGGAAACCACGTGAAAGAGTTGTTGAGTGGGTGCCTGCGTGCGTGAAATAGAGGGAGAGAGATGTTGGCCACTCTCTCTCCTGTTCCTACTAAGTTGGCGGCGTCTGGAGTTGTCCATGGGTCGAGCTCTGGTAAAATTTTAGTCGGCTCAATCTAGATACGACTCGGCAATATTAAAACTCGAGTTTGACCTAGATCTGAGTTATATCGGATCAAGTCAGGTCACACCTGACACTGTTAAAAAATATAAAGTCCGATTAAGATCTGACTCGATCCGATAACTTAAATAAATAATAAAAATAATAAGATTTATAATCTCACCGGTAGAATTTTGACGTTAATCATATAATTTGATTGAAAATAAAATTTTTAACTTTCTAATTAAATAAAATAACATAAGTTTAACTAATTAATTTTAAAAATTCAAAGAGAGAGAGAAAAAAAAGAACGAGCCGGGTCGGACCTCGGATCGAACTCAAAATCTCAACCCAATTTGTGAGTCTGGTCAGACTTGATTCTTAAGTCTAATTAAAAATTTACAGATTAAAAACGACTCGACTTAAAATTAAACTAAACCCGCGAATCTATCAAATCTACACGAGCCCTAACGACGCCCCCAACCCCTATTCTTCGCAGTCACCCTCTCTCCGAAGCAGAGATGTTAGCTCTGCACTTTTTTTTCCCTACTCGCAAGGGTCATTTTGTACGGATCACATCGGGAAGTGCAAAGACAGACCTCTTTCTTGAACGTAATAAATGTGGGTTACCAGAAAAGATGATGCCCTTAGAATTTCCCGGTACCTTCATTGCCCGATGTCATGACCCGGTGGTCCAACTTTGCCAGGGAATTGTCTCGGGGTTAACCCAATTTTAACTCTGAATTTCCTAATCCAACTAGAGAGATAAGATAAGTTATCCTGGTTGACCTGGTGGCCCATCTGATAGCCGTATATTTTGGAGGGATGCGCACTCTACCTTCTATGTTCTCCTTGATGATTGATTCGGAAAGTGCGAACTCCTACTTTTACTTCATCTCTCTGTATAATAATATTTTATGCATCAAATTTAATGTATAAAATTATATCATATTATAACGTGCATTCTCGTTGACCCTCTAAAATAGTGAAAATATCCTTTACGCGTAGAAAAATACGTCCCCGTTGTACGATGCACTTTTTTACCTATTAAAGATTAAGCCCGTTTGAAAGAAAAATATAAGATTAAATTATTTTAATGTTACAAATATAATAAATTATTATAATAAAATATTTTATTTGACTTAAAAAAAATTAATAAAATATTTTATACAAATGAAACATTTTGTTACGCGAACGTAACATTTGTTATAAGGATAAAATAGTATAAAAATGAAACATTTTGTTATAATAACGAAACCTAACAAAATATTTCAATTCTATATCAAAATATTTTATTTCTGTAACAAAATATTTCAGTGTTACAAAATATTTCAGTCTTATATTTTTTCATCGAACGGGTTTGGTCTTTAATGTGCGAAAAAGCGTAATGTACAGGTCTGACGGGGACATACTTTTTTACGCAGAAAGGATCTTTTCACCTTTTTGGAGAGTCAATGAGAATAAGCATTACAACGTGACATGACTTTGTGCATCGAATTCGGTGCACGAAACATTACTCCTCTTTGTACGTCCGTATTAGAAGACACAACCAAATACTGTGGTCAGCAGATTTCTATCTGATATTGTTGATTTTAAGAGACATCAAATTCAAACGTGATATATGGGCCGTGGCCGTCCACATATCAATGTTTGAACTTGGTCGGCTCATACCCTCTCGGGATTTGTGGACATGGAAATAATTGAGAATGCATTTCATGGGTTAATCATGAAACTAACTGGATCACTAAGTCCATCATTTGTATATACCAATCTCAGAAACCAAACCAATTTACTAATGACGCTAATGAATGAATTTAGGGCAACAGCCCCTCTCATGCATGTAAAGCTTGCATTTGAGTTTAATTGGACTAGGTGTCACTTTATGACAATACGATGATTTGCATAAGAGATGTAGAATGATGACCAGCAAGAGAGAATCAGATTTGAAAAATAATATCACTCGGTAACATCACATTCACAATGGCGACTTGAAAAAATAATTTCGGAATAGAGTTGCACTTGACGTGGAGGAAAATTATGTGAACAAATGACATAAGTAAAGTGATCGTAGAATTCCTCTTTTTTTTTTTCAAAAAGTAAATGAGTTGGAAGACTTTAAGAGTTAATTTCATTTAGCAGCTCATTTATAGTCGTTTATGTGTGGTATAATTCTTCATCGAAGTGCTCTCGTTGTTTCAATGAAAAAAAAAGAGTGAAAAATATGTGTTAAACATGATTATATAAATTTTAAAAATTATGATATTTTACTAAATAAATAATTACCTATTTTCATCAATTTTTAAAATTTAATTAAAAATCGACACAACATAACTTTTTAAATAGAAAAAACTTAAAATAAAAGTGCTTCCAAACACTCTATACACACGTGAAAATATCACCGATTCTAAAATTAGAAAATTATGACATTTTATAATAAACGAAACAATAGTCTACGGCAAACAAAACGATAGTCTATGCAATCTCAAAACATTCTTCGTTAATGATGAGAGGATGGATCGCTCCCTCTTCGCATCATCTTGGCCTTCTTTCTTTAAACCATCGCTAAGTATCCAAATCAGAAAAAAAATGTGCAAAAATGCAGCTGAAACCTCGGAAGGCTGATCTCTAAGTTGCAATATAAGACAGATGGTAATCTTTCTTATGAGTTTTCTTTAATCCGGATTAATTTGGATTAAGTCATTTTCAAGTAGATTTATTAAATCTTCTATTCTCAAAAATAAAATGGGCTAACTTCGAAGATATGTCAACTTATCATTGGGATAAGACATAAACAAAGCAGGGTTAAGTCTCTGGGGTTCAGAACTTTGGATGGAGGAGCCATTAAGACATGAATTTAACATGGGGTCTTAAATTTTACAGCCCCTCTCGAGTCTCTGACTGGTGTAGAGGTCGTTTCAGCCTTATCAAACAGTGTTGATTTATTAATTATGAAAAATGGTTGTGTGGATTGTTACAAGGTAAGTTATATATTTATCAGTGTAAGATGATGTATTTATGTGAAAACCGCTTTTATATGCAAGTGACCTGCTTTAGTTGTGTCAGTTGGATAGAGCCAAAATATTTCCTTAAATAATTTATTTTAAAAAACTGTTCACTAAAATGTTCTCATTTTGACAGGAGGGCTATTTGGATTGATTCAAGTTATTAAAGACTACTGTCATCTCTCTCTTTTTTTTCTCTCTATGTGAAATAATGAAATCTCCTGATCATATTTTGTCTTGATCTTGAGTAATACAAAATATTAAGATCTAAAATCAAGGTCTTCCATTGCACAAGGGGATCCCCTTGTTTTGTTTTCCATAGAAGAGAACCTGCTTGCTAACTGAGGTAGTATCCGGAACGGATGTTGGGGAGAGATTTTAGAGATTTCAATCGTTGGAATCTTCACCCCCTTAAAAGTATTTTCAAATGTCTCAATATTTCATAAGTTTTTATTTTATGCGGATCTCAAGGTTTAGAGAGAGATATAGATAAAAAAGAGGGGAGTTCAAAATCTCCAAAAATTACGTAAAACCAGTTTCCTCTCTTTCTAAAGGCTGCGTTTGGTTTAGCTGTTGAGGGGGATTCCAATCATTGGAATCCCCAAGAAAATTTAAGTCGAACCAAAGTCCCATCGACTTTTGTGCACTCCCAATTTTCTCTCGAGGAGAGAGAGGGACACGAGCAGAAGAGCACATGCCAGTTCTCAAAAGCTCCTGTGGAGTTACTTTTGGGAGAACTGCAGGTGATTGTCAATGATTGACTGAGTGTTTACCCCTGACTTTTTCTCATTTCACATAAATGGACAGTGCAGAAACATAACAGCTTTGAAAAGTATAAAGGGGTAATATTGTGAATGACCTCTTGTGACAGTTAAAGTGCATCGACCACCCAAATGAGTCAGAAAATTTTTCAAATGCGACAGACAAATATGAGGCTCATTTATGATTGTACGATAACAGTGATTATGAACTTTTTGAAACATGGAGAAGTCGAACCAAATGCGGCCTAAGAATTTTTTTAAAATTCTCACACTCCCTATCCGTTCCAAACACGACCTTAGAATCAAAAATTTTATTTTTTGAAACCGATGACTCCAAAGTCGGAAGATTTCGGTGTTCTTAGCTACTCCAAACGAGCCCCCAAAGACTTACTCTGCCATGTTTCATCTGTTATATGAAGGGGGCAGGAGCACCTATGCCATTAATTTCAACTTTATTTAAATTTGTTTAGATAAAATAACCATAGACGACGTAGTGATAGATTTGCTAGCGTCGACATGTAACAAGGGTATACATGTAACTACATTTATTATAATGGTAAATATGTAATTTAATCTATAACAAATTAACAATAACCATGTTTGCAAGAAACCATAGAGTTTTACTTATGAACCTTGTGACTTTGACACATGGATTCGGTTGATCTAATAAATGCCAACTTGTGCAACCTTTTTTTTCACTCTCCACTTTCACTAAAAAGATTAAATTCCTCCCTCTGAGGAGATTCTTTCCTAGGTTCTAACATATGGTATAAAAAGAATTTAAACTATTGAAGTATTATTATATTAATTAAGAGATAAAACAATGTTAAGATTATTCAATTGTCTGACTTAAATTTAAACAAAAAGGAAGAAAATGAACACTGTAGTGTGTTCATATTTTAGTTTCATATCTATCTAGTATATATGGGAGAGGACTGTGGCAAGTTCTATCATCATCTAAGTTGTCAATGAAGGCTGCATATGATAGAACATAGTTATTAGACAACCCAATTAATATGTTAGACAACCCAATTAACATTTTTAAGAGATGCTTGATGTAAGTTACACTATATGTTTTATTTTTTATCTTTTAACTAATTAATATGGAGTTATCCAGCTGTATGAATCGTTCACGGTGATTTGGGTTCCGTCGTGCATGTGCACGATGTGTGTTTTACTTGTATTTTTGAATGGATAGGCCGTAGGCGGGTCGGTTGACACGTGCACCTGGGAGCATGTGCGTGCATGCTTATATACCTACACGGGCATGTGCATGTATGCCGTATGTATTATAGAATTCCACTTCTTAAAAGTACCTAATCTATAATCTCATCTTTAGAGCACATTTGGTTACGATGTTGAGGATAGATGTTAAAATTTTAATCATTAAAATTCATGTGTCGGAGTTTGGGCATAGTCTCCCTAGATAATAGTCCCGTATTAGTTAAATGAGTTGTGGTTTATGTGCTTATGACCCTCGACTTGTGTATCTCAACACCGTGATTTTATGGATTCAACATGATATCAGAACATGATCTTGGCTCAACTCCTATTGTCACCTCCACCCAATTAATATCCACGGCCCATCTTTACCATGAGAGGGAATGTCGGAATTTGGGCATAGTCCCCTTGGACAATAGTCTCATATTGGTTAAATGAGTTGTGATTCATGTGCTTATGACCTTGCACATGTGTATTTCTAACACTGCGATTTTATGGATTCAACATCATGACATCTTTATCGTCCCAATCAAATGTAAAATTGATATTTTAACTTTCATGCTCTATAAATTTTAAAATTAGAGAGAGATAAACGTAGCAATCATATCTCAAAATCTCAATAATTTTATAAAAAGAAATATCTGGATAGATTTTTATGACATTTAATAATTAAATACCCATCAATCATTTAAACCTCTCTATTTAAATTCTCTATCCATCATTTTAACCTATTTAAATCTCACTAGCACTTTTAATCATCTCATCATTTATTACCATTTATCATTCTAAGGTGATAACAGAAGGATAAAAATGAGAGATTTTTTCTCTCAAACATTTTCTGACAATTTTATAATTATATGATACATAAATCTTTCACGTAAATTTATCGTAAATATTATAACCTAATTCTATATTAACTATGTTATGTGTACAATTATTTTTTTTTGAGGGAGAGGGAGGGAGGAACGCTGTTCTTCTCCGAACAATTGGTCGTCACCACCATCTCTTCCAGAGTTGTCCATGGGCCTACGGGTGTCAGACGGAGTTGTGGTCCCAATCCCGTTCTCTAGAGAAACCCAAGGGAGCTTTACATCTGGACAACGATGGACATGCAAACCGGTTGCTTGCCCTGCGAGCCTGTCTGCGTGGGAAGTTTGGATGTCAATTATTGTTGGCGTACGTGTGGTGCGGGGGTGAGGCTGCGGTGGACCTTTTTCGCATGTGCAGTGTCGGCGTTTGTAACAAATGGAATCCTCTGGAATCCAAACTTTATATTTTATAGTCGTCGAGAGAGAGAGATTTGAGTGATGATGTCTAGCATTTGATGATGTCTCCCGTTTGTCAAAGTGTGGACATATTCTCAAAGTAATAATTCTCTGAGGCGGGTACGTACTCTTCGAGTAATTTAACACGTTGCTCTGCTCGCAGGGGTGATCAATATTTCAGGTTCAATCTAAAAATTAAATTAATATAAGTGTATATGTTATTATAAAATCTAATTTAAAAAAGTTAATCCCCACCGTCTTGACGTGATTTTCGACTCTATGAAATAGGTTTCAAATCACCTTCCATTTTACTGTAACTAAAATTCTTAATTTTTTATGCGAAAATATTATGGAACTTGTTCTTACATGTTATAATTTTTTATGTTATATTTTTAATATTTATTTTATTTGGTAGAAAATTTTTTATCCTATCTTTCTCTACTCTTATTTGAATCCAATCTAATTTTTAAAAGAAGAGATGAATATGATTCAAACCGAATTTGATTTCAAAGTAGTTTGATTTACTTTGATTCGCGTTGAAACTTTAATTCGATTCGATTTGATTTTGAGAAAAATTCTTTCAAATTAAATCAAATCAAACCGTATTCACCCCTATCTGCTGACATATTGACCAAGATCGAAGGACAGACGCAAACAGTTTGAAAGAAGAGTAATGCTTTGTGCACCGGACTCAAGTCAACTTGTAACTTTTATTATCGTTCATTTTTAAAAAAGTGAAAAGATCCTTTATACATAAAAAATAAACATCCGTGATAGTTTCGTACAGTATAAATTTTTACACATTAAATAGACAATGCATTCGACGAAAACTACTTCCTTTTTTATAGAAGAATGAAATATTTTATTATATTAATAAAGTAATTAATATAAAATTAAAATATTTTACTAAATTTCATTCTTATAATAAAATATTTTATTTTTATAGTGTTATATGCTGAACTCTATCTACCATACCTGTTACTTCCTTTTCTACGAGTACAAATCTGCGTTTGGCCATATGTATATATAGCTCTTCATAATTGCATATTTCCATATGATTATCTGGTCATTGACAGGGTGGAAGGATCCCCCACACCTCTTTCCATGGACCTTCCATGCAAACAGAAAGAGGTCCGTCCATTGGACTTGAAACCCCTGATCAATCAGTGTCCACAAAAGGTGAGTCTTCATGTAGCCCCCAATCTTACATTTCTTCGCTCCTTCCCTTCTTCAGATCTCTCGATGCTGATGCGTGTCATCTCCAACTAAAGCTCCGTGTGATCCCGAACGGGGTTATTCACTACCGTACGATCGGTGGAGGTATTGCGTTGTTGCCGAGGCAGATTAAGATGTAAATCAGACTAATTATTAAAACATCTAATTTAAGATCAATTGGTTGTGAACGGAGAGGTGTTTATTACGGTTGAACACTCCGTTGCTGCGACGATTCTTCCTTCACATCATTAGAACTCCTGGCCCAATGTGATCAGGCCCGGTTTGTTATTAGAATCGTCGGACAGATTTATAAATCTACAAGAGAGAACTTCGGGTGGGCCCGCACTCTTCCCTCACACACATGAGATTTATCCCACCCCGGGCACCGTATTCGACCCTCTGGAGTAGAACACGGTGTCCCAACCGAGAAACAAAGAGGCCCTAAGGCCCTCTTTATTTTTCGGGTGGGGGTAAGATATTCGACCCCTTGGGGTCGAACACCTTACCCGAGGTCGGGTAAGAGCCATGTGTGTGAGAGGGAGGGTGTGAGCCCCTCACATTTCTCTCTCATCGGATGTCATATTCCCTATCCTAACCGATTAACAATCTGACCCTAATGGAATAAGCCCGGTTAGGATGATTTATCCGAAGTCGAGTGAGTTGTTCTACTTTGGTTCATTTTGATTTAATCGGAGTCGGATGGAGATTAAGGTGAGTTTTTTCATATTCTCATGAAAGAGGTGGAATGATTTAATCGGGATAGGATAAGAATAGGGGACGGGCACGTCACCTCGGATAAGTCACCCGCCCCTATTCTAATCCGTTATCAAAGTGGGTCTAAAATCTCTTCGAAGGCTAAACATAGAAACCAGTACATCCTCAACAAAAAAACAAGTTTTTTTCTTTTTCATAAGTGCCACAATAGGGATAAATCTTGTCTGCCATTGGCAGTGATGGCATAGCAAAGCTCGAAGTTCCTGCCTACAATTCCAGTTGGGAGGCGGCTTCCCACCTGCACCACACCCAAATCATAAAAGCTGCTGAACAGTAATCTCCGTCCTACGCGCAACGCAGTGTTCCCTCTCACAGATGAGATCATATTAATCAAAATCCTCGTAAATATGTCTGACAGCTGTAGTTGACGGGCTAGACATAGTTAGCGTGTAATCGTGTCAAATCATTGCCTCCTATTTGCGAAAAATCTCAAAGGAAGTATATGTCTAATTTCGGCTTAAAAGTGTCTCCCAACATAATGGGCCAGGCCTGTACAGTCCTATAAGATCCGCGTCGGCTGGGTCTAACTTCGTGTTGGCGGCCCACCCTGGGTTTTGGGCTCGGTAGTTAGTCCCACCATCATACAAATTATAATATCGAAAGACGGGTTCATCTGGCGTGTCGTAAAATGTCACAAAATATCATAAAATAGTGTTTGTTTAATATCTAAAATGATGTAAATTACTTCATAGCATTTTCCTTATGTTCGGGGTGTTATAAATTGTTGGATTTCAAAATCGACTAACCTACGTGACACTCTTTTTTTAACCGATTTAGTCGTCAGACTAAAACCACCGAACATCGAAACAAGTGATTTTAAAACTAGGAATCTTATTTTTTTTTCTTTTGTAGATTTTAAAATCGATGATTTTAAAATTAATATCTTACATTATTTTAAGAGACATTAAATGACTCCTTAGACAAAGAACGCTTTCAACCCTGGTGGCGATGCGAGGCACCTTAAACCCTGTTTGCATGACTTTTTCGTACCCAACTTCTTAAATGCGCTTCTCTTTGACACTCACAGCCTTAAACTGCCGTTTTTGATCGAGGATATGTTAGTTATGATCGTTTCTAGTTTGATTTGATTTAGTTTTGTGAAAACAAATCAAAGTTAATTTAAATAAAGTGACGTCTACACCTAAGACGGTCAATGGGTCGAGGTCATATCGGCCTCGATACAACCAAGCTCAAGCTAGCCCAACACATTAATTTCTAAATTCAAATTCGGCTCAAGTCTAAGTGATAATTTATCGTGCGGATTAAACCCAACTATTACACTAGATTTTAAGACTCGACCTCGCCTCGAGTTGACTCACCAAAATTTTAAAATATAATTTTACTTTTATTGTGGGGGAGGTGGGGGCGCAAAAATAGGAGGAAGAGGTGTTGTAACTAGGGACCATGGGGATGCACGGGCGGAGATAGCTAGGCAGATAATCTTACGCAAGGGGAGGAAGGGGGCAGCCGATAGGACAATACGTCGATTCCATAATTTATAGATTGTGACATAGCTGATAGTCCGGCGGAGACCTTAAATGGAGATTGAGGATCAGATTTTTTGACAAAGAAAAAAAATGAGAGTATTTTACTTTACTCCTTGGAAACATAATATTCGCTGCCACAATAACACACGACGTAATGACCCATTCGAGCCGACCCCAAAAGCCCTAGCCCGGCCTACTTTTTTAATGGACCTGAGTTTTTAGTCTCGATAAAAAATTCAAGAGTTAGAAATAGCGTGACAATCTAGCCCAATGTCAAGCTAGGTCGACGAACCTACGGGACTAGGTTGACTCACCGACACCCTTACTTAAAACTCAAATCAAATTGACGATACATATATATATATTTTCAAATCAAATCATGTTGGGCCCAAATAATTTTGTTAGATTTACTTCAAATTTCCATTTAAACCTCTAATGAGCCTTTAAACGACTAAACCACTCAAACACCTCGAGAAAGCTTTTCAGTGGTCCTCGTATTTGATTATTTACATGCCTTCAAATAGCTGACACTGAAATTTGGGTGGCGACCGCAGAGAAGACATCTTACTGGAAGTGGGAGGGAAATTGCTTCATCTTGTGAAGTACACGTCGAAACATGGTGTTAAGTCTCATTTTCCATGGAAGATTGAGATAAAATGTGAAAAAGACCTGGTTTCTCTTCGCAGACTGGCCGAAGGGATTGCCACCGGCCGGATTCAATGCACCCGGTCGAAGGGACCTCTCTTTTCCTTCATTTTTCTACTATTGATTTTTTTTTTTGTATATATATATTATATACCCTTATAATCTGTCATATTTATGTTGAGAATAAACAGTGTAATGGGGTGACATCATGGCAACAACCGGACCATAATACATACAAGGCAAACCAGAGCATACATGCATATGGGGTTGATTCAACAAAGAACGGCCAAGAAAGAAGATTAATAAACATGATTATAGTGTAAAACATGGTTGTAGAACAATTAAATATGTAGTAGAAGCGTCTCAAAGAGACTCTCCTTAGAGAAGATATCACCCCTCACAAGAACGGTGCGATGAGTATGGCGGTCTTCCCCCAGGATACGACTACTAACACAAGACTCTTAAGCGCACCCTTAAGAATCTAAAGAAAATGCTATGCGAGAAACCTAGATCTCTTCTTGAAAGGAAAAATATATTTAGGTCGAAGAACATGCACCGATCACTGACGAAAGACGGCAGTAGAGAGCGTCGTCTGTGCGCGAACAGCGTGCAAGGGAGGCAGAGCAGCGGCTGCGACCGACGGAGACGAGAGAGAGAGAGCGGAGCGCGAGCGATTCCTCGGGGAAGTCGAACAGCAGAACAGGATAACCGTGATTAGGGTAATGCTAATCACTCCTGTAATACCCACGCCCGCGACGGTCCGCCTCCAAACAAAACCGTTCGGAGACCCCTCTTTCTCTCCAAGAAAGGGCAAAACAGTAAAAAGAAATCCAAAAAGGTGCCAGGGCAAGCCGGCTGGACCCGCACCTCACACACACGCGCGCCCGCCCAGCCCCGCCCGGCCCGGCGCGTGCGTGCGTGTGATAGATCCTAGCTTACCTCCACTATTGTCTATAAGACATAGTCCAGGGGGCCCTAGGAACTATAAGGTCCCCTCACCTCTTTGTGTTTTCCAATGTGGGACTAAAGTCCCCATACAAAACACAACACTTGAGGTAGCACTCTTTGGATAAACCTTTGAGTTTCCCTTTCTTAAGAACACTCCCAATCTACTTCAACCCAACATTCCCCCACAAACTCAAGGTTTGAGAATGGGAACATACAGAAGAGACATAAACATATCATGCTTTCAGTAAAGGTACCTTTCGGGTTTGAACCTTCACCTAAGTGTTTCAATTTTCACCCCCCACAGAATCGAAGTGAACTAAATCTTGAACTTGATTCTTGATGTGAAGGTTACTTATAGGAAAATAACATGGTATAAGGTTTCATTGGTAGCAAAAAGAGTAACTGGCGCTTTTAAAGGCCATGCGCCCTGTCCTGATTCATGAGCATTTTCAAAAATAACCCAACTCTTTAACTGCGACCGCACAGTAGTACTCACTTAGGTGGGCTTCTCCAAGGATGCACTGCTAACATCCTGCCTTGCCAGGCTTGAACCCATTAAGAGTGTATAACTCAACCTTAACTTACAGTAACAGACACTAGCTTGTTTAGGATTACAGGGGAGGAACTCAGATACAAAGTATCTATCTAAATTAAGTGCCTTCCAGTCCTCTCAGCAGCTTGTTATTACCACATTGAACCTACTTTGTAGGATCTCTACTCAGATAGGTTGGGTTGCCACTGCAGGAGAACAACTGATGGGTTTCAGTCCCATCCCCATCCTAAACTTTTGAACTTGACTTTTATTAAGTCCTTTAGTCAGAGGATCAGCTATATTGTCCTTGGTACCAACAAAGTCCACAGCTATCACTCCCTGAGACACTAATTCCCTTACAGACTTAAGTCTGAGATGAATGTGTCTCCTTTCTTTTTGATTGTACTTTGAACTTTTGACCTTTGCAATTGTGGTCATATTGTCACAATGCACAGAGATCGCAGGTATAGACTGACTAATCAGAGGAAGTTCAGACAGAAGACCTCTGATCCATTCAGCCTCCATACCAGTTGTGTCCAAAGCACACAATTCAGCCTCAAAAGTAGATCGAGACAAGATGGTTTGTTTAGTCGACCTCCAGGCGACTGCACCACCTCCCAGAGTAAAAACATACCATGTGACACCATTGCTCCCTGAGTTTTCAGCTATCCAGCTTGCATCACTATATCCCTCAAGAACAGCAGGGAATCTTTGAAAATGCAAGCCCAGGGTCATGGTACCTTTTAGGTACCTCAGTACCCTATCCAAGCCTTCCCAGTGAGTATGATCAGGACAGCTCGTGTATCTACTGAGTTTAGACACAGCATATGAAATGTTTGGTCTAGTACAGTTTGCAAGATACATTAAGCTTCCTATAACCTGAGAATACCGTAATTGAGACACAGGATCACCACTCTTGTTCTTGCAGAAAATTCTAGAAGGATCATAGGGTGTACAGACAGCTTTACAATTCCGATAGCCAAATTTCTCCAAAACTTTCTCAACATAGTGAGATTGAGAAATTGCTATCCCTTCAGCTGATCTAATGAGAGTCAGCCCCAGAATTATATTTGCCTCACCCATATCCTTCATTTCAAATCTGCTACTTAAGAATGATTTAGTCTCAATTATAATTCTCAAATTACTTCTAAATAACAAGATATCATCTACATATAGGCATAAGATTACATATTCATTACCCTTAACTTTGTGATAGATACACTTGTCAAACTCATTGACTACAAAGCCAAATGACATGATAGTTATGTCAAACTTTTCATGCCATTGCTTAGGGGCTTGTTTCAAACCATATAGAGACTTAATAAGTCTACAAACTTGGTTTTCACTACCTGGAGCCACAAATCCTTCAGGATGATCCATATAAATCTCTTCATCAAGATCACCATTAAGGAAGGCAGTCTTGACATCCATTTGATGGACAGTCAGATTATATAAGGAAGCCAGTGCTACAAGCACTCTGATTGTGGTCATCCTAGTGACAGGGGAATAGGTATCAAAGTAATCCACCCCCTCCATTTGTTTGAAACCCTTAGCCACAAGCCTAGCTTTATACTTGTCAATGGTTCCATCTAGCTTTAGTTTCTTCTTAAAGACCCATTTGCATCCAATGGTCTTTGAACCAGGAGGAGGATCAACTAACACCCAAGTGCCATTAGCAAGAATGGAATCTATCTCACTCTTAATGGCATCCTTCCAGTGCCTTGCTTCCGGTGAAGCCATGGCATCTCGAAAGGTCGGGGGGTCACCCGTGATCTGGAAAGTAACAAAATCACTTCCATAATCCTTAGCTACCCTTTGTCTTTTACTCATTCTTGGTTCAACCTCTTCTTGATCACAAGTATCAGGATTAGGTTCGGACGCATCAACCTCCACATTTGTCATTCTTTCCACATGTTCTGGAATAGAATCAGATGTAGAGGCTACAGTCTCAGAAGTGAAATGTTGAGGCAAACCAGTCTTCATGGGAAACATATTTTCGAAGAACGTGGCATCTCGAAACTCGACTATGGTGTTAACATCTATGCCAGGAATTTCTGATTTAATAACCAGAAACCTGTACGCATAGCTATTTTCAGCATAGCCTAGAAAGACGGCGTCAACTGTCTTAGGCCCTAGTTTCTTTCTCTTGTGCTCAGGAACAAGTACCTTTGCAAGGCACCCCCACACTTTGAGAAATTTCAAACTAGGTTTCCTATCTCTCCAAAGTTCAATTGGACTACTATCTCTATGTTTCAGGGGAATATGATTCAGAATAAGGCAAGCCGTATTCAAAGCTTCCCCCCACATATACTTTGGTAGTCCCGAACTCTGCAGGAGAGAGTTGACCATGTCTATGAATACCCGGTTCTTCCTTTCTGCTATCCCATTAGACTGAGGAGAGTATGGGGCGGTTGTTTCATGAATAATGCCATGATCTTGGCAATATTCCACAAACAGACTAGAAGTATACTCTCCTCCTCTGTCTGACCTCAACCTCTTAAGAACTCTGCCAGATTATGTTTCTGCTTCCTTCTTAAAGATGATAAACTTTTGCAAAGCCTCATCCTTAGATCTAAGCAAATACACATAACAGTATCTACTACAGTCATCAATAAAGGTAATGAAATACTTTTTATGATCTCTAGTCAACACACCATTAAACTCACAAATATCTGAATGCACCAGATCCAGAATCTCTGAATCTCTAACCACAGAATGAAAAGGTTTTCTGGGTTGTTTAGCCTGTACACAGATATCACATTTCTTAGTTTTATCAACAGTATGTTCAGGAATCAATTTCAGGTTCATCATACGTTTCAAAGAATTGAAAGTAAGATGACCTAGACGGGCATGCCATAATTCAGATGAATCTATAACATTATAAGCAACAGGAACAGAAGTAGAAATTGAAGCACTATCATCCACATTTCTGTTCATCACAAGATCCACAAAGATTTTAAACAAACCATCAGAAAGATAACATTTAGCAATAAAAGTCTTCAGATAGAGTATAACAACTTTATTACATTTAAAGTTCAATTCATAACCCTCCCTTACTAAAACAGAACCAGATAAAATGTTCCTCTTAACACTGGGAACATGGTACACTAAGGAAAGAGTAAGAACACGCCCTGAAGTAAACTTCAGGTTCACACGTCCAACTCCTAGCACCCTAGCTGTACTTCCATTTCCCATTGTCACGGAGCGATCATGGGTTGCCTGATAAGACACAAAATTAGCCCTGTCAGCACATAGATGCACATTGGCTCCAGTGTCCACCAACCACTCATTTGGTTCATAAATAGTAAATAATTGAGGATTTAGAGAAACATACTCCATACCAGAAGAAGATCCCCCAGTCACCACATGGACTTGTGCTGGGATTTCATGGGTCAGCATGGCTTTGTTCAGTAATTTTTCCTTCTTTTTAGGACAATCATTGCGCATGTGACCCTTGTCACCACAATTCCAGCACTGTCCCAGTACCTTCTTCTTCTTTATCTTTCCCTTAGGTTTCATATGAACAGTGGAATCAACCTTGGCCTTGCCTTTTGGATCTTTACCCTTATGCTTCATCACTAGGTTTGCACTTGCATCCACAGGCATATTGGGCTTTTACTTCCTATGTTCCTCTTCAATGGCTACAGCCCTCATCAAATCATCAAGAGAGATAGCCCCTTTGCGGTGCTTGAGGCCCATGCCAAAGTCCTCCCAGGATCTAGGCAATTTCTCTATGATGCACATGACTTGGAGCTTTTCAGGCATTTTCATGTCTGCCTCAGCCAAACCATGGAACATAAGTAGAAGCTCATGTGCCTGCTCCCCTATAGACTTATTCTCGACCATCTGGAATTTAAGGAACTTGCCCACGGAGTACTTTTCCAGACCTTGGTCCTCGGTATTGTACTTCCGATCAAGTTCATTCCACAGAGCTTTAGTAGTGTTGAAGGTGGAAGTACTATAGACATCAAACAGGACATCCGACAGTGCAGTTAGAATGCACACATGTCCTAACCTGTCTCTAGTATTTCACTCTTCAGCCTTCTTAGCACTCTCGGGGTCATTTTCATCTATCACAGGGGGGTCCGACTCTAACAATGAGATTAGACCAACCATGGTGAACCACATCTTCATGCGTTGTTGCCAACGCTTAAAGTGTTGCCCGACAAATTTCGCGGGCATCCCAGACATATCCACCCGGGTTCCAAAACTCATTGAAGATGACGATGCCATGAAAGATATCTTCTCTAAGACTGTTGAGAATAAACAGTGTAATGGGGTGACATCATGACAACAACCGGACCATAATACATACAAGGCAAACCAGAGCATACATGCATATGGGGTTGATTCAACAAAGAACGGCCAAGAAAGAAGATTAATAAACATGATTATAGTGTAAAACATGGTTGTAGAACAATTAAATATGTAGTAGAAGCGTCTCAAAGAGACTCCCCTTAGAGAAGATATCACCCCTCACAAGAACGGTGCGATGAGTATGGCGGTCTTCCCCCAGGATACGACTACTAACACAAGACTCTTAAGCGCACCCTTAAGAATCTAAAGAAAATGCTATGCGAGAAACCTAGATCTCTTCTTGAAAGGAAAAATATATTTAGGTCGAAGAACATGCACCGATCACTGACGAAAGACGGCAGTAGAGAGCGTCGTCTGTGCGCGAACAGCGTGCAAGGGAGGCAGAGCAGCGGCTGCGACCGACGGAGACGAGAGAGAGAGAGCGGAGCGCGAGCGATTCCTCGGGGAAGTCGAACAGCAGAACAGGATAACTGTGATTAGGGTAATGCTAATCACTCCTGTAATACCCACGCCCGCGACGGTCCGCCTCCAAACAAAACCGTTCGGAGACCCCTCTTTCTCTCCAAGAAAGGGTAAAACAGTAAAAAGAAATCCAAAAAGGTGCCAGGGGCAAGCCGGCTGGACCCACACCTCACACACACGCGCACCCGCCCAGCCCCGCCCGGCCCGACGCGTGCGTGCGTGTGATAGATCCTAGCTTACCTCCACTATTGTCTATAAGACATAGTCCAGGGGGCCCTAGGAACTATAAGGTCCCCTCACCTCTTTGTGTTTTTCAATGTGGGACTAAAGTCCCCATACAAAACACAACACTTGAGGTAGCACTCTTTGGATAAACCTTTGAGTTTCCCTTTCTTAAGAACACTCCCAATCTACTTCAACCCAACAATTTATACGTGTATTTCTCACTTGTATGAATTATCAAAATATCCATAAATATATCTAAATAGTTATGATTATATTCTCGCCGTAACTTAAATGTAGTTTCAATGTTAAAATGACGAGCCTACCCATGTGTTGGGGTTTATAAGAACATGATTAGATCACATATATCTTAAGTGTATTTTCGATTTATATATTTATTAATATTACTGTAACATATTTTATCTTTTTCCACTCCACAAGTTTCTGCAATTTTACATGGAATATATATATTCCATGCAGACTCGTGGAGTGGCTGGAATGAAATGAAACAAGCTCGGAGGCTGTCACCTGACTGTCCATTCCAACTACTGAGGTCGGACAAAACCTACTTAATTTGACACTTCAAGGAGTTGCTTGCCCCATCTCAACCTAACACAAAACAAATTAATGGCCCAAGCAAGTGGTGGTGTTATGTACGGGGATGTCAAAACTATTCGTAAACTCATTATTCACGTCACTTGATCTTTGATGAGTCGAATAATATCTGAATAAACAGATATGAATTCGAATTTGGATATATTTAAAATATCTATTTCATATTCGAATAGAGTATAGATTTAATGCACTCGAATCTATATTTGATTCAAATTAATTCTTAATAACTCATTGTGCATGTTAGACTTGTGATTTTAATCGACTTTTTAACCTTTCAATCTGAGACTATCTTCCGTTCTTCGACTAGATGACATCACTACCTCAAATTATGTCGATCTAAGCCAAGGTCAAGCATAACACCTTCGGACCATGTATGCTCTCAAAGAGCTTAGCCCACCTGGAGCTAGGGCTGTCAATAGAGTTAATTAATATCACTCCACGCTCTGTTTATCATTATATATATGGATATTTGACTCCGGTTATTATCGGATGAATAAAAGTTTTTTTTTCCCACCTGAATTTGATTCGGTTAGATACTGTTCGAATTCAGATCATATTTGAATATTTAACTATTCCAAATGAAACTATATAATGCAATATTACTTTAACCTGATAAAATTTGACTTACAAATACCATAAACATATTTCAAATCAACAAGACAACTAATTGATCGAACCTTTGGATATATTTAAAGATCACTAAAATTATCTAATGAGCATACCTTAAATAATAACACAACATGACTTAAAATATTCATCTAGATAAATCATAAGCATTTCTAAAAAAATTAACAATGAATTTAATCATTATCTTTTTAATTAGCATATTTGAAAGAACTTAATTGTGGGCATAGCTTAAATAATGTACTTACATAATAGTAAACACAAGTTGATTTCTAAGAAATGTATAGTTGGGAAAGATGAAATTAAGAGTAAATACATAACACATAATCGGTCGGATAATGATCGGAGTGTGGATGTCTATTTAATTCCTGTTTTTGCTCTGATTGTTAGTTTAATTAATCAAGAAGTAGATCCTAACACGAACCACTTTCCTGTTTATTACCAAGAAATTAAGTTTACTGGGCCTGGTCTGGATCTCTCAATTGCGGGCCTAGGAGGACGTCCTTTCAGACCTGAATCATGAATCGACCCACTGACGGATTTACACGATAGATTTACTGCTTCAAAACATGTGCAAATCTATCAATATATATTTCCCCCCTCTAGTGCTTTAAATTATCCATGTTTTATGTAGTTAACTCTCAACTGAAGAATGGATTAATTTACATGAGCACAAAAAGTTTAAGTTACTCTTGTTTCGTCTTAACTATCTGATCTAAAGATCGAACGACTGAGATGAAATATCATAAGATTTGTAGAGGTAGAAAAGTGTTCTCTGAGTCCCGTATCACACCTTTAAGATTTTTTGATTAGAGAAGAGCAGTTGACCTCTCGGAAAACCTGTAAGTATTACAAGGCGGCGTCAGAAGGAGCTCTAGGAGTGATCCTAGGGGACAACTCTATGAGACTTCGTGGCGAAGATCTTGGTGACGTAGGTGAGACTTTGTCCACGCTGGAGAAAATTCTATGATGGTGGCAATAACATTCACCTATTGACGAGTTCTACGGTGTCTTGAACGAGCGTAGTAATTCTGTCTATGGGTCAACGAAACTTCCTTGGATCTCAAATGAGCTGTACTGAATAGGTTGAAGGATGGTGGAGTGGTCCGTTATGGGCTCGGCCAATTTGAGCAATAACAGGCCTTACAATACTGGGCCATAATAGGTCCGACGAACATTCCCCTCCTCAACTCCTAAATTAAAGAGAAAACTTAACTTTTCTCAAAAGAAGAAAAAAAGAATATTTCTGTGGTCAATATCCAATTTTCATCTGTTGAAGGAGAACTTATGGGCATCTTCGGAAGAGGACAAGCCATGGAGATGTTGCTAGAAGATCATCACTATCAGCTCTTTTTCCCCTCCTCCTTTCGGGTTTAGAAATTTGCGTGTTCAAGCAGCGCCATTGCGCGATGGCCACCTTCCAATGGACACACGGAAACAAACCCCCCCCCCCCCCCACCGGCCTCCACCTTCTTGGTCCATTCATGGTGTAAAATCCCTCCAACGTCTGAATCGAAACCCTCCACACCATGGTCCAATAGTGCAGCCCAAACATAGGGAAAAAGGACGGTGAGCAGAATCGATCGTGGCGCCTTCCCATTGGCCCGGCTCATTGCGCCAAGCACAGAAAACATCTCTACCTCCCCCCGAACCAAGTAACCATGAACGTGGAAACGTCGGCGCCACAATTAGGAATTTACACGCAGAAGAGATATCGAACGCACGGCTTCCCCCAGAAGAGCTACCCGCAAACGTGGTCTCTCCAGCGCCGATCGCTGCCCGCGCCCCCTATCCACCCGCCAGCAATAATAGGAACCCATGACGGAGGTTCCCAACTCGCCGGAATTCAGCTACATATCTCTGGTGCCCCTATCGGAGCAAAGGAGCGAGTGAAGAAGGGTAGAGCTGATTAGGAGGAGGGTGCGGAAGCGAAACAATGGCGCAGTCGATGCTCATGTCCAGCGTCGGAGCCCGTCGCCTGGTGGACTCGAGCAGGGAGCCGTTGCTGCACTTCCAGGTCCGCCGGCTGCTGCGCCCGGACCCGGCGGGCCTCCTCCTGCTCTCCCCTCCGGCGATTCGGAGACCTCTCCCGTCTTCTTCCTCCTACGCCCCCACGCTTGCCGTCTTCAAGTCGAAGGCCAAGGCGGTGCCCAAGAAGGTACAGCTAGGTCTCTAGCTTGCATGCCTACACTTGCTTCTGCCCCACATGGAGATAATTAAAAGTCATGTCCAACTCCTTCCCTAATTCTTTGTTTCAGGTGGAGAAGCCTAAGTTCCAGGTGGAGGATGGGATCTTTGGCACGTCAGGTGGGATTGGCTTCACCAAGCAGAACGAGCTCTTCGTTGGCCGGGTGGCCATGCTTGGATTCGCCGTGAGTTCCAATATCTTCTCTTGCTCGCTCTCTTCTCTGCTCTCGTACTGTTCTCAAACAATTCCCAGTACCAGATGGGTTGTGTGCGTAGCAAACTGAGAGACATTGAAGACTTAATTAACGTGCATGGTGTGGCCTTGTCATGCGTTCGTATATAGGCGTCATTGCTGGGAGAAGCGATCACAGGGAAGGGTATCCTCGCCCAGCTGAACCTGGAGACCGGCATTCCCATCTACGAGGCCGAGCCGCTCCTCCTCTTCTTCATTCTCTTCACCCTCCTCGGCGCCATTGGAGCTCTCGGAGACAGGGGGCGCTTCGTCGACGACCCGCCAACGGGGATCGAGGGGGCCGTCATCCCCCCCGGGAAGGGCTTCAGGTCCGCCCTGGGCCTCAAAGAAGGAGGTACTATACACCACCTCCATCTGCCTTCCCTTATTAATCTCTCTCTCTCTCTCTCTCTCTCTCTGTCTCTCTCTAGATCTGCTTCTTCGTCGTCGTCTTCTTCTTCCATCTGTCACAGAACAAGGAAGCAATACGCAAGCATACAGCCACACCGGCTTAATTAATTTTCGATATCTGCAAGAGCATGCACTGACGATCGAGCTGGGTTTAATGGTGGGATATTAATTGACGCGCGTGCGCGCAGGTCCGCTGTTCGGTTTTACGAAGTCGAACGAGCTGTTCGTGGGGAGGCTGGCGCAGCTGGGGATCGTCTTCTCCATCATCGGGGAGATCATAACGGGGAAGGGCGCGCTGGCGCAGCTTAACATCGAGACGGGGGTGCCCGTGAGCGAGATCGAGCCGCTCGTGCTGTTCAACGTCGCCTTCTTCTTCTTCGCCGCCCTCAACCCGGGGACCGGCAAGTTCCTCACCGACGAAGAGGCAGAGTAGTAGTGGTAGTAGTAGTCTCTGCGGGTGAGACGTGAATGAGGCACACCACCCTCCTCCTCCGCCGCCGCCGCCGCCGCCTCCTCGTACCATGTAGCAGCATATGTGCGCAGAACATAGCAAGTGTTTATTTTTGAGAATCGTTGTTAATTAAGAACATGTGCCGATACAACACTAAATCTACTCTTGGCGTTCCATTGTCCACAGATTCTTTGCTTCTTCTGCCCTGCCTTATCCTTGAGATTATCTTGCATGTTTTTAATTAAAACTATATAGATATATATATATATCACAGGCAGGACATGAGAGTTAACTATGACCCTCGTCTTCACGTGAGACGGTGAGAGATAGGGGGAGTGAGAACTTGGCATGGGGGGTCTACTACTCGAAGTTTTAGAAGATCTGCTTCTCACAATATAAACCCTATCTAGTCCTCTAAATCAAATCATTATCTCTTAAAATTTAAATTATCAATTAGCAATAAATAAACAATTATTCAGGTCTATATTTATTCGAATCAACTCGTTTCACAGACGCAAGTGAGTTTATACCGGTCCGATTCCAAGACGTACAGTTCAAGCATGTCCGAATCTGACCAGGTCTCCTCTCCCCGGCTCCTTCGTCTTGAGTGATTCGAATTAATGCATGTTCTTCGATACTTCAGAGGTAGATTCTAGTTTGAGCCGACAAGCCATGATCCAACCAAATCAACGTGTGGTGGGAAGAGGTTCGATGGGATTCCATATCTGATAAGACGTACGCCGAAAGGAGTTCCCGTGGGCCGTGGGCTTCTTCGTGCCAAATTTCGCTCTAGTTACAACCCCATTGGGGGATCTAAAAATAATAAAAATTAAATAGAAAGAGTCTATTAAAAAAAGAGTTCAGCACTATTTATTTGATCTGATATTTTTTTTAAACTTTTTAGACCGTTAGATGGAGTTTTGATTTGTACATCAACTTAGGAGGACGTGATTCTCACTTCATAGAATTTTCAAAAAAAAAACTAATGCACATCGTGGGTGTGACATAACCGAGGTTATGTAGCCTTTTTCACGGGAGAAACTAGTGAGAGATGAAGAATGGCAAGTGGACTTTTAATTTTTAATTTTTGCATTTATTTACACATTCTGAGTAATCTCTTGTATTCTCTAGACTTTTCCATACAAGTTCGTGGCTATTTCGGATTTAGAAATCCAATTTCTTTATAAAAAATGAGGTGAAGTGCCAAAATTTATTCCATGACAGGGAAGCTTCTTGTGGCTCCATCACCCATTTAGTTTTATTGCGATGAATTTATTATGTCATGATAAGAGGTCACTCATTAATATTGGAGAGTGATGATGGAAGGAGTACCTTAGAAGAGTATCCTAATTAAGGGAGTAAGAACATTATAAGATAAGTAAACATTTTTGTAATTCGATGAGTAATGCAATTTGAGTTTTTAATGACTTAATAAGTATATATATATATGATCCTAAGGAATATTGAAACAACTATCTTTCTAAAATTAAAACCAAATAGTTTTGAATGCAATTAACAATTTTATGTGGAGATTTATGATTTTTAATTTATTATATATAATAGCATTTAGTTTTTTTAGATTTGACTCGTTACATAGTTTGGATATCTTCGGATCAAATTAAAAAATTTTAATATCCAAATTGAAACAAGTAAATTAAATCAAACTAAACTAATTTAACTGTCATTAGCCAAATAATGAAGCGTTCGATAAAAAAAACTCGATGCTTCGTTGTTTCCTTCTTCTCCGTCAACATCAGCATCACATGGTGCGGCCAAAGTGAGATATGAGTCAAGCGTTTTATTAGGACCTACTTGTTTCGCGGGTAAGATAGGGGAATTGACAAGAGAAAGTGATGTGGGCCTCGTCACTCTCTCACACACAAAAATATTAATCAAGATCGGTTAGCACACTCGACCCATGACATCAATTGGTCAGTAAACAGAGCCTTAATGCCTAGTTAAGAAAAGAGAATTCTTAACTTGCACCTTACGAGAGTTTGCTCTCACCAATTTTCCCGTGAAGGACAGGCAGTTGTTCATCATATATGCCACCTCCACACTCTCCGAAAACCTCGGGCTATTTTGTTTGGCCAAAATTAGATGAGAGAGAAATATGAACCAATCAATCTCCGTTCCAACT
This sequence comes from Amorphophallus konjac, assembly GCA_022559845.1. Taxonomy (NCBI): domain Eukaryota; kingdom Viridiplantae; phylum Streptophyta; class Magnoliopsida; order Alismatales; family Araceae; genus Amorphophallus; species Amorphophallus konjac. Next base: position 35,709,221 of record CM040128.1, on the reverse strand, counting down.
TTGACTGAATCAACAGTTAATGAGATTGTGGACATTTACATATATAAAAAAGCTATTAGGTGGTCTCAATAATATTTTTTGGGAAAATCATCTTTATGCTCTTGAGAAATGTCTAAATTATTGTTATACTCTCACCTTTATAAAATTAATCTGTAAACTCCTCAAACCCCTTAACTAGTGTCGTCATATCTTTGGAGTTTTTTTCTTTTCTTTTTATATTTTTTTGTCGGGTCACTCGTTAGGATCCGAAAAATCTAAGACCTAACACTCTCCCAAGTAATGAGAGAGGCAAGGTCTGAACTGAGGAACTCATGGTTTCCCACGAAGTGAAGAACCAATTGGGAGACCTAGCTGGTTCCATATCCTTGGAGTAACTTTCTGCCCTGACGGAGGTGACGACCAAGATGATTGGATCGTTTTATCCCCCACCAAGGTGTGTGTGTGTGTGTGTGTGTGTGTGTGTGTGTGTGTGTGTGTGTGTGTGTGTGTGTGAGGGGTAGTGTGACGACCCGAGTACCGGAAAGGAACCGACGCGTCTCGAATCTCGGCCCGCCAACCCACGAGCCCGAAGACTCGGAAGGGTAGAAAGGAGTGGTGTGGGGGTACAAGAGAAGCTGCAACGACCACAGAGATAGCACAATAATCCAAAATAAAATGCACATAATAATATAAATAAATAAACTGCTACAAGGTCCACAGTGTCTCATGTCCAAAAGAAAGTACAGTCAACAGGAAAGAAAGTACAACTACACGGGGCATCCCCCGGCTCTGGCAGACTGGCGACTAACCCTGCCTAGAAGAACCGCGCTGAAACTCGGCCGCGCCTCTCGAAGACCCCGCCTCACCGGAAAAGCAGGGGTGAGCCTCATTTCATTGGCCCAGTAGGGATCCCGCGAATCCCCACCTCGCACGAGAAGCGAGAAGGCAGAAGGTAACCCTACCTAACAGGAGTACGGTAGAACCAACAAGCTGAAATAAATAAACGGAAAAGCCGTCTACTCTAACAGTACCGTACTACAGAACCTCGGTCCAACAAAACACGAGTTCACGCCTGCCAGTGAACAGGAACACTATCCACAAGAAGAACGACCGGATGCGTCCCCTGACGTCTTACACCGCGTCACAAGTGTCTAGCTACTACGCCCCGGGCGTGAGACTCAGACACGCAACAAGTACCACAACAAGAACTAGCTGGGGTCGCGTTGGTCAGCGCGCGCCCTAAGCCCCCAACTACGTGTGCACACACAGACCATCTGCTCTAGGTCGGGTCCTCTGGTTTTCCCCCCCCACCAGACTCTGGTGGCAAAGGCAAGGGGCCCTACGGTAACCAGCCTACACTACAAGAAAAAGTGGTAATAGCGACCGAATTAGAGACCGAATAAATCGGTCGCTAGTCGGTCCCAAATAGCGACCATATAGCGACCGATATAATCGGTCGCACGTCTGAGACCCATTTTGCGACCGAATTTATTTCGGTCTCTAATCGGTCGCTGATCTTGCGACCGAATTTATTTTGGTCGCGAAGCGGTCGCGGATCACTCATCTCCCCCCCCCCCCCCGCCACCAGCTCCCCCCCCCTCCCCCCTGCGTCCCCCCCTCCCCCCTGCGGCCCCCTCCCGCCCGAGCCCCCCTCCGCCCGAGCCCCCCCTCCCCCTGCGGCCCCCTCCCGCCCTAGCCCCTCTCCGCCCTAGCCCCCCCTCCCCCTGCGGCCCCCTCCCCTCCCGCCCGATCCCCCCTCCGCCCGAGCCCCCCCCTCCCCCTGCGGCCCCCTCCCGCCCGAGCCCCTCTCCGCCCTAGCCCCCCCTCCCCCTGCGGCCCCCTCCCGTCCGAGCCCCTCTCCGCCCTAGCCCCCCCTCCCCCTGCTGCCCCCTCCCGCCCGAGCCCCTCTCCGCCCGAGCCCCCCCTCCCCCTGCGGCCCCCTCCCGCCGGAGCCCCCCTCCGCCCGAGCCCCCCCTCCCCTTGCGGCCCCTCTCCCGCCCGAGCCCCTCTCCGCCCGAGCCCCCCCTCCCCCTGCGGCGCCCTCCCGTCCGAGCCCCTCTTCGCCCTAGCCCCCCCTCCCCCTGCTGCCCCCTCCCGCCCGAGCCCCTCTCCGCCCGAGCCCCCCCTCCCTCTGCGGCCCCCCCATCTCCCCCCCGCGACCAGCTCCCATCGGCGGTGGACGGACGACTGCGAGCGGCGTGGCGAGCGGCGGTGGACGGACGACCGGCGTGGCGAGCGGCGGTGGACGTACGACTGTGAGCGGCGGCGGGGACCGGCCATCGGAGGTAAGTGAGGCGGACCCCCGCCGGAGCCCCCCTCCGCCCGAGCCCCCCCTCCCACTGCGGCCCCCTCCCGCCCGAGCCCCTCTCCGCCCGAGCCCCTCTCCGCCCGAGCCCCCCCTCCCCCTGCGGCCCCCTCCCGCCGGAGCCCCCCTCCGCCGGAGCCCCCCCTCCCCTTGCGGCCCCTCTCCCGCCCGAGCCCCTCTCCGCCCGAGTCCCCCCTCCCCCTGCGGCCCCCTCCCGCCCGAGCCCCCCCTCCCCCTCCGGCGCTGCTCTCCCCTCCCCATCTGGTTTCCCCCTCCGGCGCGGCTCTCCCCTCCCCATCCGGTCCCCCCTCCGGCTCCGGTCCCCCCTCCGTAGGGCCCCCCCTCCGGCTCCGCCCCCCCCTCCGCAGGGCCACCCCTCCGGCTCCGGTTCCCCCTCCGCAGGGCCCCCCCTCCGGCTCCGGGCCCCCCGCCGGCTCCGGTCCCCCCTCCGGCTCTGGTCCCCCCACCGGCTCCGGCCCCCCCTCCGCAGGGCCCCCCTCCGGCTCCGGTCCCCCCTCCGGCTCCGGTCCCCCCACCGGCTCCGGTTCCCCCTCCGCAGGGCCCCCCCTCCGGCTCCGGTATTAAATTTTAATATCCTGCTATATTTGATTTCTGCTCTTATGAATGTGTTGGATGTTAAAATAAAATTCATGCTTGGAGTGGTCTCTGATCTCAAACTAGCCCACCCACCTCCTGTTGCTACAGTACCATTAGGAACTGGGAACAATCTTCCTTTTGCATTTGGCTGGGTAGGTTACATTTCCACATGTATAATGTACATGTACAATTTGACTTGTTCATGCATGTGCATGTGGTTTGGGGCTCAGGGGATGCTGATCATGTACTTGCTTTCACAATTAGACAAGCTAGTCACATTGGGGTTCCTTAATTTCCATTTGTGTACATGCTCCCAATTTTAACCATTTTTGAGCCTTCTTCTGAGCCTTAATTGGCTACATTATGTTGATACTTAACAGTGGTGAGCAATGCATTATGCATTCTGAGGACCCCGAGTGGGTCGATAGAACAAGTTACTTCCTTTTCCTTACTTTTCAGATGATGTATTCAATTTTAGAATTCATCACGTTATCCAACAAATGGATGCACATGAGATTAGATGCCTTTATTTTTCTTTTCCAAGTCCTAAGGTGAAAGCAACTGCTGTTGTAGGGAAAGAAGAATCCTGGTAATGGATGTATATGTATTTGGAGCTGATAATCAGTGGTGTACCCAAAATAAATAAACTAATATAATAGGTATTAATATGATGTTTAAATTTTATTTTATGTATACTTGATCATTAGATTAAATTAATGGATGATATTAAAGGATAAAATAGTAATTTAAGTATTATTCAATTATCTGATATTTATATGATACCTATAATACTGTAGCTTTTCGATAGAACTATAGGGTCTTATAAGACAGTTTAAGATGGTAGTTTCCTTGTTGACTTGGATTTGGATGCACCCGCACCCCATATCTGCACCAAAATCAGACATGTTCATCCTTAGCCTGGATCTAAAGATTCAATTATGTTCAAAAGCATCTGACAGCATGATTTCTTCATGTGTTTGTGGGAGTGGATCATAGATTCGTATGCATGCACTCAGTCAGAATCGTTTTTCCTTTTTCCCTTGTCCGTAGTCCAAATGGAATGATATGCAAGATATATATCTGACTATCACAACCTTATGATGTAGAGAGTTTGCTGCTGATTTTATTTTTTCTTTATGAAATGTAATTCAGTTGGCATATAATCATGAGGATGAGAATTCCTAAAGAAGGCTCTTGTGATCCTGTGGCGCTTCTAATCAGATTTCTAAAACAGAATGATGCACCTAACCTTATTTAGATGCTGGGCGGTTTGATCACGTATCTTGTAATATATCCATGCTCTGTCTAATCAGAATACTGTGTCTGAAGACCACTGTTCCGTTGTTTATTTTTTCTTTTTTGTTATTTAGACTTGTAGCATTTCTAAAATAGTAATTATATATGAAGCTAGAGATAGTTGGGTGTTACTTGCAGCATTTCCAGCACATTCATAAGAGCATGAATTTTATTTTAACATGTTACTGCTATGTTTTTAGAATGTGTTATTATCTTGTCAATATTTAATTAGTTGGGTGTTGTATGTGAGCTGAGATGCGTGGGTGCAACCTAACATTGCACGCATCTTAGGAGAGCGTGTTAAACCCGTGTCAATCAATCTACCCGTTCAAGACTTTGGGATTGATGTGCACGTTCTCATTTTGAATGATGAGAATGTGTATATCTAACTCAAAGTCTTGAATTGTCCCGTTTGGACAGTCTGTGAATGTTTGATCGCACTTAGGTGGTTAATTACTATATGTGTTTGTGTTGTTTGTTAAAAATTTTGGCTGGATGCGTCTTCTCACTCCTCTCTGATATACCTTTATTGATTTTGATTAATTTCTTAACCACTTATTAGTAAGTGTTTAAGAAAATTTCTTAATCAATAAATATTTTGTGGTATATCGGAGAGGTGTGGGGAGATGCTGCCGAAATTTTTAGCAAATAACACAACACATATAGTAATTAATCGTGCGATCAAACCTTCACAGATGGGTTAAAAAGTGAAAATCTAAATGATATTTCCGTCCTATTTAAAATGGCAGAGATGGACGATGTGAGGAAAGGGTTGGACTTTTTATTTTGTTAAACATGTTAAAGTTTTGTGTGTTTACATTTCATTCGCATAGGGAAAATGTCTGAAGATCGTTCATGGATGTACCGTAGAGTAGTTGATCAGGTGGTGTCTATGGAATTTAAAAATGGAGTTGAGAGATTCATTCAGTTTGCTTTGAGAAATCCTATTGAAGCTGTAGATTGTGAGGGTCGTATCCGATGTCCTTGTGTAGTCTGTAAGAATTTGAAGTGGCTGACAACATGGGATGTACAACGTCATTTATACAGAAAGGGGTTTGTTAAAGATTATACAAACTGGATATGTCATGGTGAAACATTGTGGTCCTACGAGCCTGCCAATAGAGGAAGTGGAAGTTCATATGTTGATATGGTCATAGATGCTGCTGGTCCAGAACTGGAACTTATTGATAGAAATAGTAAAACAGTTAAACCGAAAGTAATTTACGCCCTTGGAGCTGCACAGATTAAAGAAGTATGCTTTTGGCTAAAACAATTGAGATTTCCAGATGGTTATGTGTCTAACATTGCTCGTTGCGTGAATACAAATGAGGGGAAAATATATGGAATGAAAAGTCATGACTGTCATGTGTTCATGCAGAGGTTGTTACCTATTGTATTTCGTGATATGATGCCGAAGCCGATATGGGGAGCAGTGACTGAGTTAAGTCAGTTTTTCAAAATTTTATGTGCATCAGAGCTCAGGTATGAAGATGTGGAAACTATTGAACAGAATGTGATCACGACAGTTTGTAGATTGGAAAAGATATTTCCACCCTCATTCTTTGATTCAATGGAGCACCTGCTTATACACTTATCATATGAGGCTAAAGTAGGAGGGCCAGTACAATTTAGATGGATGTATCCATTTGAGAGGTAATATATATATATATTTTCTCCTCATAATTCAATTAGATGCTGATGTGTTTTTCATTATCTTATGAACATTCTGGTAGGTGCATGCATGAATTGAAAATGAAAGTTCGCAACAAGGCAAAAGTAGAGGGTTCCATTGCGGAGGCGTACATTATGGAAGAAATATCAAATTTCTGTTCAATGTACTTTGAACCTGAGGTACAAACTCGTCGTACTCGGCCACCACGTAATGATGATGGGGGAGACTCCGTTCACTCTGAGCGGCTGTCTATATTTAAGTATCCTGGACGTGCGTATGGACGTTCTTCGAGTCGGATGCTAAATGATAGAGAATTACACTGTGCAGAAATGTACATCCTTTTAAATTGTATGGAGGTTGAACCTTATGTTGCGTAAGTTCTCTGCTCACATTACATTGTGTCTATAACTTATTATTTTTCATTCCATCTATAATGCTCCAATGGTCGTAATACAGACAATTTGACTCAGAATTAATCCAAAGATGTCCATATCTCACTGACATGGAGGTTGAAAAAGAACGAGAAAAATCATTTGCTTCTTGGCTGAAATATCGTGTAAGTATTATTACTACTCTTTCTCCTTGTTAGGCCAATGACAAATTCTGACTAGTGTGCTCTCCATATGTAGGTTGAAAATGGTTTTATTACTGATCAAAGAATTCGAGAGAGTAGTTATGGCCCATCGAAAGTTGCACGTACATATCCAGCATTTATTGTGAATGGGTATAGATTTCACACTAGACAATATGAGTAGAATAAGTCAACAATGAACAGCGGGGTATGTGTGAAAGGAAGTACATATAATGAAAACGAACGTGATTAATATGGTATTATTGAGGAGATCTTAGAATTGCAATATCTCGGAGATGACAACCATATATTTCTGTTCAAGTGTCATTGGTTTGATCCCAATTCTGTTCGAAATGACACAACATATGGGATTGTCGATATCAGACATAAGTCTAAATTGAATACTTATGATCCATTCATTTTGGCCGCACAAGCCCAGCAGGTCTATTATACAAAGTATCCATCGTCTAGAAATAAAGAAAGAAATGATTGGTGGACAGTTTGCAAGGTTAAGACAAGGCTTTTCCCGGATTATGAGTTGGATTTGACTGAAACAGTAGAGTTGGATGTGAATGCCGAATTCTTTCAATCAGACTTGGGTGATGATGTAGAGTTGCCTGCTTCTAGTGATGAATCTGTGGAGGCACTGTCTTTATCTAAAGAGAATGAAGTGGAAGAAGTCGATCCAGAACAACCTGAAATACAGTTGGGGGACTCCGAAGAGGAGGAATATATTAGTGATCAAAATGAATCTGATAATGAAGATGTGAATGTTGAATTTGATATATCTCCAACATCTGAAGATGAAATGGAGAATGTTTGATTAATGGTATACAATTTTACCTAAAATTTTAATACTCTGTAACTTTCTTTCTTTCACTATTTGATAAATATGCATGTATTTTATTACCAGTTGAAGATATGGTTCGAGGACGGCGTGGGACTTCTTCAGGTGGGAGGGGAGAGGGTAGCGGGAGGAGATTTACTTCCATTTCTACACCGGTAGTAGGTATGTATACTTTCACGTATAATGCATTGTAGTATTTGTTTAAAATAATTCTTTATGTTTTTGTGGTATCTTATTCTTATTTTCACAGGACCCACGACCTCTGCACCGTTACCACCGACCTCTGCACCGCTACCACCGGTAGTAGGTATGTATACTTTCATGTATAATGTATTGTAGTATTTGTTTAAAATAATTCTTTATGTTTTTGTGCTATCTGATTCTTATCCTTACAGGACCCACGACCTCTGCACCGTTACCACTGACAACAGGTAGATTGACGGCCTCTGCACCGCCATCACACATGGCGAGTGGATCTACACCTCCTCCAGCTGAGTCAGGTATGTTCATTTACATTTCTATATTTTTTTGATAGTTTGTTTTATTTATTTTTGTCCATTTCGTATAGTACGTGCTGATGACGAGACGAGTCATCACGAGGGGGAGGGCAGTTATAATGAGACGATGCGGGCAGTGTGGATAAATGAAGGGTATGTAATGCATTATTTTTATTATCTATTCATCATTGTGGTATTAATATTTTCAATTTCAGGAATAAAATAGAGCCAGCCCAAGCATCACAATTTATTACAAAGTCAATTGAAGCACATTTTCCAGGCCCCATCCGTCGCTTTTCTGATTTTCCGATGGATGTTTGGGATTTATTGTTCACTATGTTCTTGGTATTTATCTTATTTTATCATATTAAGTCATTTTCCTGCTATATTTTAACACACTTATTGTTATGTAACATATAATTTATTTTTTGTTAATATGTAGAGCACCTCCTGCACCTCCTGCACCTCGTGCACAGCAGCCTCCGGTAAGTATTTTATTTGATTGATTTTCTATTTGTTAACTCTAAATATCATCTTACAAAATATAAGAATTTAGATTGAGGAGGGGAAAATATCATTTTCTTAACTCTATGAACTTGGGTTTGAGGGTCCAAAATTGAAAAGAGAGGTCCAATCAATCCATCGATTGTTCCAACACGACATGGGGGGTGAAAGTAACCTGTAGAAACTGACGGAGTTCAAATTGGACTCCAAATTTGAGCTCGATGCTCAAATTTACATTTCCTAAATAGAACCAAGTTAATCGAGTGTAAGAGGGTCAAAAATAAAGAAATATATGTCCAATTAATTTGTCAATGACTCCAACACGACCGGGAAGGTGAGAGTGACTTGTAAAAACTGACGGAGTCCAAATTGGACTACCGATTTGAGCAAAACGTTTAAAATTGTCATTCGTCAATTTCACTTAAATGAAAAACATCTTGCTTTTAATTTTCAAGAAAAATTGATTTCTTTATTAAGGATTTGATTTTAATTTTTTTAAATGATATACAGGATCATCCGTCGCGAGATGTTGGACGAGACGACGACCAGGATGACACATATGCGGAGGATTTGTGATTTCATTTTAGTTATTTGCATGTTGTCATTTTATTATGGATGTATGATTAATTTGTGTGTTTGTATGTGATGAATTTGAAGTTCGTGGAGATTGTGATTTGTGTAGTTGATTTATATGTTTTTATGAAATTGTTATTTATCAGGTTATTTATTTTATTAAATTGTTATTTATCAGGTGATTTATAGTCGATTATATAAATTTATTAAAAAAAAATACTGTAAAATTAGCGACCGAATAGCGACTGTCTTTATTATTTATTTTATTAAAGTATTAAAATTAGCGACAGAATAGCGACCGAATAGCGACTGTCTCTATTATTTATTTTATTAAATTATTATTTATCAGGTGATTTATAGTCGTTTATATAAATTTATTTTAAAAAAATACTACAAAATTAGCGACCGAATAGCGACCGCATAGCGACTGTATATATTAGCGACGGGTCATGCGACCGATTGATATCGGTCGCTATCCGCGACTGATATTGCGACCGATAATTATCGGTCGCTATCCGCGACTGCTTCTGCGACCGATAATTATCGGTCGCTAACGGCGACCTATTCTGCGACCGATTTATATCGGTCGCCATTTAGCGACTATTATATAGCGACCGACATGTTCGGTCGCTAATAGGTGTCTGTTTGGTCGCAGTATCTCTTTGCGACCGATCTGCGACCGAATAGCGACCGGGAGGTCGGTCGCTACTCGCGGTTTTTCTTGTAGTGCTAAAAACCGCGTCACACTGGGTCTCGCTCTCCACCACTCCCAGGTGGGTCCACACACGCGTGCGCAGGGAGCTACGACTAGTGGACAGGTCACTGGAAGTAAGGACTGACTCTCGGAAACCACCGACTAAACACTAGCAAGGTGCAGAGGTCATCCTCTGTACCACACCGACTCTCGGTAGCACCAGCCGACGCATCACATCCCGGGATCCCCGCGGCACCCTCGTACAGTCCCCACACGATGCCAAGTATCAGTCGGACCGTAAGACAACACAAAGGGGTCAGGACCCACTCACCCGGGCTTGATCAGCACGAAACGGCAGACGCGGTCACCGGAGGACCGCCTCCGGTGGTAGCGGTCTGCCCGGGACCGCAACCACATGGTAGCGGTCCTCTTGGGACCGCGACCACCCTGGCACCAGAAAAATGAAGGCGGTCGCCTGATTACCGCCTTCACGCAGTAGCGGTCCTCTTGGGACCGCGACCAGGAACCAACGGTCAAAAAATGCCTCGAGGCCCGTGCCAGTCCCCACGGTGATGGCGGTCTGTCGCAAGACCGCGACCAGCCACCGACACTTTAAGCCCTAACGGTCAAAAATCCGATGAAGGCGGTCCTCACCTGACCGCTACCATTGATAGCAGTTAGGGGTGAACCGCGATCACCCCGGAAAATCGAGAACGGCGGGAAATGGCCGAAAACTCCATTCCACGCCCCAATCACCCCCCGATGATGGGGAAACAAAGGGGGAACCCTCCCCAACCCTCCTAGTATGCATCTACCGCCTCGGATCGGCCAAAAACGTGAAGAAACGGCGGATCGGCTCACAAACCCCAAAAACATGGTTTCACCCAAACCCGCTCAAAAACGCCCCTCTCGACCTCCCCTCGGCCTACAAAGCACGGGGAACGATGGGATGAGCATGGGGGTTTTTCTCCCTACCTCAATGGAGCGAAAGCTCCGCCGAATCACCGCCGAAATCAAGGATGAAGCTTTTACTCCCACGAACGCCCCGCCTCTCGCCGCGAAAAGCACGCCACCGGGACCGCCTCGCCGCTGCCGCCGCTGCCACGCCGTTGCCCGAGTGAGAGGGGCCGCGTCTCGGTCGCTCGGGGAGAAGAAGATCGGCCGCGGGGGAGGGGGAGCTCTCACGGTTGAAGGAAGGAGGAAGAAGAAGAAAAGAAAAAGGTAAAAAGAAAAGAAAAAGAATTGATATATATAGAAAATCCAGAAAATCGGAAAAATCTCAAAAAATAGAAAAATACACCTCCTCGACCGACTCGACACGCTGATCGCAACGGCACCACTCGTGGGTTTGATGTGGCACAGCCCAAAGACCACTAAATATGATGAGATGACCCTAGGACTTAGACCCGTAAGCATACAAGCGCTCAATGATTCTCACAATGACGATTTTTGCCCACACGGCTCACACGTTCACCCGGTGGATCCGGGAGATGATGGTGAGGGTCCGAGGCGGGACCCAATTGTCCTAATGGACTTACAATGCTATGGCTGACCCCCAATGGGACTAGGAGACCCAACTTTGTGGGTGGCTGGTCCGCAAGACGGGGTGTTGGGTGGCACTCACTCACGGGCCGCGGTGGGCACGATATTGCCTAAAGTGAAGTCCGAGCACTCTCTTACCGTCCGACGGGCATTCAAGGCAATACTACATTTGCAGAAATGAAGTTACAAGAGTGTGATCAGAAGCTCACCTGATCGGTGTGAAGACACCGATCCCGTTCGGAGACGAGGGCGCGCCGGGAGGCGAGGGTATACACCCGATCGCCGCGGCGATGGAGCTTGACCTGAAAATGCGAAGAGGTACAGCACTACACCCCGTGCAAGGGGGGGATCTTGGGGTGGGGGTTAATGTATTACAACCAAAAATTACCTCCACGCAGGGAGGGGCCTTCAGCCGGCCAAGCGGGGAGGGGAATGAGCGAGATAGAGTCGACTTTCCGAGCTTCGCCGATTCTGCCTAGCTTCTGTATTTCGGGACAGAGGATCGATGTCGATGCTGCCAATAATTCCACCGAGCTCAGAATCTGACGAGACTTGTGCCAAAAGCTTCCTAACTGGAGAGGGGAAAGGCTTGAATTTTTGGGCGACGTTCCGATCTGGGGGCTGGCTGCTCCGGCGACTGGAAGGTGGTTGCAGTTCTGGTTTCTGGCCGAACACGATCTGAAACAGCAGGTTACATAAGTTGCCACGACCGCTCCTGAGCTCCAAATCTGGCACCGCTGAACTCGTTGGAACCGTGTACGAGTCTACTTTGCATAAAAACAAATGGGGAAGTCTTCTGATGTCGGAGATGAGCTGGGTGTCCAGAGGAGTGGACGGTGGTCGGTGTAGACTGTGAGGAGGCAGATAGGCGTGGTTGTGTTAGAAAATTGAGATCTCTGGTTTTCGGATGCCGAACGGGGTTCCGCCTTCTGTTCCTGGACGCTGACAGGGGGAGGAAGATCTTTGTAGAAGACCTTGAAGGCTGGTTCCTTCAAGGTTCGTCGTGGGAGAGCCTGCTCTGTCGTTCTGGTTCCTGGCCTGAGAAGCCCTGCGCAGTCGAGGGAGAATGGTTGCCGCGGACAGCTCGGAGCTCGGATGCCGACGAAACCGCCTCGCCTGGAAAGCTCTCTGGAAGACCTTTCCAGAGATGTAGGCCTTGACACCAGGAAGATCAGGGATCGGCCGAAGATGTTGCGACTTTCAGGACCCAACTCTGCTGCCAACGAACTGTTGATGTAGCCGCAATCTTATGGTGTCAAATGGTGTTGGGGTGGGGTAACTTAGCAAGGGGAGGGTGGCTGTGGGCTGTGGGATATGGAGGAAGGTTGCTGGAGGGCTGAGGGGAGCAGGGGTGATGGCGAACCTGGCTGGAGCTGCTGGAGGTGGAGGTGGAGAGGTGGGTGTGCACAAGAGAGAGGGGGAGTGTGAATGGAGGGTGGGGGCGAACTTGGCTTGAGGGGGAGGGGTATGGGGCGGCCAAGGCAATGGAGGGAAGGTTCAAATTCGAAATTGGCCTTGGGAGGGGTGGGATTTGTGTGGGGAAGTGGGGGGATTGTGTTGGGAGGTGGAAGAGTTGCTTTGGGACAAGGAGGGGAGTAAATGAGGGGCTATGGGGAAGTGGAGGGCCTTAATGGAGGTGGGTGAGGTAGTGGAGGTGGTTGGGGGTTGGAGTAAGTGAGGGGGAAGGAGGAGAGAGAGAGAGGGTCGAACTCCCCTTGGGGAGAGAGAGAATGAGAGAGAGAGTGAGAGAGAGAGAGTAAAAGAGAGAGATCTTGAGAGGTGGAATGAAGTAGTTTTCAATATTTCATCAAAAGTGAGTACATGGAGGGAGATGGGGGCTATTTATAGGCAACCCATCTTTACAAGATAAAAATAACCCTGCCATTTAAGGCAAAAGACCAAACATGTCCTAGACTCAGTCCAATAGGCCCAAACTAAGGTATTAGGGCCCAATTAGACCAAATAGGGGAAATGGACTAGTACAACATGACATAATAAAAGGAAATACATGCGACATGACCCAATAAAAGGAAAATTACATATGATAAGACTCAATAAAAGGAAGATACATAAGATGAGAATGAGTCGACCAAATCAAGGGTGTGCAGGCGACCCGAGCCATAGCGAGTGTCGTGGGATGTCCTCATCAAATCCCCCGGGGTGGGGAGAACTCGACCCTGTCGAGTGCGGGTCTGCCTGGCTGTCATAGTGCTCCAGAATGTCGGGATCCAACCGCAGCAGGTCCTCCCGACTCACCCAAGTATCCTCCGTCGGGGGACGGTTCTTCCACCTAACCAAGTAGCGCTGATACACCTTGTGCCTCGTAATGATGCTCTGCTCATCCAGTATTGCCTCTATCTGCTCTCGTCGGTCTCTCAGGCTAGAAGGTGGAGTCCCTCCGGAAGTGTCCCTCTCAAGGTGGGGTAAAAGCTCAAGCTCCTCACTGGGTTCCACCGCGGGGCCTTTGTAGGGTACCATATCCGCCACATTGAAAGTAGGGTGCACCCCATAGCTCTCTGGCAGGTCAAGCTCATAAGCATTGCTGCCAAGTCGTCGTAGAACTCGAAAGGGTCCCGACCCTCGTGCCCTCAACTTGGAGGCAGGCCCGGGAAGGAGCCGCTCCGTCCTCACCATCACTAGGTCTCCCACTTGGAATTCACAGTGGCGCCGGTGAGCATCTGCCCGTCTTTTGTAAGCCTCATTGCTTTTCCCTATATGCTTGCGGATGTCATCATGCAACTCTTTGATATGCTGTGCAAAGGACTCAGCTGAGACTGACACCCTAGCATGTGGGGGAAGGGGAATGAGATCCGAGGGCTTTCTAGGCCTAAAACCATGCACTGTCATGAATGATGATCCTATAGGGATGAAGGGAGGGCCTGGACAGCCAAATTCAGCCCTATCAAGTGTTAGATTGGTTTTGACAGACTTAGGAGGACCAGGGCATCCATGAATTGACCTATCATGCTTAGAAACCATGTGGACCTTGATGCACTTAGGTGGACCGGGGCAGCCACAAGTGGCCCTATCATGCATGAGACGGATGAAGAGTGGGGGAAGACCAACTTGTCCAAATGTAAGCCTATCATGCACTGGACCTAGTGTGTGAATGACACAAATGATGTGACTAGCCTGACCACATGATGCAAAAGGTTTTGATACATGGATTCCTATCAAGATGGTCCCATCTGTGAGATTTGGGGGTTTCCACTCATGGGGATCGAAGCGGTTCCAAGGGGTGGACATCTTGGGATGGGTCACTCCCTTATTTCCAAGGTTGATGCCACCCTTGGCATTGACTCTCATAGTGTGGGCGGAATTTCGGAATGGGTGGGTTAGGCCTGACATGGTGGGTGAGGGTAGGAGGGAGTGGGTGGTGGGTGAGGAGTACTTGGAAGCCCATAGGGAGTGGCCAAACAGATCAAGATGGGTTAAGGGGTGGGTGATGTGGAGGTGGGTTTCAATCCAAGTGGTCGCCCTAGGGTCCCTAGCACACATAGGGAAGTGGAAATCATGAACCCAGTGGGACTTATCGTAATGCTCCTTGCAAAGGGGCGAGGGGTAGGGAGAGATGTAGGAGGGCCAGGAGGTGGGTTGGTAATGAGGGGCTAGTGGGAAGGGAACATGTGGATCTAGGAGGACTTGGGTTGAGGGGAATGAGGCTTCTTCCCATCCTGGACCTTGAGCATTCCAAAGCATACACTCCCTAGTGTGGGCTGGGCACTCGTCTCCTAATGGGGTAAGCACCAAAGTGGATTCCTTAGGTTGATTGCCCTCTCCTTGTGGTAGGGGAGTGGTGTAAAACTCATCGGGAATTGAAATCCCTTTCCTTGTGGAAGGAGGGGATTTCCATTGAGTGGGGTCAAAAGGATCATAGAAATTGAAACTCTTATGGAGGGATTCCTCTATGTCCTTGGATAGGTTGGCCCAAGTAGGACGTTCCCCGATGCATGTTGAACCTTCATCGACAAGGGGCAACAACAAGAGTGTGGACTCACTAGGAAGTGTGACCTTGAGGAGAGGAGAGCATTTTTTTGTGGGGCTCATTGGGTCAAGTTCCCTAGGGGTTGGCAGGAAGATTAGAAGCTCACTAGTGCATTGGCCTATAGTGCAAATAGATGTAATGGAGCCAATGGATGAGTAGGCAAAGGCAAGGTACTTGGGCTTAATGGGTTCCATGGCCAACATGCTAGTCAACCCCATTTGATAACTCAAACTCCTAAGTAGGTCTTCAAGGGTTTCCACAAAGCAAAAGGATTGATATGTTGTGTGACGAGAATGACATGGCACTAGTTGAACTTGCTCTATGGGGAGGTTGCATGGGGTTGAAGGGTACAAGATGGGACCTTTCTTGAGCCAGGTAGCTAGGGGCTCCTCTATGGTTAGCTCACCAGTGGGTGGGATGAGTTGCTCATGTTGGGGTTCGGGTTGGTTTTGTGCAATGGAGATTTGAGGCTCATTTTCCACTTTAACTGATCGCTTTTGAATGGTTTGCTTAAACTTGGAGAGGGCTTGGTTATAAGAATTTGGGAAGTGGAACCTTTTCTTGTCTCCCGGGGATTGCAAGTGACACCCTTTTCCTTCGGGGTCTATGATTGCTTGTTGTTCTTCCATCCATTCTTTTCCCAAAATAATATGTGACCCAAGGGGCCGAATTTTGCACCATGCTCCACTACCCCACGTAATGGATTTGGAGGGAATGCGGCTTACACAAGGTACGTAGAACTCTACGAAAACCCATTCCCCATGGATGACAATTTTCCCTTCTTGTGATAAGGAGTTCACAAGAGTTTGGGAGACATAATTTCCCGATTGGTACTCATCAAGGAACACAGTGGTGATTTTGTTGTGGGGTAGGACTACTTTGAAGCTAAAGGACATGGTGAACCGGTCACCGTGGGAATTGGGATTCATGGTGTTATTGGAAGAAGATGAATTGTCTTGATAATGAGTTCCACTACGAGTGGTCATGCAAAGTTGGGTGGGCTATGCAAGGGTGTGCGAGTGCACCTAAGAAAAACTTAGTGTGACCCAAGACTAGACTTGTAAGGACAAGCCTATGACCGCTCTGATACCACTTGATGTGGCACAGCCCAAAGACCACTAAATATGATGAGATGACCCTAGGACTTAGACCCGCAAGCATACAAGCGCTCAATGATTCTCACAATGATGATTTTTGCCCACACGGCTCACACGTTCACCCGGTGGATCCGGGAGATGATGGTGAGGGTCCGAGGAGGGACCCAATTGTCCTAATGGACTTACAATGCTATGGCTGACCCCCAATGGGCCTAGGAGACCCAACTTTGTGGGTGGCTGGCCCGCAAGACGGGGTGTTGGGTGGCACTCACTCACGGGCCGCGGTGGGCACGATATTGCCTAAAGTGAAGTCCGAGCACTCTCTTACCGTCCGACGGGCATTCAAGGCAATACTACATTTGCAGAAATGAAGCTACAAGGGTGTGATCAGAAGCTCACCTGATCGGTGTGAAGACACCGATCCCGTTCGGAGACGAGGGCGCGCCGGGAGGCGAGGGTATACACCCGATCGCCGCGGCGATGGAGCTTGACCTGAAAATGCGAAGAGGTACAGCACTACACCCCATGCAAGGGGGGGATCTTGGGGTGGGGGTTAATGTATTACAACCAAAATTACCTCCACGCAGGGAGGGGCCTTCAGCCGGCCAAGCGGGGAGGGGAATGAGCGAGATAGAGTCGACTTTCCGAGCTTCGCCGATTCTGCCTAGCTTCTGTATTTCGGGACAGAGGATCGATGTCGATGCTGCCAATAATTCCACCGAGCTCAGAATCTGACGAGACTTGCGCCAAAAGCTTCCTACTGGAGAGGGGAAAGGCTTGAATTTTTGGGCGACGTTCCGATCTGGGGGCTGGCTGCTCCGGCGACTGGAAGGTGGTTGCAGTTCTGGTTTCTGGCCGAACACGATCTGAAACAGCAGGTTGAAGAAGTTTCCACGACCGCTCCTGAGTTCCAAATCTGGCACCGCTGAAACTCGTTGGAACCGTGTACGAGTCTACTATGCAGCAAAACAAACGGGGAAGTCTTCTGATGTCGGAGATGATCTGGGTGTCCAGAGGAGTGGACGGTGGTCGGTGCAGACTGTGAGGAGGCAGATAGGCGTGGTTGTGGTAGAAAATTGAGATCTCTGGTTTTCGGACGCCGAACGGGGTTCCGCCTTCTGTTCCTGGACGCTGACAGGGGGAGGAAGATTTTTGTAGAAGACCTTGAAGGCTGGTTCCTTCAAGGTTCGTCGTGGGAGAGCCTGCTCTGTCGTTCTGGTTCCTGGCCTGAGAAGCCCTGCGCAGTCGAGGGAGAATGGTTGCCGCGGACAGCTCGGAGCTCGGATGCCGACGAAACCGCCTCGCCTGGAAAGCTCTCTGGAAGACCTTTCCAGAGATGTAGGCCTTGACACTAGGAAGATCAGGGATCGGCCGAAGATGTTGCGACTTTCAGGACCCAACTCTGCTGCCAACGAACTGTTGATGTAGCCGCAATCTTATGGTGTCAAATGGTGTTGGGGTGGGGTAACTTAGCAAGGGGAGGGTGGCTGTGGGCTGTGGGATATGGAGGAAGGTTGCTGGAGGGCTGAGGGGAGTAGGGGTGATGGCGAACCTGGCTGGAGCTGCTGGAGGTGGAGGTGGAGAGGTGGGTGTGCACAAGAGAGAGGGGGAGTGTGAATGGAGGGTGGGGGCGAACTTGGCTTGAGGGGGAGGGGTATGGGGCGGCCAAGGCAATGGAGGGAAGGTTCAAATTCGAAATTGGCCTTGGGAGGGGTGGGATTTGTGTGGGGAAGTGGGGGGATTGTGTTGGGAGGTGGAAGAGTTGCTTTGGGACAAGGAGGGGGAGTAAATGAGGGGCTATGGGGAAGTGGAGGGCCTTAATGGAGGTGGGTGAGGTAGTGGAGGTGGTTGGGGGTTGGAGTAAGTGAGGGGGAAGGAGGAGAGAGAGAGAGGGTCGAACTCCCCTTGGGGAGAGAGAGAATGAGAGAGAGAGTGAGAGAGAGAGAGTAAAAGAGAGAGATCTTGAGAGGTGGAATGAAGTAGTTTTCAATATTTCATCAAAAGTGAGTACATGGAGAGAGATGGGGGCTATTTATAGGCAACCCATCTTTACAAGATAAAAATAACCCTGCCATTTAAGGCAAAAGACCAAACATGTCCTAGACTCAGTCCAATAGGCCCAAACTAAGGTATTAGGGCCCAATTAGACCAAATAGGGGAAATGGACTAGTACAACATGACATAATAAAAGGAAATACATGCGACATGACCCAATAAAAGGAAAATTACATATGATAAGACTCAATAAAAGGAAGATACATAAGATGAGAATGAGTCGACCAAATCAAGGGTGTGCAGGCGACCCGAGCCATAGCGAGTGTCGTGGGATGTCCTCATCAGGGTTGGTGAACGACCCAGTTCACCCGCTACAGGGTTCCGAAGGATTCGCCGAAACCCGTACGCGAAAATCGGAAAACACGCACGGAAAAGCCACGGACACACTCCGGGCCTCCGAAACGACTCCGGATCGCGCCGATCCGAACACGAAAGATGTCCGAAACAAAATTTCGGACACAACAGGGTCGGACACTCTGATAAACCAGATATGGGACCCACAAGGAAGGATCCGAAAGATCCGGGACATTACAGCCCTCCCCCCTTAAAGGAATTTCATCCTCGAAATTCAAGAACAAAGCACAAGGACGGGGGACAGACTCACACAAAAAAATACGGATATAACTCTCGCATCTTATCCTCGCGTTCCCAAGACGCCTCGCCGCCAGAATGACGCTGCCAGACCACCTTAACCAGAGGGATAACCTTGTTTCGCAGGCGTTGCTCTCGCCGATCCTCAATGCGAACAGGAAACTCCGGAAGGGACAGATCTGGGGTCACATCAGGCCAAACGGCATCCTCGAGAACATGAGAGTCATCGGGCATATACTTCCGAAGCATCGACACGTGGAACACATCATGCACCGCGGAAAGCTCCGGAGGTAGCTGCAACCGATAAGTAACTTCCCCAACGCGCTCAACGATGGGAAAGGGACCAATGTAGCGGGGACTCAGCTTCCCATGCCTACCGAAGCGCATCACGCCCTTCATGGGAGACACTCTCAAGAAAACTCGATCTCCGACAGTAAAGCTGAGAGGTCGCCTCCTACGATCGGCATAACTCTTCTGTCGGCTCTGAGCTGCCAACATCTTCTGCCGAACGAGATGCACCACCTCAACGCATTGCTGCACCAAATCTGGTCCGGTCAAGGCACGCTCGCCTACCTCGAACCAATCAAGCGGAGTCCGACAAGGTCACCCATACAACGCCTCATAGGGAGCCATATCGATGCTCGAATGATAGCTGTTGTTATAGGCAAACTCCACTAATGGCAAATGGTGGGTCCAACTCCCCTGCCATTCCAAGCAACACGCTCGCAACATGTCCTCCAAAGTCTGGATGGTCCGCTCAGACTGACCGTCCGACTGAGGAAGATAGGCCGAGCTGAATGCCAACTCAGTGCCTAGAGCCCTCTGGAAACTCCTCCAGAATCCAGAAGTGAAACGGGGAACACGATCCGATACAATGGAGATAGGGACTCCATGCAACGGGACTATCCGCTCCACGTACAGACGAGCCAAACGCTGCACGCTCCAACTGACCTTGACCGGCAGCAACCGCGCCGTCTTCGTCAGTCTATCCACTAGCAACCAGATACTATCTTCCCCACTGGACGTCCTCGGCAATCCAACCACGAAATCAGTGGTCACGTGGTCCCACTTCCACGCAGGAATGTCCAAGGGCTGAAGTGTGCCTCCTGGTCGCTGGTGCTCAGCCTTCACCTGCTGACAGGTCAAACACCTGGCCACAAACTCTGCAACATCTCTCTTCATACCAGGCCACCAAAACTGCCTCTTCAGGTTCTGGTACATCTTAGCTGATCCGGGGTGCACGGCATACCGACTCCCGTGAGCCTCACGCAATACAGTACACCGCACCTGCCCCTCGGACGGCACATACAATCTACCTCTGAACCTCACAGCTCCATCCTCGCCAAGCTCCACCTCGGCCATCGACAGAATACGGGGTAGCTCGGGGTCCGCTCGCTGAGCCTCAGTCACCTGTCGACGCACCGCGGGCGTGACAGTCAGACTCGCAAGGACAGCCGAACCCTGGTCCCGCGGGACCTTGAGTCTAAAAGTCATGGCCGGAACCTGCTCCCAAAGCTTCCACTTTCTCAACAACAACCGACTGACCGATACCCTCCTACTCAAGGCATCAACCACGACGTTCATCCTGCCAGGCTGATAAGATAGGGTAACATCATAATCCTTCATGTATTCCATCCACCTCCTCTGCCTCAGGTTAAGATCCTTCTGCGTGAACACATACCTCAAACTCTGATGGTCAGTGAAAAGCTCAAACCTCTCGCCGTACAAATAATGCCTCCAGATCTTCAGAGCGAAAATCACCGCTGCCAACTCAAGATCATGAGTAGGGTAGTTCGCCTCATGTGGCTTCAACTGCCGCGACGCATACGCCACAACTCTCCCATGCTGCATCAACACAGCACCGAGGCCTACCTCGGAAGCATCCGTACACACCACGAAACCACCCGAGCCAGATGGCAACACCAAAACCGGAGTGGTGGTAAGCAATCTCTTCAGTTCCATGAAGCTCCGCTCACACTCCTCCGTCCAGACGAACAGCACGTCCTTCCGCGTAAGCCTGGTCATCGGGGCTACAATATGAGAAAAATCCTGAATAAATCGCCGATAATAACCTGCGAGCCCCAAGAAACTCCGAATCTCCGTGACAGAACTCGGCCTCGGCCACTGCACCACCGCCTCGACCTTGGCCGGGTCCACGGAAACACCATCACCAGAAATCACGTGCCCCAAAAAGTGCACCTCACGAAGCCAGAACTCGCACTTACTGAGCTTCGCATACAACTGGTGACCACGCAGGGTCTGCAACACCACCCTCAAGTGATGCACATGCTCCTCAGCAGACCGCGAATACACAAGGATATCGTCTACAAACACGACCACAAATTGGTCCAAATACGGACGAAACACCCTATGCATCAAATCCATAAACGCTGCGGGGGTATTGGTGAGCCCAAACGGCATCACCAAGAACTCATAATGCCCATACCTCGACCGAAACGCTATCTTCTCCACGTCCGACTCTCGGATCCGCAGCTGATAGTAGCCCGATCTCAAATCGATCCTCGAAAACACTCGGGCCGACTGAAGCTGATCGAACAAGTCATCAATCCGAGGCAACGGATACTTGTTCCTAACAGTCGCCTGGTTCAACTGACGGTAGTCGATGCACAGCCTCAAACTACCGTCCTTCTTCTTCACAAACAACACCGGCGCACCCCACGGGGAATAACTAGGACGAATATACCCCTTGGCCAGCAACTCCTGCAACTGCGCCTTCGGCTCTCGCAACTCGGCAGGCGCCATCCGATAAGGGGCCTTCGACATAGGCGCCGTGCCCGGCACCACCTCAATCACGAAATCAATCTCTCGCTGCGGTGGCAACCCTGGTAGCTCCTCGGGAAAAATGTCAGGAAACTCGCACACGACAGGAATGTCCTCTACCTCAGGACCCTGTCGCTCGACCAAAACCACGGATGCGAGAAAGCCCTGACAACCTGCATCAAGCAAACGACGTGCACGGATAGCCGAAATAAACAAGCGAGAAGAGGAAGACCGAATACCTTGGAAATAGAAGGTGGGTCCACGAAGCTGTCGGAAGTAGACCTTCTTCTAGCCGCAATCCACCAAGGCATGATGAACCTCGAGCCAATCTATGCCCAAAATCACATCGAAGTTCTGAAGCGGTAACGCGTAGAGTCTAGTCGGCAAGTTCCGCCCTTCCACCCACACAGGTACCTTCTCAAAGCAGTACGGGGTGATCATGAAGTCACCGGTTGGTAACTCTACCGCCAAGTCACAGGACACCTCGGTCACCGGGTCCTCCACGCTCTGGGTAAAATCCTCCGAGATGAACGAATGAGAAGCACCTGAATCAAACAAAACACGAGCCGCACAACCCAAAATCGAAAGAGTACCTTCCACCAGATGTGACGCCTCAGCCTCTGCTCTGGTCATGTGAGTCACTCTGCCTCGAGATCTCTGCCTCCCCACAGTAGCTGACCGCGACAACTGAGGAAACTGTCCCTGCTGTTGGTACTGCTGCGGCTGTGCTGACGACTGCTGGGGCCGAAACTACAGCTGCTGCTGAAACTCGTGCGGCTGGCGCGGTCTCTGCGGACAGTCACGTGCCATGTGCCCCGGCTGGTCGCACCTAAAGCAAATCACGGGCGCCGAACACGGTCTGCCTGGATGAGAACCACCGCACTTGGGACAACCGCCCCGTGCACCTGACACCGAACCCTGACGCTGGAAAGTCACCGGCTGTTGAACACTGCCCATCGACTCCTGCCTCGACTCCTTACGATCCTGACGCCTCTTGCCAAAACCAGCTTCCTTAAGCAACTTCTTAAGCTTCGACTTGAAGGATGAACCTGGCGCAGGAGCCGCAGTCTGCATCGCCACTGATCCACCTGCTGAGAGCTGGATGGTACTCTGCTGCTGCATCCCCGTTGGCTGGCTGAAATCTGCCTGCACCTGACTAGCACTGCCCTGCCCTCGAACCTTTGCAAATCTCTCTCCAGCGCCGCTGCTGCCTTACATGCCGCATCCAAACTGGTCAAACCCAACGCAAGAAGATGATGCCTCAGCTCTAGCCTCAGACCACCAACAAACTGATCGGTCTTCACCTCCTCATCTGCCATGATATGAGGAGCATAACGGCCCAACTCGATAAACCTGGCACAGTACTGCATCACCGACATGTCACCCTGAGTCAGCTCCATGAACTCACTCAACCTCTGCGACCTGACAAAGGACGGACAGAAGGTACGCTCAAAAGCCATGACGAACTCCTGCCACGCAATCTGTCGAAGAGGACGAGACTGGAACACTGAACCCCACTCTGACGTCCACCAAGTACGGGCCGGTCCCTGAAGACGATGAGTAGCCAGCACTACCTGCTCCTCCTCGGGACACTCCATCGCACTGAAAATCCGCCGGATATCATCCAGCCACTCTCTGGCCACCTCAGGATCTGGCTGCCCACCGAAAGAAGGAGGCTGGAACAGCAAAAACTCCTTTAGCACACGACCATGACCACCACGAGCCCGGTCCTCACCACCATCGCCACCCTGCTGCTGATGATCTCCCTGCTGCTGACCTCCCTGCTGCCGCTGAAACACATACTCAAACATGCCTCGGAAGAAGTCGTCCATCCCTGGAGCTCTCGCATCTCCAGATACTCCCTCGGAAACTGAAGCCCTGCTCTGCTCCTCTGGACCACCACTAGACTCTCCCTGCTGGGCACGAGTCCTCCTCCGTGGCGCCATATACACACCTGGCATCAAAGAAAAGCAACCGGAAATCAATAAAACACACGACCCTAAGCCAGTCGCCGACTGTACAGGACATTCATGGACCTTCTGGACCACTGCAATTCGTTCCAAGTTCCGATGCACCTCCACAACCTCGCTCTGATACCAGCTGTGACGACCCGAGGATCCGAGTACCGGAAAGGAACCGGCGCGTCTCGAATCTCAGCCCGCCAACCCACGAGCCCGAAGACTCGAAAGGGTAGAAAGGAGTGGTGTGGGGGTACAAGAGAAGCTGCAACGACCACAAAGATAGCACAATAATCTAAAATAAAATGCACATAATAATATAAATAAATAAACTGCTACAAGGTCCACAATGTCTCATGTCCAAAAGAAAGTACAGTCAACAGGAAAGAAAGTACAACTACACGGGGCATCCCCCGGCTCTGGCAGACTGGCGACTAACCCTGGCTAGAAGAACCGCGCTGAAACTCGGCCGCGCCTCTCGAAGACCCCGCCTCATCTGAAAAGCAGGGGTGAGCCTCATTTCATTGGCCCAGTAGGGATCCCGCGAATCCCCACCTCGCACGAGAAGCGAGAAGGCAGAAGGTAACCCTACCTAACAGGAGTACGGTAGAACCAACAAGCTGAAATAAATAAACGGAAAAGCCGTCTACTCTAACAGTACCGTACTACAGAACCTCGGTCCAACAAAACACGAATCCACGCCTGCCAGTGAACAGGAGCACTATCCACAAGAAGAACGACCGGATGCGTCCCCTGACGTCTTACACAGCGTCACAAGTGTCTAGCTACTACGCCCCGGGCGTGAGACTCAGACACGCAACAAGTACCACAACAAGGACTAGCTGGGGTCGCGCTCGTCAGCGCGCCCCCTAAGCCCCCAACTACGTGTGCACACACAGACCATCTGCTCTAGGTCGGGTCCTCTAGCTGGTTTTTCCCCCCTACCGGACTCTGGTGGCAAAGGCAAGGGGCCCTACGGTAACCAGCCTAAAAACCGCGTCACACTGAGTCTCGCTCTCCACCACTCCCAGGTGGGTCCACACACGCGTGCGCAGGGAGCTACGACTAGTGGACAGGTCACTGGAAGTAAGGACTGACTCTCGGAAACCACCGACTAAACACTAGCAAGGTGCAGATGTCATCCTCTGTACCACACCGACTCTCGGTAGCACCAGCCGACGCATCACATCCCGGGATCCCCGCGGCACCCTCGTACAGTCCCCACACGATGCCAAGCATCAGTCGGACCGTAAGACAACACAAAGGGGTCAGGACCCACTCACCCGGGCTTGATCAGCACGAAACGGCAGACGCGGTCACCGGAGGACCGCCTCCGGTGGTTGCGGTCTGCCCTGGACCGCAACCACATGGTAGCGGTCCTCTTGGGACCGCGACCACCCTGGCACCAAAAAAATGAAGGCGGTCGCCTGATGACCGCCTTCACACAGTAGCGGTCCTCTTGGGACCGCGACCAGGAACCAACGGTCAAAAAATACCTCGAGGCCCGTGCCGGTCCCCACGGTGATGGCGGTCGTCCCAAGACCGCGACCAACAGTCGCGGTATGTCGCAAGACCGCGACCAGCCACCGACACTTTAAGGCCTAACGGTCAAAAATCCGATGAAGGCGGTCCTCACCTGACCGCTACCATTGATAGCGGTTACTGGTGAACCGCGATCACCCCGGAAAATCGAGAACGACGAGAAATGGCCGAAAACTCCATTCCACGCCCCAATCACCCCCCGATGATGGGGAAACAAAGGGGGAACCCTCCCCAACCCTCCTAGCATGCATCTACCGCCTCGGATCGGCCAAAAACGCGAAGAAACGGCGGATCGGCTCACAAACCCCAAAAACATGGTTTCACCCAAACCCGCTCAAAAACGCCCCTCTCGACCTCCCCTCGGCCTACAAAGCACGGGGAACGATGGGATGAGCATGGGGGTTCGTCTCCCTACTTCAATGAAGCGAAAGCTCCGCCGAATCACCGCCGAAATCAAGGATGAAGCTTTTACTCCCACGAACGCCCCGCCTCTCGCCGCGAAAAGCACGCCACTCCCACCGCCTCGCCACCGCCGCTGCTGCCACGCCGTTGCTGGAGTGAGAGGGGCCGCGTCTCGGTCGCTCGGGGAGAAGAAGATCGGCCGCGGGGGAGGGGGAGCTCTCACGGTTGAAGGAAGGAGGAAGAAGAAGAAAAGAAAAAGGTAAAAAGAAAAGAAAAAGAATTGATATATATAGAAAATCCGGAAAATCAGAAAAATCCTGAAAAATAGAAAAATACACCTCCTCGACCGACTCGACGCGCTAATCGCAACGGCACCACTCGCGGGTTGGTGAACGACCCAGTTCACCCGCTATAGGGTTCCGAAGGATTCGCCGAAACCCGTACGCGGAAATCGGAAAACACGCACGGAAAAGCCGCGGACACACTCTGGGCCTCCGAAACGACTCCGGATCGTGCCGATCCGAACACGAAAGATGTCCGAAACGAAATTTCGGACACAACAGGGTCGGACACTCCGATAAACCAGATCTGGGACCCACAAGGAAGGATCCGAAAGATCCGGGACATTACAGGTAGGGCACCGAAGGGAGTCTTCCCCTCCAACGTCGGCACCCCTAACGGGTGTAGACAGAGGAGAAGGGGGAGAAGCCACTGGGAATGGGGGGAATTAATTTGGCCAACCTTGTCATCGGTGAAGGGCTTCACGATTGAGATTGTCGGGTGAGGCCATCGTCACCCATGATGAGGCAGCCATTGGAGGCACTAAGGAGGGACACGTCCTTCCGACCGAGCTTGCCGACGCTGTTCTGGTAGAACCTACTGTGGCAAAGGCTACAAAAGTTAGGCCCGTCAGTGCCGTAGAGGAGGGGGGGCTTGGCCTCGATGAACTCCCTGGTGACGGGCTCAGAGATGATGCACCGGGCCTTACACACGCGGCTAAATGTGAAGTAGTCCATGAAGTGGGCTAAGTGCAACGAGATGTAGAGGAGAGTAGTATCGGGGAGGCTTGACCAGTCTCTGTGTTGCCTTGTATGCTATTGCTTCCCCTGGGCATGCCTCAGAGTCTCGTTACCTGCTTCGCTCCCCATCGAGTTCTTCGAGCACAATGTGAAGGCACTAGATGTCTGCAATGCCATCCAGGACGAGATCAAACAGGTCTTGTAGTGGCACAAGTACTAGTAGATCGTGCTCTGGTATTCCACGCCCACGACGGGTGGCCCATGTCTGCAAGGACCAAATCCCTCATGGTCCAGCAGTGGCCATCGTGACCACCCGTTGATGCTCTCTCTATCGACTCTGCCGACGATGGAGGGGGGGGAGAAGATTGGGAGGGGGAGTTGGGAGGGAGGGGGAGCTGGGAGTGTTTCGGAGATTGAGGGGGAGGAGGAGTGTTAGCTTCACCGGTCAGAGCGCCAGTGTCACCGCCGCAGGGGATGATGAGCAAAGAGAGAGAGAGATGAAGAGAGAGAGGGAGAGAGTTAACTAGGGGTAAGTTAAGCATTTGACCCCTGTTAACTCACTTGGGATTAAATCACTACAAACAATCGTTGACAATAGGGGCTCAATGAAGAGTTGTTGGAGATTTGGGGGTTCACGGGTAAATTCTATAAAGGTGGGGGTGTAGCAATAATTCAAACATTTTTATGGGTATATAGGTATTTTTTCCTATTTTTTATTTTAACATATAACATATTATATGTGGGGATTGTCTTTGTATTTTCAATATTTACTTACAAATCTCATAATCCTATGTTATTTGGTAATTGAAACATCCCAAGTCAACCACCAAGGAAACACGGTTCGACCTCATCTATGGAGCAAAGGTCTTCATCCCAGTGGAGGTCAGAGAGTTGTCCTCAAGATTAAGCTCGTATCATCTCGAGCCCAACGACCAAGAACTATTTGCTAACATCAACCTAGTAGACAAGGTCTAGGAGGAAGTCATCCTTCAAACAACCACCTACAAGCAGTGGATGGAGCAAGCCTACAACCGATGTATCTGCCTATGATACTTCTTACTTGAAGACATTGTACTCAGAAGAATTGAAATCTTGGATCTCACCCTCGCCTCGAAAAGTTAACGCTGAACTAGGAAGGACCTTATCGGGTCACCAAAGTCCTACAACATGGAGCTTACCGTTTGGAAATGGTGAGAGGAAGCTCGATCCCCAGGACATGGAATGCCAGGAATCTCTGAAAGCATCATGTATAGTGGGCTCAAGCACCTTATCATTCTTTCATCTTCAATTTGTATAGTGGTAGTATACTCTTATGCGATGAAGCACTATAGCAACTTAGTCTAGTAAGACTCTGGCCAGCAAGTTGAAGGTTGAATGAGGTCCTACTTGATAACCTAGACAACAAAAAGGTCAGCAAGGGGCCCAACCCCCTCTGCCAGATGCTGCGCATGTGACAAATCAAATGAGGCCCTACTTTCTCACCTCGGCAATGAAAAGGTCGACAGGGGGCCTAATCTCCTTCCACCTGGCTCTCCGCACGCGACGTTCGAAGGTCGAATGAGGTCCTAGTCGCTTTGGCAATGAGAAGATCGGCAAGGGGCAAATATCCTCACTCTAGTGCTCTATGTGTGACAAGTCTGAAAGTTGAATGAGCTCCTTTCTCGTCACCTCGACAACAAAGAGATTGGTAGAGGCCCCAAACCCTTTTTCCTGGTGCTTTGTGCATGACAAGTCCAAAGATTGGACGAGGCTATCTTGTTAAGATGAAGAAGATTGAGAGTAGTCGAGTGAACGAATAAACAATAAGACAAAAGTCATGTGCAAAAAAATGAAACAACTTTTCATTTTCATTTTATGCAAAAATGGCCGATCTCTACAATAGATAGGTTGGATAACAACAAAATACCAACCTAAAAAAGGAAGATAAAAAGTACATGGATCTACTTGGCAGTCCCCTCATCACCTATATTATTGTCCTTAACCTTGATGATGCCTCCTCCTATGGCCTCGAGCTCAGCCTTCTTTAGCTCCTACTTCTCAAGCTTTCTATGCTCCACGAAGACCAAATTGAGCTCCAAGTAGTGTCTCGTTATGGCCTTCAATGCCTTGATACAATCGTGCTTGCTCGAGGTCATAAGAGAACACACCGGCTTCAATCACCTCGAGCTCATAGACCGGGCTTGACTTATACCTTTTCACCACATCCTGAGGGGACGCAATAGTCGCTTCTTGAGCCACCTTCAACTTGGCTTCGTCAACCTCAAGCTGATCGAGCCTTAAGATTGACCATCTTCTTCTTCCCCTCTTCTGCCTCCTCTACCTTGGTCCTTCTCTCCTCCTCAAGATAGCAGGTGGATTCCTGTTGCTCTAATCGAGATTTCCCAAGATTCTCCTTAATCTTGGCCAACTCGACCAACAATGAGGAAGACCTGGCCGTGGCCTTCTCCACATCCTTGGATAGGTCTACAAACTAATCCTCATGAAGGTACAAGCTGACCATTTGAATAACATCCTGCCACATCAAGATGTGAAGCATCGTCAAAGTCACTGTAGAGTCCAGCTCCTCTTGCTTTCGAAAAAGATAACACCTCGGGCGAAAGCAATAGGGAGCTCGGGGTCTACTAGCAAGCTATCCATGGTCCCCTCCCACTTCAGTGGTATAGAATTGGCTGATGCCCTTCCCATCTCCTTTCTTCGATGCCTTCCCCTTTGGTTGCCTCATGACTGGGTTTTCAAAGTCAGGATACTTGAGACAACCAGTTTTCCCACAAGTTTGATGGGCACATCAAGCACCAGAAAGGAGATCAACTTGGTGACAATGGGCCACTCATGTCGAACTCTCTTTTCCCCGGCCAAAGCAGTAGTTGTCTCAACTTCTTCTCTCTTCTTCCTCTTCTTCTTATTTGACAACTCACAAAGAAACTTGAGGTCGACTATGTCACCTGTAAAACATTGAAGTAAGGACAACGTCACAAATAAAAGGATGGAGGATGGGTTGAGCTTACCTTACTTTCGAGTAGGCTAAGCCCGGCCCATCCCAATAGGTTAAAGAATCAATAACTTCCGAGCTGACCATTCGACACTAACGAGTCTACCCATGACATTCTAGTCATTTCGTACTGAGCTTGGTCCGATGAACGAGGAGCCAACAATCTTGCTCGCCCACTCTGTGAAGAAAGGTCATGAGCCAACAATCTCTTCTACCTTCGCTGGATCACCCTCTCAGCCTCCCTGCCACGGGCCACGGTCATAGGTCTCACAACTTCCGCTCACAGTACGTAAGCCTTGAGATTGTTCCTGAGATGGTTTTATCTTTGCGCAGGACATCTCCAGGAAGTTATTCAAACAACCTCGGTCATAATCTCATAGACGTTGTTGCTTTTGTCTGCTCTGTACCAGAAATTCTCGTCTGCAGTCTGGACAAGAAATTAAACACAATGAGATGTATGCAGCAACATCAGCAAGGAAAACAAAGAACGGTGAGGCCCACTAGCTACTTCCTGAAATGCCAGGAAGATCACACCGAAACAAGAAACTCAGATAGCTGCTGCTTCAAAACATCAGAATATTATCTCGGAGAGACATCAGGGTTTGGAATTGTGACAAGCAGGTGCAGTGCAACTGTGACAGATGGCAAGCTAAGATCAAGTTTAATGGAAGTTGGCGCACATAATCACTAGCTACAACAACCTTTGTCAAAATCTGATAGCTTGAACACTTTGTATGCAGCAGTTTTAGCAGACACTGACCAACGACGAATGCCTGCTTGGAAAGAACAGAAAGTCAAGCTTCAGAAGAAAAAAATGTAATTAGTGTCACATGGGTCAACCCCATTTTACCCATTTCAAAAAAAAAAAAAAGAGAGCCCATTTTACACTGTTTTACAGTTTAACAAGTAACTGAACAAATACTGCAAAATGAACTTTGGCTTAGAATATTTCTTTAAACTAATTTGACACTTCCGATCATATGAATGATGATCCTTTTCATTAATAGTATTAATCATCATCAATCAATATTCGTAATGAAGTCCAATGTGAAAAAATATGTTAGGCTAGTATATTAACGATATCAATAGTATATTGTTTTATTCCGTGTCTTTGTGAGAGACTGTGTGTGTGTGTGTGTGTGTGTGTGCGTGTGTGTGTGTGTGTGAGAGAGAGAGAGAGAGAGAGGAATTGTGTTCTCTTCCACAGCTATCAGGCCATGTTTCACTTAGATTTTAGTTGGAGTACTATTTTCGAGTTGAAACCAGTTTTTACATGATCAAATTCAATAGTTCATTACATGTTTACCTTATAAGAGCTCAAATTCCCTTGTGTGTGTGTGTGTGTGAGAGAGAGAGAGAGAGAGGAATTGTGTTATCTTCCACAGCTATCAGGCCGTGTTTCACTTAGATTTTAGTTGGAGTACTATTTTCGAGTTGAAACCAGTTTTTTCATGATCAAATTCAATAGTTCATTACATGTTTACCTTATAAGAGCTCAAATTCCCTAAACTATTTCCTCAAGCTCCCCCCTGCAAGCTCCAGTTTGCTATTTCTTTGCATCCTGCTAGAATTCTTCAACTCGCCATGATGACCCTTCAACTCATCGAAGACGAAAATTCCATCGATTCAACCTCCCCAAACTCAAAGATTTCTTGAAAAACAAATTCTTCCAAGAATTAAACCTAAACTCTTAGCCATGTTTTGTTTGAGACTTATCCCTGGACTAACCCAATTTTAATCCAGACTTAACAGTACACTTTGCTTTGGCACGTCGAATTAAGCAAATCAGGTTAGAATTGGATAAGACTAGGGTTAACTAGGCTCAACCTATCCCACCTCTGGAAATGGAATAGGCTAATTCTCCCCCTTCTGCCTTATACGGCTCACCTCTCCTCCCGAGGACGAAGGCCCCTTGAAGAACGGACATGAGCCTAATGTCTTCCGGAAAAAGAAGAACCTCTTCTTCCAATTATATGGACCAAGGAAGGCACCCCCGATCACTGACGCCTTATTTCATCAACCTAAAAATTATATCCACCTGTGGTCGACCGGACTCCTCTTCAAAGTACAGAAATAGGTGAAGTACTTCACACTCTGGATCAATTTGGCAAGGTGACACATAACAGCGAAGGAGAAGATCATCGATTACGCATTATTCATAGCAAATCGAGACGGAGCCAATCTGTAGAAGTAGAGAAGCACAGCCACAGACACTAATCAGAAAAGCGTAGCCCGGCCTTCAACATCTTCAAGTAGTACATGCAAAAGGCCCCTTCCTTCGACGTGGCCCCGTCGGTTTACAAATCATGCTGGATGGAAATCGGTATTCCTTTCGCGAGGTCCAGACCGATCGAGCTATGATGAAGCCTGGAGCATTGTCAGAGAGCATTTCTGAGCTTCCACGATCGACTTCTGCCTAACTCCCTCAGAGACTTCTGTTAAATGTGTGATATAAAAATTTTTAATAATAAACTCATCGGTTGCTGCAACGTTCGTTGTAGCGTGTAACATTTCCATTAAGTGGAAACGTTACACATTAAACGTAAAAATATTAAAAGAGAGGCTATAAATGTTTGAACGTTGTGGGGGGTCTCCTAAGCCTATATATAGACCCCCTTGGCCACCTCAAATATGGCATAAGAGTGAGAGCTACAACGTGAAAGTTCTCTCTAGTTTTTATTCTCCTTTTCTTCCTCCACAATTTTATTTCCTTTGTGCTGAGTTCTTGAAAGCTGAATTGTGATTCGCCAAAACTCTCTTCGAGGACGTGTCGACGAGAGAGTTGGTGTCGCCTATCCGAGGTCGTCGTATCTCTAGGAGACCGTTGCCACGAGGACTGCACGTCGGCCGGCAATAAGTTCTCTTAGTTCAGCGACATCGCGCTTCGACCAAAAGGCTACGCTTTCTTTAACCTTTTAATTTATGTTTAATTATTTGTTATTAATGTTTATTATTTTCAGCAATATTTCCAACAATCTAAGAGAACTTATTTATAATATATTGCTGAAAAAAAAACATCCAAGACGTTGTTTCATATCAGCATTTGCGGATAAAGAATATAAAATCTATTCTCTTAAATTTTATTATTTTGTTATAGCATATAGGTCAAAATATATATTGCACGTTATATATCAGATATTGCTTAAATAGTATAACGTCAACACAATTGACGTTATTATCTACTTAAATAATTACCTAACAAAATAACGTATTTAACACTGGTGTCATAGTGATCTCTATTATAATAAATTTTGAAAATCTGTTTTGATTTTCTTGTAAACTTAATTTATTGTTATATTATATTGCTAAAAATAATATTTTAAATTTGATTATAAAATACGTTTACAAGACAAGACACTATTTTATAACGCGTTTTTCTACTACCACAAATTTTATTTAAAAATATGTCTGTCTCGTCGACATATTTTAATTAATATATATATATATAATCAAAATAAAATTAGAATTCTTATTGTTAAAATTAAAATTGTAACTTTGAAACAAAAAATCTGAAATTATTTACAATAGTCATTTCTGATTTCAGAAATTAAAATTGAGAAAATATATTTCTGAAAATTATTTATAATAGTCATTTCTGATTTCAGAAATTAAAATTCAGAAAAATATATATTTCTGAAATTAAGACTTAGTGAAATTTCTGAAATCCGAATTAAGTTTTTAAAATTTTAAAAATCAGAAATTATGATATTATATTTCTAAAATATAATTGCTACTATTATGATATTTCTAAAATTATATTTCTGGTTTTTAAATATAACTGATAATAATAATAATAATAATAAATCTCTGTTTTTTAAAACCTTCTATTCTACAGAAAATAGTTTCTGTTTGCAGATTAGTATATGTATGTTTAAATATTTAAAATACAGTTTTTGTTAAACAGAAAATAGTTTCTGTAACTTTCAGAAAAATAACTATTATTATTCAGAAATATTGTTTCTGTCTTAAACAAATACTGTTTACAGAATTACTAAATATCTCTGTTTACAGAAAATAAAGTAATTCTGATTTTTTTTATAATTCATGTTGCTATTTAAATAAATTATTTCTATCTTCAGAAAATAAAAAAAATTAAAATTATTTTTGCTTAATAAATAATTTCTATTTTCAGATAAATAATTTTTTGTTTTCAGAAAACTAGATTCTGAAAAAAAAATAATAGATATATTTATTTCTGTTTTAAGAAAGTAAAATTCTAAAATTTATTACTTTTGATTAGTTTGCATGAACAATTAACTAATCTTGATTGTTGAAAATAAATTTTAGCATATTTTACTTGCAGGAAAAATATATCTTTATTATTTCCTGCTTTTATTAAATTTGCGCTTTTGTTAGTTACTGTGAGATAATTTAAATTTAAAGTGATTATTGGTTGACTTTATATATTCAATTGTTTTGACAAAAAATTATACACATCACATCGACAGATTCTGTGGACCCTCAAATATTTTCTCAATGGCTAGCTTAATAACTAAAGAAACTTTAAGTGCCAAATAAAATAAATTTGTTGGTAGAAAATTTAGAAGATGATAAAATCAAATGAGGTTTTGGCTAACTATCCTAGGCCTAATCTCAGCAATTAGTGATATCACTTGAGAACTTGTGGGGGGAGGCCATTTTAACGGTCTGTTATGTCTTAAATAGAATATCATTCAAACAAAACGATACTACACCCTATGAAATTTGGAAAAAAAAAAGAAGATCTAATTTAAATTATCTCAAAGTGTACCATAAAATAAAATATTCATCCGGGATATAGTGATATAAATGGGATTAGTGATTCTTTAAATGTATAATCCACATCAAGATTTGTGTGTCTCCGTGGAGGAGATGCAGTATTTTGAAAATCAACCAAATAAACAATGTTAGCTAGGTGCATTATGGAATATGAAATGATTGCACTAGACACCACTTGAAGATGTAAAGATGATCAGACACTTAAAAGTGAAACATAAATCAATAAGAGATAAAATGAAGCAACGACTAATTACTTTAAACTTTGTGAAATCAGAAAGAAACTTTGAAATGTGGGCTTCTAGTGTTTATATGTGCAGGGCCACCAGTTTCCATATGAATTGGCAGAGGATATGACATGCGCTCGTATGATTGTGAAGATTTCTCTTCTAGCAAACTTTAAATCCAGAACCATCACGAGGATTTGGACGATGGATGCCGAGGATGTGCCAAGGTGGGTCGACCATGGGAACGTGATGCAGGACGACTACGAGACTCGTCGCGATCGGGTTGGTTGCGATCTTGGACTCTAAAGATTGACGCGACAAACAAGACGACGCGATCAGCAATGACACTACAACGTGGCACCAAATGAGCTCCATAAGAGGCGATATGTTCCAAGCAAGAAGTGCTAACTCACGGTCGTTCCCATCGAGGAAAGTACGACGATCTGCACGGACAGGTGCCTTTACAAAAGGCTTATCTAGAATCGTGATTCTAGAAGCGTCGAGGGGGATGGGATTGAGCCCATAAAGAAAGAAGTTACCACGGCGGCAACCCAACCTCACGGAGGTTCAATGGGTAGAAACAAGCTTGATAGGTAACTTGGGAGAGCACTAATAAATTATGTTCCCATCCCTATGGCGCTAGTGCTCGTTTAAAAGCAAGAGGTAAGGGTGAGTGCTATACTCTTAATGAATCCGAGACCCAAGTGGCAGGATGGTTACCTTGCTTCCATCCTTTGTAGGATTCACCGACATGTGTGGAGTCGTGAGGCCGCGACTGTGAAAATGTGGGCTATTTTCTAAAACACACATGAGATACCTGCGCAAGGCCATTAATAGCGCAACCCGCATAGAATCTCGATTCAGCTATACTGTGTGTGAATTTGAGAAAGTCTGAACCATGGGACCTGATTCAAGGCATAGTCCACCAAGCGTTCCCACAGACAATCTCAAATATCACTAAGTGAAAATTCAAACCGAAAGGTATTTTCACCCATTGCATAGTATAAAGGACTCAGCAGCCTTTTATTTGTTTGTTTGTTTATTTTAATAATTTTTAAAAGTTTTTAAATCATGTGGGGGATTGTTAAATGTGTGATATAAAAACTTTTAATAATAAACTCATCGGTTGCTGCAACGTTCACAAGAGGTGAACGTTGTAACGTGTAACGTTTCCATTAAGTGAAAACGTTACACACTAAACGTAAAAATATTAAAAGAGAGGCTATAAATGTTTGAACGTTGTGGGGGATCTCCTAAGCCTATATATAGACCCCCTTGGCCACCTAAAATACGGCATAAGAGTGAGAACAACGTGAAAGTTCTCTCTAGTTTTTATTCTCCTTTTCTTCCTCCACAATTTTATTTCCTTTGTGCTGAGTTCTTGAAAGCTGGATTGTGATTCGCCAAAATTCTCTTCGAGGACGTGCCGACGAGAGAGTGGGTGTCGCCTACCCGGGGTCGTCGTATCTCTAGGAGACCGTTGCCACGAGGACTACACGTCGGCCGGTAATAAGTTCTCTTAGTTCAACGACATCGCGCTTCGACCAAAAGGCTACGCTTTCTTTAACCTTTTAATTTATGTTTAATTATTTATTATTAATGTTTATTATTTTCAGCAATATTTCCAACACCTTAGCCTCTTCCTCAGCTCCCTACTTCTCGATCTAAATCATGCACCTTGGCATCTTCAACCTCCCTAGCGGTTTTGGTGCTGGACCACAGGGTCATTAGTGATCCCCGGCAGGTGTCGTTATCACCGGCAGACAGAGAATCTCATCTCTGGTTACGGTGCTGTCAATCTAGCCCATCATTAGGATCATTACCAACTGGACTCTTTTAATGGATCTCCTGTGTCGCTTGTGTTCACATTCAACTTTCCCGAAATGGCTTCAAAAGCGCTAACTATATTTTTTTTTAAAGTTAAACCTTGGCTTAGAATATTTCTTTAAAATAATTTGACACTTCCGATCATATGAATGATGATTCTTTTCATTAATAGTATTATTCAGCGTCAATCAATATTCGTAATGAAGTCCAATGTGAAAAAATATGTTAGGCTAGTATATTAACGATATGAATAGTATGTTGTTTTACTCTCTTTCACAATTATCATGGCGTCCGTGTGCCAGAGTTTGACATATTGGTCCAATGCGTGACATATCACACGTAATGGATCGTAACAGTCGATAATCGATACGATCAGTAAATGATACGTAATCAGTACATTGCTTATATTTTTTTAATATTATATATTCTAATTTATATCAATTTGATTTAATAAGTCGTTTGGTTGGAAGCAGTTTATCTTAACACGATGTCTCATGTTTGAATCATGCAAGTAATATTTTTTTCTTTTTCCTTTTCTTTTAGAAATTGACTAAAATATTTTAAAAATCAGGAGCACTTTAGAGATTCAAATTCAAGAACAACAGTTTAAATGACAGACTTCTTAACCAACTAGGGTAGTGAGGCATATGAAAATTTTTACTCATAGTTATATATATCATATATGTGTCCTCTTTTGTCTTGGTACACAACAATATCGTATCAATAAATTAAAGATCATTACGGCCCATATTATCTATTCGTCAAACCCTGGTGTGTGTGTGAGAGAGAGAGAACACTTATTTATGCCTTTCTTCATTCTTATCTTTTACTATTCATCTAAGAAATTGTTGTTCGTTACTCTCTGTTGATATTATTTATTCCTATTTTTTAATACTCATCCGAGAAAAGATTTTAGGGGCTCAAAACTAAAAAAATCTTTTTTTGAAAAAATATCTACTGCACTCCCAAGAAATGTGATTATATATATATGGATGTTAAAAGATATATATCTATGCATATAATATATACATATATCGTTTAGTATCCAAAGATCTAAAAAACTAAGACCTTTCTCTTAAGAAAGATGTCTGACGTACTTGGCCACAGGTCGTTACTGATCTCCAGCAGCTGCCATTATCGCCCGCGGGTAGAGAATCCCGGCCATCCCCATTATGTGGTGCTATGATTATCAGTTAAATCCTCTTGCCACCATTAAAGTTGAACAGATGAGCTGCGCGATGCAGCAGGATGTGGAACAAATCTTCGCATGGTTTTGGGTAAAGATTGCCAAACAACACGCACGGCAACACACCGGATACGTACGTTGCCTCCACCACCTACACCCTTCCACTGAGGTCCGCAACACGTACGAGTTATCCCTTGTTCATGGCAAGCAAACCATGCATGTTGCTGGGTGGGGATCTCCTCACCTCGTCCGTCCCGCCGGTTGCTGCGTGGGGTAGCACCAGTGCTGCTTCCACCGCACCTTCCGACGTCAATTTTCCGCTGGTACACTTGGATGGACAGATTGGTGTGTGTCATTTTGTCGAACACATTGAGGACAATAATCTAATGCCCATTCACAGTAACTCGCGGGTACGCTGATCAGGAGAAACATCAGGTGGCCGGCTCCACTTGGCGCAGTCTCTATGGGCGACGCGTATTACCACCTCTTGGTTTAATGGTTTGTTCTTAAATGATCATTTAATGAGAGATTGTGAAGGGAAGAAAGATGGATGGAACCCTTCTGAAATGAGATAAGGACTGTTCCATTAAAAGTGGGCGTTTGATTATGTTCCATCAAATTTGACAATAATACTAATTTTGTAAAGTGTATTATCACATAATAAATCTAATGTATGACTAAACCTCTACTGAAATTTTAAGATTATAATCTCAAGATCGACTCTCTTTCCTTTCTCTGTCTTATCTTAAGTCTCTCTTTTCCCTCACTCCTTTCCCTCTGACCATCTTCTTCTTTGGTATTCTTTAACGCCAATTTTACTGTTAAACGTGTTAATATCAAAATTAATACCATATCGAAATTAATACTCTAAATTAATAAACATCGTATAAAATATTATTTATAGTAGAAATTTTATAAAGTTTACATCAAATCTACTATATGTGCCTTTTAGCCCACGAGGGGACTCGTTCAACTATCGGGTGAAGTTTAAACTCGCGACCCTTTTTTGTTTCTCTGCACGTGCTAATTGGAGATAGCAAGTGCGCATACGTCAATTCATTTATTTTTTTCCGAGGTTGGGAAGGTTATTTACTATCGAAATATGATTCATCGATCGTATCCATCGCACCGATCATTGATTGATATAATATGTTATTGTTTCGTTTCGAGATGAAATAAGAAAATAATATTTATCTATCTTTAAAAAATATTATAATAAAATTATGAATTTATATGAACGAGTTTTTAATAGCTGAGTTGGCTAAGTTGTGTGTGCTTTAATATTTGAGGCCTCGGGTTTGAAACCAGATTGATCACTATTTGTTTTTTTTTTACATTGATTTAGACCTTCTGGTAATGATTTTATTTCAATTTTAATGAAAATAATAAGAAAAAAAAACCTTTCACATTTCGAACCGAAGATCTTGCAATATGACATTTAAAATCAAGTTATCAATCAACATTGTTATAAAATAAAATATATTATATTTAAAAATAAATTATTAACATATCGATTACATATATATTACGATCGTATCGATCACACCGTGATATGATCCGATATATGTAATACGTAGCATACCGAATAAATATGCAAAACCCTATTTACAAATTCACTTCACAGTTACACGTGGCTGAACACAGCCCCACGGGTCAACCCGACAACGTTTGTTTGTTGGCCAGCCCAAGCCACGTGACATTGAGATGTGTTGGAGCGGTCAGACCATGGACCAGTCCATCCACCTCACACCGTTACTTGCCATCCAAAAGTGCTTACCGGTTAACGGTGATGTCTGTCCAAGGATAAACGCCAGCCCTGTTTCGTTGGACTATTGGTTTTGATATGCAGTCGATCTTGACACTAATATATATATATTTTTTGGGTTCTATAATGGCCATAGTGAATTATTATTGGAGAAATGTAGGAGAAAGTAGTCAAAGTGAAAATAGAGAGTTAGTGCTGGGGAGGAAGATGGGAGAGTCGAATTGAGACTTCTGACAGCTAAATTTTAATATGCATCAAGTTTGTTATGACAATACATTTGACTAACGTATGAACATTAAGATTGGTAGAGCACAATAATTAAACATTCAATATTAGTAGTGTTATCAAAATTGATTGTGATAGAGCCAGTCCATGCTAGGTAACACCGGGTAAAGGTTCACCTGATAGTTTTTACAAAATGCCAAATTTTCTGATGTACATAAAAAAAAAGCAACATCTTTTCTTAAAAATCTAAAGTTACTTTTCTAAAACTTAATTCTGTGCTCATTTCTAAAACTTAATTCTAAAACTAGGTAATGAATCTCCACCACCATACTTGTTCGTGAGGGGGTGTGAAGAACAAAAATAGGACA
Source organism: Amorphophallus konjac (assembly GCA_022559845.1). Classification (NCBI taxonomy): domain Eukaryota; kingdom Viridiplantae; phylum Streptophyta; class Magnoliopsida; order Alismatales; family Araceae; genus Amorphophallus; species Amorphophallus konjac. The sequence goes on along the minus strand of CM040128.1, from coordinate 35,669,372 downwards.
TGAGTCCGATGCAAAAGAATAGTAAGAATTTAGGACGAGTTTGACAACGGAATAAGTTAGGGACGGGTGGTCTATTCGGGGTGGTCCACCCGACCCTTAATCTTAATCGGGGTCGGTTAGCTCATTCCACCTATTTCTTAGAAATGAGTTATTCCACTTTAATCCTATCAGACTCGATTAAGAAATAAAATGCCAAATAAGGAATAGTCCACTCGACCCTTGTTAACCTATCTTACTCGAACTTAACCCGTTATCAAATAGCTCAAAGACTTACTACACTTGTGTAGCAATATGTGTTTCTCTTCTCGTGAGGGGAATTTGAATAGTTGAGAAATCCAAGATATTTAGCTGCGCTTTGATAGAGGGATACCCTTCATTTAACCTGGGGATAAGTCACATTTTAACCATTTTTACTTTGATACAAGAATAAGTGTAGCCCACTTAACATGATGGATATCCCTCGTTTGAGCGGGATACATTACACCACCTATTTCGGTCGGACAGATTGCCCCGGACGCATCCCTCTCGCATCGGTTCCTATTCTACCCTTCGTTCCTCCCGAAGCGCAGTGTCCCGTCCTCTCCGCCAGACTTCGGGCAGTGCGCCCGTCCTCGGTTCATCTTCGTCCCGACCTCGCCTCGCGCAGCAGCATCCCCCGTCCTCCTCTCCTTCACACGCATCTGCCATGGACTCCTACCTCTCGACCTCAGGTAGGTCGCCGACGTCTTCCTCCTCTTGCCTTCGACCTGGCGGCCTGAGGTAGGCATCCAGCGTCATTCTCCTCTCGCCTTCACGGAACGGCTCATCGTCCTCTCCCGACGTCAGGTAGGCTCGTGGAAACCCTAGCTCACGGGTTAACCTTACCGTCGCCCTCTGGAGAGATGACATCGGCATGTGGAAACCCTAGATCACGGGTCATCCTGTCGCACAGTTTTCGTCCCATCTCTGAAACCCTAGGTCAGATCTTGCTTCCGTCCCATCCCGTCTGAGCAACAGGGGGCTGGTGGACTTGGAGCCCCATCCCCTCTCCATAAGTAGGGCTACTGTGGGCATGTTATTCCACCTCCTTCGTTGTGGTAGCAGACGATTCCATCTTTTGTCTGCGTGGTTTACTATAGGCCTACTTTAAATTTGTGCTTGTATGTTCTTCCCCCTTCCTAATCTCTGTTGTTATTATTGTGCAATTTAATTATCTCCCATGTTTTTGGCTACCATTGTTGTCCTTCGCACTACACATTCCTGCGGGATGTTCTCCCATCTTTTGTCTATGTTATTAATACTTGTTCCATTCCGCCATGGGTCCGGCCATATGTTTATTTCTTTCGACTCTGAAATGCAGTAGGTAATATCAGACACGATATAGAAGTGTAGCTTGATTTGAAATCTGTTTAGTCTAGCATGCATGATACCCTTCGATGTTGAAGAATAGTGAGGTTTGATTTTGTAGTCCCAAACATTCTTATTTTCTAAGTATATGATCGAGCCTGCCATGATTATCATAATGACTGCTTCTGCCTTGATAATAACCCAAAGCAACTTACCCATACAAGCTTGATTAAGTCCCAGTCCCCTTCGGATTTAGGCTTGCATATCTGATTCTAGGAAACTAACATGCTGACTGTTGTTGAGGAATACCCTATCCAATAGTTGTTTCTCAGAATCCTTTCATATTATAGTTTAGATTTAGGGTTGACATGATCTCCAATACTATTGAAAAACCCGTGTGGTGAAAATGCATGCGTACCTACACAGATACGTATCCAACAATCCAGGTGATGAGAAAAGCCATTTGTTTCGTCAGATAGTAAAAATACCTTCTGTTAACAGAGTCAAAGAAATTCTGAGGTCTACCTTCATGCAACTGAACTTGCCTTTTGTCTAACTACGGAAATGTTGTATTATATCATCGGCCTTGAGGTACAATATGATGAATGCTTCTCCCTTTTATAACACATGCTGACTGGTTGTCCCTTTTATAACATGCTGATTACTTGTTACTAATGAGTTTTCGATGAAATTATAACTTCAGTTCCAATGTTGCATGCATATGCATTTTACGATCCAGCGTATCTCTAAATCTGAACTGTAGAATGCTGATTACCTAAAAAAAATTGATTGATGTTTGACTTTTGTCTAACCAGATTTAGAGGACTCTGTCTCCTCCCCACATTTGGACAACATGATGTCACAGTCCGGTATTTTCTAACTTATCCCCCTTTTGTAATTGTCATCCGCTTATGAAGAAAGCAATTGACATATAAGTTGTGCTGTTATTGTGGCATTTAAGTTTAATTTAAATAGGGGCATGCCATGATCTATTGTGTCATTTATCTTACAATAGCATATATATACAATTGCTGACATTACTTTTCCAGTAATATATATATATTGTGGATCTCCCCATTTACTTATGATCATGGGTATGTTATGTGTTAGATTGTATCCTTAATTTCTCATGGCAAATGACATTACACTTGTAATATTGTTCTTTCCTTCATGTATTCTTCTTATAACATGGATTACACCTGTAATATTATTATGGCGGCCCTCAATTATATGATATATTTGATGTACATGATATCAATGAACATCAGTCAAAATGCCATGACATATCATGACATTGTTGCTTATACATCACATACTGCAATCCATGGAAATTAAAAAATTATACGAACATGTTAAAACACTCCATGAATCATAAGAAAGTGCAAATAATGAAAGTACTTTTGAACTTGTAAGAAAATTTAGTAGCCTATTGTTTTACTATATGTAAAAGATGGATGACTTATCAATGGAGGACATTGCCCTCGTATGAACTTATTCATTCTACATTCCGTACGTGTGACAATCTTGGAGTGTGAATTTTTAAGCACCTCTCGTTATTGGCCAACGACCTTCATATTTTGCTTGAATATGTGGTTTCATTTGAATACCGCTTTTATTGTACTCCTAGATGAAACTATTTGGTCGTTATGTCATCTTATATTACCTTGTCCACTTTTGTTAGATATACATGTTACGGATAGGAAGGGCAAGAGTCGTGTGTGCAACTGGAGTGGACGTTCAGACATAGTTTTGTGTAATCTTTTGGTGGATGAATATCACAAGAACATGTGTCAACAAGGTCATTTCAAATCACATGTGTGGAATGACATCGTCCGGCCATTCAATGGGGCGACAAATCAAGTTTTAGACAAGTGTAATTTAATGAACAGGTGGAAGAACTTGAAAAAAATGTATCACTTACTTCAACAATTGCTTAGTCGTACTGGATGGGGTTGGGACGATGGAAAGAAACTTCCTGTGCCCCCTGATGAGGGTGCTTGGGCTGAGGCAATAGCGGTATGTTCAATTACATTTTACAACACTAGAATTTATACAAGCTAGGTCGTATTCACCTAATAAAGTGTTATCATCTCCTCCAAATTCAGACAAACACTGAGTACAAGACCTTATTGGGGAAGCCTTTCGAGTGCAAAGACCAAATGGACATATTGTGTGGGAAGACAATGGCTCGAGGAAGTCTTGTATTCAACACTAATGCTCCTATCGTTGATTTGGATGATCGAAGGTCGGTAGGTGATGATGAGACATCTCTGCCACAACAAGGCACCGGGAATCCGAATCGGAGCCACCAGACTTCAACGGCCCCCCTCGGTGGTAGTGGACATGCTCCTCCCCTAGATGTTGAGCAAGATTTCGACCCTTTCTTTATGCCCTCGTCACAATGTCGTACACAGCATGAGGGAATATCTCGAACAGAGGCCGGACTGCAGCATACATTGCAGTCTCGATTACCTTCTCAACAGTTCTCGAGTGGGACTGGAGAGTATACGCCTTCACCCCCTGCTAAGCATCCTACCGACGATGAGGCAACCTCCCCAAATAAGGTAAGGTGTTCCGGGACCCCTGGTTATAGGAGAACGCGGCAAAAGCGCAACAAAACTATGGATGGAACTGTAGGCGCCTTGGAAAGGCTATGTTCACTGAATGACGAAAGGTTGCAATTCCACAAGAGTCACAGCATTCCTTCATCCTCTTCAGTAGGCATGATTGACGATCCATGCTCAATCAAGATCTGTATACAGAAGCTGAAGAGTCTTCCTGGCTTCACCCATGACATGTTGTACGGGGCAGCCAAGTCATTCAAAGATGCAGATTTTAGAGCAATCTTCATGGCCCTCGATGACGAAGATAAGTTGGGGTGGATCTTCTATGAAGATCCGTGATGTGGTGCTAGTTATTGATGGTGATATGAATTGGAGTACGTTGTTATTGCTATTGATGGTGTTGTACTACTTAAAATTCGGATGTTGTATCGTTTATGGTGTTGTACTTCTAAAAACTCTGATGTTGTATCGTTTATGGTGTTGTACCAAACTCTAATTTAACTATTTGTATGATGTCATATTTCTTTGCGAATGTTGTAATCATTGTTAACTCAATTAAAAAATGTGTCTATTGCTTGCCTCTGTCTTATTACAGGGAAGCAAGGAGGTTGGTAATGGGTAACTTTAAGTGTTACGTCGTGTGGGTTGGGCGCTCTCCAGGATTGTACTACACTTGGGGAGAGTGTTATGCTCAAGTAAACGGATACCCCGGGGCTAAGTATAAGGGATTTAGGTTGGTTGAAGAGGCTGAGGATGCATTGAGAGGTCAAATGCCTATAATTGCCGTCCCTCATGGAGGGCAATCGACGCATGCGAGGCCGTTCATCGGGGGTGGACATGAAGACGTTAATGTGCCAACCTTAATGCAACCGACGCCTACCCTTGTTTCATTCCAAAACCTTGTTATCATATTGCTTTTGCTTATTATCCTATTCTGTGTTCTATTTGTATTGCTGGGGATGCTTGTTATCATATTACGAGGCCGCTAAAGTTGGTCAGTTATGTAGACATGGGCTGTTACTCTATGACTGTATATGTATGTTGACTTATAGATTTCACTCCAATCATGCCTTTGTAGTATTATGAATCATCAATCAATGTAATTCATGCAAAATTATGTGATTAAGGTGTAGCATTTCCTAACGTTGATCTTTGTGTAATTGTAGTACCCCATGTAAACGAATTAACGTTGATTAGGGAGATTCTATTGGAGGAGAATGAGGTGTTTAGCATAGTTGGTTCGATGACATACAATGATTTACATGGAGAAGATACTGAAGATGAGGTTCCAGAAATGATAAGGAGGCCCATGCATACCTCACGATATGGGGGGCATGCTAGGATCCACAATATTCTTGCTGGTCATGAAAGACGAAGCTATAATGTGTTCAGGCTTAACCCTGCGATGTTTACACGCTTACGGGATGTTCTACTAGAAAGGGGTTTGATCAAAGATAATCGGTCTGTTACTGCCAATGAACAGTTAGGTATGTTCTTATATGCTATGGGTCATGGTGTGGCAACAGGAGCCTTGTGTGAACATTTCCAACATTCATCGCAAACTATAAGCTTTTATGTTAATACTGTGACGAGGGCGATTGTGGAACTTAGACACACCTACATTAAACTTCCTACAATCGGTGATGACGTCCACCCGTTCATACGACACCAGAACAAATTCTACCCGTTCTTCAAGGTAATATGCTTGACATTGTATTATTGCTATTATTGGAAATTACTCATTCTTATTCACGATATTATAATTTCCAATACTGAATCACTTGATAGTGGTTATGTAGGATGCTATCGGGGCAATTGATGGTACCCACATACCTGCGAATGTAGTGCGATCGAAGCACCCACGCTATCGGAATCACAAACAACAAGTCACACAAAATGTCATGGCAGCTGTCTCATTTGATTTACAATTCCAATACCTTTCTGTGGGGTGGGAAGGTTCGGCTGGTGACCAAAAGATCTTGAGGCATGCAATAGAGCATGGTGGATTTAGGGTGCCTCCAGGTAACTTCACTCGTATGACTTAAGGTAACTTTGTCCAGTAATCTCTATTCATTAAACTTCGCCGACTATTGATTCCCTGCAGGCAAATACTATCTGGTTGATCAGAGTTACGCAAATACTGGGAGTTTCATTGCACCGTACAGGAATGAGCGATATCATATAGGCCAGTTCCAGGGCCGTGGTAATACAACATATCGTAGCTTACGAGACAAGTTTAATCACCGCCATGCCCAATTACGAAATGTAGTTGAACGAGCATTTGGGGTTTTGAAGATGCGGTTTGCAACTTTAAAGAAAGGGAATATGTATCCTTTTCGAACGTAAATACTCATGGTAGTTGCTTGCTGTGTCGTTGTGGACGCGCTTTTCGTTTAACCGTTGTTTCGGGGCGATCACCGGTTTATTGAGTGCGTGGGCGTGCCAGTCACCGAAGTGACGATTTATTCGGGCTCCGGAGAGCCCAAGGTGCGCTCGAATCTGACTTCGTCAGATGACTGTGTGGTTCGTGTCGGGACCGAATCCCGTCGCGCCGTAGAGGTCACGACGTCATTTACATCCCTCACACGAGGGAATACCCTTGATTAATTGCCGAAATTAGGGGACCCGCGGCCGAAAAGAGTAACACTGATTATGCGAGAGAGAGAGATAGGGATAGGTCACACTGAAGGTCATATCGGGGCTATAAACTGTCGGCCATGTCGGTCGCTCCGTGGACCTTCTAGTATTCGGACACAGGTCCGTGGCAGAGACACAACGAGAAAAACCGGGGTGGATCCCTTCAAATGTCTGCCGAGCATGCGGCAATTTTAATGAGGATTCGGAAGGTATCCGGAACGAGAAACAAATCCGGTCTGGTTGGGATGTCGGCCCAAGATCAGGTCAGAACTTGGCCATATCGGGATAATTCCCAAGGTTCGAGTTCGACCTGAAAGGGGCGGCGTCGTTGTTCCTTTTACCCCGGGTCCCGGGGAGAGAGGGAGCTGCAGTGTGGGCATTAGCGTCTTTTATCTGGGGCTTTCTTAGTCGTATCTTCTGGGATTTCTGATTTAATATTTACTGTTTATTCGTGCCTTTGTCCGGGATGATTTCTCTTCTTTTTATTCATGACTATTCTTGTTATTATCATTCATTTGCTGTTTATTTTTTATTACCCCTCCCGCCTCTTTATTGTGATTAATATTGCGCATTCGGAATCCTTTAATTAGCGTAATTTTTACTAATTTATTTGCTATTATTAATGCCCTTATCAGGCTGTATATGCATATATGTATAGTGTGCCGGCGAAGGGGAAAACGGGAGTGTACCGTTGAGGGCAGAGAGCGTGCCGCTGGGAGGCTAAAGGGGTGTACCGCTGAAGGGCAAGGGCGTGCTTCGCTGAAGGCCAATGAGGGCGTACCGCTGAAGGCCAATGGGGCGTACCGCTGAAGGCCAATGGAGCGCACCGCTGGGGCTCAAGGGAGTGTACCGCTGAAGGTTAAAAAGGGGCGTACCGCTGAGGGTTGAGAGGGGTGTACCGCTGAAGGCAAAGGGGAGCGTGTCGCTGAAGGCCAATGAGGGCGTGCCGCTGAATGCCAATGGGGCGTACCGCTGAAGGCCAATGGGGGCTCGATCAGTTTTCGATTATTTGTTTTAAGGCTTTTCTTTTCTTCTTATCTTAACTTTTGTGTAGTTTTATATAAAACTCCTCCCTTGTTTTGTTTCGTTTGGTTCGGCCTCTTTTCTTGCGGGTCGGACACTCGGGCTACCGGGTAGTTAATTAGTTCGGTTCGATTTTCGTTGTGATGCCGGCAGTGATTTGATAAATGGAAGGCTTCATTGTTGATCGTTCTTATTCGTTTATTGCTTCCTTTTGCCTCTTTAATTGTTCATTAATTTCTCACGAAAATTCGGCAGCATCTCCCCTTGACCCGGGGCGTAAGGGAGATAAAGGGAACGCGCCCACATGGAGTGGCGGAACCCGACAACTGGAGGTGGGCCCCCCTGGAGGGGCAACACCTTTATGGAACCTCGGAAAACGCGAAGGAAAGGCCCCGGGGACGAGGCCAAGAAGGGGGCTGTTGAGAGGCTGAAGGATGTGCCGCTAAAGGCCATAAGGTGAGTGTACCGGCCAAGGGCCAATTGGAGTATGCCGGCCAAGGGGTGTACCGGCTAGGGTTAACAGAGTGTGGGTGTGCCGCTGAGGGCAGAAAGGAGTGTACCGCTGGGGGCAAATGAGGTGTGCCGCTGAGGGCTGGACAAGGTGTGCCGCTGAGGGCCAATAGGGGTGTACGCTGAGGGCTATTGGGTGTGCCGCTGAGGGCCAAGGCAAGTGTGTCGGTCAGGGGCCAAAGTGAAGCATTGCCGAAGGATTAAAAGGGCCAAGTGTGCGTGGGCTTGCAGATTGTTCAAGAAAAGGAGGAAGGGTTACTGGAAGTGAATGAAGGACTCACAAGGCCAGGCTTTAAAGGGGAGGCGTCACATTGATGTGGTGGCTCAAAAGAAACCGGAGGAACGGAGGAAACGGGTAGCACAATACATGCACTATGAAGGCAGGATCAAACCAACGGAAATAGCAAAAAAAAAAGGGGGGGGCCTAAGGAGGGTGATTGTTTCCATTCGTGGGATCCCAAGGACCGTATCCCTACATGCATATTACAAGAGAAAATGCCCAAATGAGGCCATGGACAAAAGGAAAAGACTCCAAGACGGAGAACGAGAGGAGGAATGAAATACAAGACGGAAGGAAACATTGGGGCCTAAGACATGGGCTAACGTTCCCAACCCTCTCCCCCAATACAACAAGCTCTCTCCCTCTTACTCTCGTTTCTTCCCGGTGGCCGTCGGACGGAGCTCAGGCCGAGAGGGTCGCTTCTTCTCTTCTCTCTCCTCCTCTTTCTCCTGTGTGTGTGTCTTCTACTGTCGGAGCCTCTCCCCCTCTTTGTGTTCGTCTGTGTACGTCTCTCCGTCTGTCCTCTCCTTTTCTTGAAACGAAGAGAAGGGGTTTTTTTTTATACCCCGGGCGGCGGGAGCCTTCGAGCACGGCCGCCGAAGCGGGAAGTGGCCCGTGATCATGAGGTTTGACCTGCCTGTCCTGGCTGTCAGTGGACTAGGCCACGTGGCCCAACGATCGGCTGCCACCTGAGATGGCTCCACTGCGCGCCAAGGATGTGTAGGGCATGGGCCTCACGTCGCCCGTTGAAAGAGCTTCACCGCTGTGCCGTTGAAGGGCTGAACAAGCGTGCCGCTGTAGTGCCAAAAGGGCGTACCGCTGGAGCCCCGGATGGGCGTGCCGTTGAACGGCCTGAAGGGCGTGCCGCTGGGACCCTACAGGGTGTGCCGCTGAACCCCCCTGGGGGTGTGCCGTTGAACCCCCCCTGGGGGGTGTGCCGTTGAACCCCCCTGGGGGTGTGCCGTTGAACACCCCACGGGTGTGCCGTTGAACCCCCTGGGGGTGTGCCGTTGAACCCCCCCTGGGGGTGTGCCGTTGAACCCCCCCCTGGGGTGTGCCGGTGAAGACCCCAAGGGTGTGTGCCGTTGAACCCCCTGGGGGTGTGCCGGTGAAGACCCCAAGGGTGTGCCGCTGGGCAGCCGAAGGGGCTGGGCGTGCCGCTGAAGGCCGTGCCGTTGAAGCCCAGGATGGGCGTGCCGTTGAAGAGCTAAATGGGCAATTTTGAGCCCATTGTGAGCACGAGTCGTGGCCCATTTGATTTTCTTCGAGGCCCATGGGCCGTGGGGCCTCTTGTGCTTGATTTCTCCGGGGTTTCTTCACTCGGGGCCGTTGTTGATGCTGGGCCGAGCGTGGCATCTGGATGTGTAATTTTCGGTGTCCACAAATGCCCCCCACCCACGGGTAGCGCAAGCGAAGGATGAGCCGGGCGGTACCCGCGGGTGTCTTCGTCTCTTCTCCCTTTATCGATGCCGACGGGGTGTCGAGAACCGACCTGGTTGGTTGTTTGTTGGTCTCGTTGTTAGTGCCGACGGAACGTCGGGAGCTGAGGTAGTATGTTGGTCTCTTAGCCTCTTCATTAGTGCTGACAGGGTGCCGGGAACTGAAGTAGCTTGTCGGTCTCTTTGTCACTCCATCAGCGCCGACGGAATGCCGGGAGCTGAAGCAGTGTGTTGTCTCTTCGTCAGTGCCGACGGGGCGCCGGGAACCGACCTGGTCTCTTGGTCTCTTTGTCTCTTCGTCAGTGCCGACAGGATGCCGGGAGCTGACATGCTTTGTTGTCTTTTAGTCTCTTGGTCTCTTGGTCTCTTCGTCAGTGCCGACAGGATGCCGGGAACTGACTTGTTTTGTTGTCTCTTAGTCTCTTGGTCTCTTGGTCTCTTCGTCAGTGCCGACAGGGTGTCGGGAACTGACCTGGTCTCTTGGTCTCTTTGTTTCTTCGTCAGTGCCGACAGGATGCCGAGAACTGACATGCTTTTTGTCTCTTAGTCTCTTGGTCTCTTCGTCAGTGCCGACAGGGTGCCGGGAGCTGACCTGGCTTGTTGTTTCTTGGTCTCTTCGTCAGTGCCGACAGGATGCCGGGAACTGACATGCTTTGTTGTCTCTTAGTCTCTTCGCCAGTGCCGACAGGATGCCGGGAACTGACCTGCTTTGTTGTCTCTTAGTCTCTTCGCCAGTGCCGACAGGATGTCGGGAACTGACCTGCTTTGTTGGTCTCTTGGTCTCTTCGCCAGTGCCGACAGGATGCCGGGAACTGACATGCTTTGCTGTCTCTTGGTCTCTTCGCCAGTGCCGACAGGATGCCGGGAACTGACCTGGTTTGTCGTCTCTTACTCTCTTCGTCAGTGCCGACAGGATGTCGGGAGCTGACCTGGTTTGTTGATCTCTTCTTGTCTGTCTTTTCTCTTCTTTTTTTTTGTACCACATTACCGATACAAGCGCCCTTTCGGGTTTTCGCCGGTACCGGCCCCCTCTTGCTTTTGCCCACGCGCCCTTTCGGGTTTTCGCGTGGCGGGGTACCCGATTTTGCCCGTAGCGCCCTTTCGGGTTTTCGCCACAGCCGGGTTGTTGCCATTTTTGCCCTTGTCCCCGTGTAGGGACAAGTCCGGCGGGGTATCTCCATTTTTAACCCCATTTTATTTTATATATTTTTTTGACAAGCGAGGAATATACGAGTGTAGGCTAGAGCACGAAGCCTTGCGCCGGAAGATGAGGTTCACTCGTTGGCGAGAATAGAATGCCAGCGCAACGGGAGAATTTGTGCCGATTCGGACGTAAGGTCCGTAATGGTGGTTTTGTGTGACGGAAGGTGGCTGAGGCACGAGGCTACGTGCCGGGGAAAGCCTTGTTTGTTGGTAGGGTAGTGACACTATGACAAGGATAGAGCCGCGGGGGTAGAGTCGTCTTTGCTAGTGTGGACGTTCGTCCGACTGGGATCGTGGGGATGGAATGTTCTCCCTGAAGACATTTATTACTCGATCTCATCGACTTACTCCCCTGCGTGTGTGAGCGGACGAGTATATAAATGCGTGTACATGCATGGGTACGTATATATACACCCACATATATATATATATATATATATATATATATATATATATATATATATATATATACTATATATATATTTAATATCCTTCATATCTATTTTTTTATTTTTTTCCTCCTTTTATTTTCTCCTCTTATTCATTCAGGATTTCTTTTTTTTTTCTTCTTTTCCTCCTCTTTTTTATTTCCTCTCCCCCTTTTTATTATTTATTTTTTTTTGCCTCCCTTTTCTTTCCCCCCCCCCTTTTCTTCTTTTCCCCCTTTTTTCTCCTCTTCTTTTCTTATTTCTCCCTTCCTCTTTTCTTTCACATATAAAAGGGGGCGGGGGCGGTTAACGTTCCCCCCCCTCTTTCGAATTCTCTCTACCCTCTCTCTTTCTTCTTCAACGGGCGAAACACCCCCCTTTCTCTTCTCTTCGTCTTCTCTGTCACCGGGAGCCGCCGCCGCTGCCACCGTCGTCGTCGTCGTGGTGAGGGCACCACCGCGGAGCCCCCCCCGTCTTCTCTTCTCTCTTCCCCCTCTCTATTCTTCTCCTCTCCTCCCTTCTCCTCCCGTTCTCTTCTCCTTCCTTCCCTTTCCCGCCGTGGGGCGACGGGGCCCTAGCCCCTTCTTTCTCTTCTTTCCCTCTTCCTTTCTTCTTCTTCCCCATTCTTCATCTCTTCTCCTTCCTCTCTTCTAGCGTCATGGTAGGGGAGGCCGTCGGGCGCCTGTCATGCCGGTGAGGGAGCGTGAAGGCGTGCCGGCGAGGGGGCGTCGGAGCGTGCCGGGGGAACCGCCCTAGGGCGCGTCGGTGAAGCCGTTGGCACCGTGCCGGGGAGGAGCTCTCCTGGCGTGCCGGGGAGCGGCTGTTGGGGGTGTGTCGGGGGAAAGGTGATTAGGGCGTGCCGGCGAGGGCGCCTTCAGGTGTGCCAGGGGAAGGCCCCTAAGAGTGCGCCGGGGGAAGGCAGCCAGAAGCGTGCCGGGGAGCGACGCTGGGAGTGTGCCGGCAAAGGGGGGCTAAGGGTGTACCGGGGAAGCCCTCCGTGGGCGTGCCGGGGAAGTGCCACGGGGCTGTGCCGGGGAAGCCTATCTGGGGGGTGTGCGGGGAAGACATCCCAGGGGCTGTGCCGGGGAAGGGCTTTTCCAGGGCGTGCCGGGGAAGGCTGCCACTGGGTGTACCGGCGTAGGCCCTGAGCAGCGTACCGGTGAGGGCCGCTGCATGGTGTGCCGGGGAAGGCACTGCTGGGCGTACCGGTGAGGGCCGTTGCAGGGGGGGTATCGGCCAAGGGGCTTCAGGCAGTATGTGGGGACTTTAGCTTAGGGAAGAAGACTCCTTCGACCGGCGGACTTCTGGTGTTGCCTCTCGGGGCCCACCATGTTTTGTTGGGGCCGTCACTCCTTGTGGGCGCGCACCCGTGTTTTCCCTTACGCCTTTGGCCTAGGGGAAACTCTGCCGAAATTTCGTCAGAAATTGGCAATATTTTGTTCACTTGACTTGTAGTAAAGTTTCTTTGCAGTCCTTTTGCTTGTGATTTGTTCTGAACTTCTTCTTTGCATATCTTTGCAGAGATATGGCTGCTCCAAGTGGTTCTGCCGCCCCCGCTGCTGCTATCGGGGCCGACCTCATTCCGCGGGGTCCAGTGCCGGCAGTGACATGGCTCAACGTGGAAGACCTGGACCGTGAACATGGGGAGATAGCTGCCTTGGCTGAGTCGTCGGGGTCCGACCGGGAGAGCATGGACTTCGGCCGGCTCACCAGAGTTGACAGCGGCTTCACTTTTGACCGGGCCACCGGGGAGTACAGGAAAGACTTCCCGAAGGATAGGCACCTTGTTCGATTCCTGAAGCACCTGCGCTCCCGAGAGGGGCGAGACTTTCGCACTATAAAAGCCGTCGAGCGGGCCATCCTGCATGCCCGGGACAGTCTATTGTACAGCGTCCCCAGGAGCATTCCGATGTATCTGGTGGGAGAAGCCCGGGAATGGAAGCCGGTCTTGGGTATTGAGGGAGTGCTGCCGGCTGAAGACAAATTAGTGCGAGCCCCTCAATTCACACCAGCAAGGTGGGACATGTCTGCGGGGAAGGTGCGTGGCGAGTCGCCCCGATTTGGCTTATTCCTGGCTCCCCTAAAATGGGGTTATAGGGAGGAGCCGTTCATATTGGACTGTTTGGCCATCAGGTTCAAGTACGAACTATCACTGGGCTGGTTTGGGGAACTGAAGCTTCAAGACGCCCACAGCTTCCGAGAAGGGGCGGTGGAGTTCACTGAATATGTACTGTTCAACTACGCCCCGTTGCTGGTCCGGGTTGGCATCTACCACAGCGTGTACGCCTCCCGGTATGGTTATCCCATCTCCAAGGGTCTCTGTTGCGGCATGATAGAAGTATTTAGTGCGGAGACCAATACCTTCTACACGGCAGAGGGAGAGACTTCACTTGATTTGTGGAGCCTAAGCCAGCTGAGCGGCTTGCCCATTGACGGGGAGCCTTATGAAGAAGTATGCCTCCCGGACTTGATCAAAGACGAGACTAACGGGGACGGCTATTATTCTCTGGGGTATTCATACCGGTACCTGATGAAGGCGTACCGGGAGCTGTACCAGCTGTCGCACAAGGGGAAGCAGCCCGCCCGTGGGGATAGGAAACGGGTGCGTATGGCGGTATGGCTGGAATATTTCTATGATGGGCTGAAGCAGTATGAAGATTTTCCTTGCGTTGGCACCGCTGTTGCTCGCAAGAAACGTGCGAAGCCCAAGCATGATGTGAAGATCCCCTCCAGGGGACGTCGGAGCGGGGCCAATCCGATGGGGGTCGACCCACAAACTCACTGTGCCGCCTATCTGACGTACTGGCTGTGTTCATTTGCCATGCCGTACGGGGACGAGACAGTGATCCGGCCAGATGCCATCTACCCGGCGTGCCAGATGGCGTGGGGTGTCAAACTTTCTCTGTGCCCGGCGGCGCTCTGTTTGATTTATAAGGCCCTGGGAGACATCAGCACGCACCAGTTCCCGAGGCAGGCCCGGTACGTGTGCCCACTGCATTTCTTCAACGCGTGGGTTTGTTCACTGTTTCCGGAGTTCGCCCCGCGAGTCCTTCAGGATTGGGGGCTGGTGCCGAGGATGCTGGAGTTCGCGAGTGCAGAACCGGCTTCTACTTCCATGCGGATGTATGATATTCGGGGCCGGTTGACCACGGTTCCCCGGGATGCAACCGGTACTATTCATTTCTGGACGCTGGCCGCACATTCAAGCCCCCTCGTGAATAATAAGAGGGAATGCAAGGATGACCAGGTGGAGAGGTATGTCCACCCTATCAGCCAGGAAAACGTGGTGCGCCCGTTGCTGGAGCCCGAGCTGAGGGATTGGGCGCTGGCCATCCGCCCGAGCGTGTTGGTGTTCCGAAAGGGAGACAACGTACTGCTGGAGCCGTATTACCCCTTCCGATTTGGCCGCAACTTCGGGTATGACCAGCATATCCCTGCTTATCATGCGCAATTCGGCTTGCCTTCGCGGAGCGTCCGGGGAAGTGCGGTCGCCGAGCACGCTAGAAGCTGGTGGGACTTCTTCCACCGGGCGGACTCTGCCTCCTTCAGGGTGCCAGCCCCGGGTCGCGTGCCCCGAGTGACCGAAGACTATATAAAGTGGTGGAATGCCCGGACGGCTTTCTATCGGTTGCACAAGACCGATTGTTGGGATGGCGCCGAAAGGAGATTCCTTAGCCAGCAACCGGTGCCAGTACTTGACATTGAGCCAGATCATCTTCTTCGGCTCAAGAACAGGCAAGAGAAGGAGGTGGCGACATATATGATAGCTCGTCGGGAAGCCCGGGATAGGAGGCCGACGCCGAAAGTGGAGCTGCCTCCAGTGGCGAAGGACAGCTATCAGAAGACGCTGAGGGATCTGTGCCGGGTAGGGAGCGACCGTCTGGACCTCATCAATTATCCATTCCCCATAGAGGAAGAGGGGACTCCCGCCAAGAGCTGGCGTCCGGAGAGAGACTTGGCCTGCCTGTATCGCACGTTCGTGAGGCGGGAGGAGAGGAAGCCCGAGAATTACAAGGATACCACGTGGCTATATATCCTCCTCCGGGTGAATGGGATGAAGATTGAAGATGTGACGGCCTCCATCCTGGGCAAGCGCCTGCACATCCCTTATTATTATGCTGATGGGTGGGGCATGGACCACTTCAATCTTTTCTGTCACCTTTCTTCCAAGAAGCATGCGGATCTGGCCAACCTCACGGACCGGTGTCAAACTATTGAGGACGTTTGTTGGCTAGTCCGGGAGGCGGCACGTCGGGACAAGGAGATATCCCTGAGCTACTGGCCGATCACGCTGCGGCTGTACACTGGCCCTCATGGTATTCAGTTCCCTCTTGCTCTTCGGTTTTGTCCCTCAGCGCTGCGGCTTTCGCGGTGAGTTAGGTACTAATGGTATATGCATGTTCGTTCTTTCCCCTCTTTTCTTTGCAGACCATCCCGACAGCACGCAGATGGCCACGTACCGGAACCTCCTCCGGCTGGTGAAGAAGCCTGCGTATTTTGAAGCCGCGCCGCTGGCCCCGACCACGGCTCCTTTGCCTAAGGCTGCGAAGAGGCCCCGGGCTAAATCGCCTGTGAAGAAGGCGGTGGACGCCGCCAAGGCGGCTAAGCAGCGGGATACAAAGCGGAGGAAGACAGAAACGGCTAAGGCTTCGACGGCTGTTTTCTCTGGCACCACTAGTCCCGTCTTTCGAGGAATTCGAAGCTGCCCGTCCCGAGCCAGGTCAACCTGCCGGTCAGTGTTCCCGATCATTAGCGTGGCTCTTGAATCTCCCCCCTTTTATTTTGGAGTGGAGTCTTGACACCTGGATACTTCTTTTGTCTCAGCTTCTATGGGAGAGCCCGTGCCCTCGCCTGACATGGGTGAAGTTGCGGTCCCGGCAGAGGCGACCCCGGCGGCGGCTCCGGCTCCCTTGCCGCAGGCAACGGGAAGGCCTCGGGCACAGTCGCCCGTTAAGAAGGCACTGGCTGCTGCCAAGGTGGCCGGGCAAAAGACGGTAAAACGGCAGCGGACCGAGGCATCCCCGGCTCCGACGGCAGCCTCGTCGGTGGCCCCTGTCTTGTCCTTCGAGGAATTCGAAGCCACGCAGACCGAACCGAGCCGCGAAGCTGGAGAGATTCATCGGCCGCTCGTGTCGTCTGCGGTCGACCGGCCTCCCGAGTTGGCCTCGGATTCGCGCATGGCGACGATGCGCTTCTATCTCACGGGCAGCACGGAGGAATCGGCACCCATGTTGCTCCCGGGCGAGGGTACGGCTGGGACTCCCGAGAAGGGTTTGCCTGTTGAGGAAGCCCGTGGGTCATCTCGTGTCGCAGGAACTGAAGGGGGTAAATATTTTCGACTATACGGTTAACTCCCTTTTTTTTGTGTCCTGGGGGCCAGTAGATTCAGCATGGCTTATCTTCCTTTGCATGACAGGCGTTGCCGCGGCGGCCACCAAGTCATTGTGGCCTGATCTCGACCTCCCAATGACGCTGACATATGTGAGGAGGAAGAAGATCGGAGTACAAGCCTCGCCTAGCCCGAGGGAGGACGTGCTGGACAGAGACTCTGAGGAGGAAGCTCCTCTGCCGGCCCAGGCCGAGCCGACGGCGGTCGAGTCTCTGCCTGGGGAAGAGGTAGATTACAACTACTCTTCCGACGAAGCAGCTCCTGATGAGGGCGTGTCCGGGGCATCGGAGCCGCCCGAGCCGGTCTTCGGGGCCCCCTTACTTGCTGGCTCCCCGAGCCTTGTGGGGAAGACCGCCGTGAGTGTGAGCTTGTTTAGGCCGGCTCTCCCTTCCCTTTTTGTGATTGACTGACGACTTTATTCCCCCCCCCCTTTTTTTTAGGATTTTCAAGAACCGGCCGAACTTGAGGTCGCAGAGGAGGCTGCCCCGGCTGCGCTGATCGACCGCCCAACAGGGGTCGATGCCGGCATGGGCAAATTGGCTCTTTTACTCGACGCCCTTCGAGAGGAAATGCCCGCGGAGCCCTCCGGTACTACCAGAGCGGCGGGCGAGCCTCTGGAGGAGGGGGAGATCGCGCCTGAAGGTAGCATCATCCCAGCGGCCGAGGTGAGTATGCGGGCTCCACGGTCTCCCTTTTGCATGGTTTATTTTAGATGGCGAATAGCTGATTCCCATTCCCATGGTCAGGCGATGCCGATATCGGGGAAGGCGCCTGGTCGTATCCGGAAGGCAGTGGCCAAACGGAGACCGAGCATTGGCCCGATAGCGGTGGAGGGGCCGGCTCCAGTCTTGGGCTTGGAGAGAGAGAGACTGGCTGCGCTCGTGGAAGCGGGACGTTTACCCCAGCTGGTGGTTCCGCTTCCGCCCTTCCCGAAACTCCCGGCTCAGATGGAGGACCCGCTCTTGCAGCAGATATTTGCGGGGCTCCGTGCGCATCTGGAGGGATCTCAGCTGTGAGGGAGGAGTTCATGGGTGGCGACTTCGGGCCTGTCCTTACTCGAAGCTCCTCCTCTAGCCGAGGTGACGGCCCCTGCACCCCTGCCCCTTGGAGCAGTGGCAGGGTCGGGCCAGACGGAGGTAAAGGGGGCAGGGGAAATCCAAACGATGGGGGCGCCGGAGGCTTCGGCAAAGGTCTCGTCCGTTCCCCAGGCAGTGGTTGGCCAAGAGTCTCTCGTCGAGCTAGGCCGGCCGGGCGACTTGACCCTCGCCCTTCCTTCATCTTCAGTGGCGGCAGATACCGACCTGTGGGCAGAGGTGGACAGCACCGTGGAATTCACTCCTCCGGTAGCGCCCTCAGTCAGCCATATGTCATCAGAAGCTCCAGTACGCCAAATGCTGATCACTCTACGGACCATGCTCCTCGCCGACCCTTCTCTGTCATATAGGGAGGTGCATACTATAGTGGTGCAATTGACCGGGGCGTTGCAAGTGCTCAGCTGCCCGCTGGGAGAATGGTCGCGGCGGGTTCTGCTGTTGCTGAAGTATGTCAAGCGCCGCGAGTTCCTGGAGACCCAGGCTCCTGACGAACGCGCCGCCCTTGATGCTCAGGCAGACGAATATCTGCAGACCCTAAAGGCCCGACGCGACAATAGAGAACGCCACGGAAAGGCCCTAGAGGAAGGCGAAGGCAGCGTTCGTTCCTTCAAGAACCGGATCGAGAAGCTGGAGGGCTATCTCGCTGCGGCTAAACTTGGCCTCGCCGAGGCGGAAGGGGCGGTGGCAGAGGAGAGGGAAGCTCTTGCCGTCGCCGACGTTGAAATGGCGTCCGTCGAAGCGGAGCTCGCCCGTCTTGAGGGATTGAGGGGCCGACTGCGCGATATGACGAACTTCCCTTGCGTCGGGATCCTCCCCCTCGAGGAAATCTTCAGGGACATCGACTAAGCGTTGCATCCCTTCATTTCTTATTCTTTTTTTTGAATGTAACACAGGGGTATGCCCCGCAGCACATGTAGTTTGATCCTCTTTTGAATAGAGCAAAGCATTTATGATTTCACGCGTTCCTGGTGTATGCATTTATCCCGGAGGGAGCTTTCCCACCCCTCTTTCTCTTCCGTGCATATTGTTTTCTCCTTCCTCTTCCCTCGCTCTTGTATCTTTCCCCCCTTTTCGTGTAGGGGCCCATTGGCAGGGTATGAGTCTTTGCGGGGATTCACTTTGGAAGGACCAGACAGGGACCCATGTCAGGGTACAGGAGAGTGCTCGCCTTCCCAGGGGGAGGACGAGGGGACCACTCCACCATACCGAACGGGCAACTCCCTGGTTTTGCCGCAATATTGGAAGCGCGTGCTGGTCTCGAGTGAGGGGTACTTGGCCAGAGACCCCTTTTGCCGTTCAAAGGTGGCGGATAGAAAGGTCTGTTTAGTCAGTGACTTAGACGGGAGGTCTAATCCAAAGGGGTGCTCGCCCCCCGGGGAGGATGGAGAGAAGAGTTCGTCTAGTCAATGACCCGGACGTGAGGTCCGAGCCAAAGGGGTCCTTCCCGTCAATGACCCAGACGTGAGGTCCGAGCCAAAGGGGTACTCACCGCCCGGGAAGGACGGAAAGAAGAGTTTGTCTAGTCAATGACCCGGACGTGAGGTCCGAGCCAAAGGGGTACTCACCGTCCGGGAAGGACGGAGAGAAGAGTTTATCTAGTCAATGACCCGGACGTGAGGTCCGAGCCAAAGGGGTACTCACCGCCCGGGAAGGACGGAGAGAAGAGTTTGTCTAGTCAATGACCCGGACGTGAGGTCCGAGCCAAAGGGGTACTCACCGCCCGGGGAGGACGGAGAGAAGAGTTTGTTTAGTCAATGACCCGGACGTGAGGTCCGAGCCAAAGGGGTACTCACCGCCCGGGGAGGACGGAGAGAAGGGTTTGTTTAGTCAATGACCCGGACGTGAGGTCCGAGCCAAAGGGGTACTCACCGCTCGGGAAGGACGGAGAGAAGAGTTTGTTTAGTCAATGACCCGGACGTGAGGTCCGAGCCAAAGGGGTACTCACTGCCCGGGGAGGACGGAGAGAAGAGTTTGTTTAGTCAATGACCCGGACCTGAGGTCCGAGCCAAAGGGGTACTCACCGCCCGGGAAGGACGGAGAGAAGGGTTTGTTTAGTCAATGACCCGGACGGGAGGTCCGAGCCAAAGGGGTACTCACCGCTCGGGAAGGACGGAGAGAAGAGTTTGTTTCTTTCTTTTTAAATCAATTTTGGTACCCCCGCTGATGCGGGGCAGTGACTGGAAATGGGGGGCGTTCCCCCTTTCTGGCTTCTCTTTTTTTTTTCTCTTTTTTTTTCTCTTTTTTTTTCTCTTCTTTTTTTTTCTCTTCTTTTTTTTTCTTTTTGCTTCTTCCTTCTTTCTCTTTCCATTTTTTTTCCTTCTTTTTTTTGCTTCTTCTCTCTTCCTCTTTCCATTTTTTTTGCTTCTTCTTTTTTGTCTTTCTCTTTTTTTGCTTCTTCTTTCTTTCTCTTTCTATTCCTTTCTTCCCTTTTTCGGGAACCCGGCTGGTGGCCAAATCATTCGGACATTAATCACGCAAATCCGCCCCAAAATGGGGCGAAGAGTAATATTATTACCTGAATGGGGGCGCTGGGGCGTGGTACAGCCTCAAGTGCCTTCCATTAAGAGGCGGGAATTGAACCTCCCCGCGGTGGTTGACAATTACATAGGCTCCGCCTTCGTAGACTTTCTGGACTACGTAGGGTCCGAGCCAGTTCTCGTTTAGCTTACCTTTGGGGTTGGCCGCCATGAGATCTCTTCTCTTGACCATGACAAGGTCACCCTTCTTGAATTCGCGTTCCTTGACGAGCTTGTCAAAGGCGCGTGCAATCCGGGCCTGATAGACCTGGATATTCTGTTGGGCTTGAAGCCGCTTTCCTTCCAGACTGGAGAGTTCATCGAGCCTTCGCTCGGTGTTGGTCTGCCCTTCGGGGACAAGCTGTAACGACCCGAGAATCCGATTACCGGGAAGGCCCGATAACCCAAGACTCGTACCGCCACCCACGAGTCCGAAGACTCGGAAGGGTTAAAAGGATGGTGTGGAAACTACATAAGCATCACAGATAATTGCAGAAATTAAACAGTTATAATATTAAGCAGGAAATAAATTAACAATTTACATGGTCCACAATAAAGAACAATAATAACAGCAGTCCACGACTAGTACAGTGACAAGAAAGAAAAGTACAGCTACACGGGGCATCCCCCGGCTCTGACCTCTGGCACTACCTCTGGGCACCCGCACCACGCTGCGCTCCTGACGCGCTCCCCGAAGGTGGCGCCTCACCTGAAACACGGTGAAAACACGCAGGGAATGAGTCTCAGAACAAGACTCAGTAGGGATCACTCGAACCCTACCTCGAAAAACGAGAAACCACTACTCTAGCGGTAGGAAAGTACCTCGAAAAGGAAAGCTCTGTACTCTACAGAACTAGACCCTATGGCACGCAAACCGACACACGTGCCACGGTACGAGAAGACCGAAACTCAACGGTCGAACCGTCAAAACCCAAAGGTCGGAAACACACGACTGACAGTCTAACACTCCGTACTCGACAGGAGTACCACCCACTAGAAGCACAGCCGGTAGCGTCCCCTGACGTCTTACACCGCACCGCAGGTGAACCGCCTGACGTGGTAGGTCCTACCCGAGGTGCAAACACCGTACAAGTAACCACAAACAAGTAACTAGCTGGGGTCACGCCCGTCGACGTGGGTCCAACCACCCCCAACCACGTGTGCACACACAGACCACGCGTCCTAGGTCTGGCCCTCTGACCGGTTTTCCCCCGCAGCCGGACTCTGGCTATGACGAGGGGCCTACGGTAACCGGTCCACAAACCGTCTCGAAAGGTGGGTGCCCGTACACCACTCCCAGGTGAGACCAGCACCTCGTACTGGTGGGCTACGACTAGTGGAGGGTCACTGAAGGAGTAGACTCTCGAGTCAACGGAAAACAACGTCCGAAACCGACAACGTGTGGGAATCACCCCACGCACCAGCTCCGTCAAACGGGGCCACGGTCGGAGAAAAACGGACGCACCGCCCACGGCCAAACTCATGACCAAGGCAAACGGAACCTCCGGACACCAAAGATACGGTCACGGAACTCCACGGGGTGCCCGGGACGCACACACGGCCCAAGGGGAACACCCAACAAAGAACAAAATCACGCTAGGGATACCTAGCGCGACAAGGGTTGTCGCGCTAGGGTCCCCTAGCGCAACAAGGGTTGTCGCGCTATGGCCCCATAGCGCGACACGGACCATCGTGCTAGGGAACCCTAGCGCGACAGGGACCATCGCGCTAGGTCCTCCTAGCGCGACAAGGACGATCGCGCTATGACCCCATAGCGCGACAGGAACCGCCTCCTGTTCATCTTCTCCGATGAACGCGCTCGGTCGGGGCGGCGCGACCTCCAAGAACGCGCTACTGGAGTATAGCGCGTTCTCAGTCCGCGGCCGAAAACGGTAAGAACGCCCAAAAAAACCCAACCACGCCCCCATACCTCCATAGGAGAGGGGGAAAACAAAGGGGAAGACCCCTGGGGACCCCTAGCATGATTCTAGGCCCTCAAAACACGAATCCATGCATTGAATCCATAGATCGGGCGAGCTCTCCCCAAATCATGGAAAAACCCAAAAACGCTCAAATGATCCCCTCTCGGCCTCCCCGCGGCCTATAAATCACGGAAAAGAACGGCATGAGGCTAAGGAACGTCACCCTACCTCAATGGAGCGAATGCTCCGCCGGATCGATCACGAATCACGAAGAATGCTCGAAGCTTCACGAACTCCCCACGCTTCCCACGCTCGCCGCACGCCCACGAGATCGCCTCACCGTCCGTAGCCGGAGAGGGGCTCACCACGTCCGAAGGGGAGAGAGGGAGAGAGAGGAGGCTCACGGTCGCGAGAGAGAGGGAGAGGAAGAAGAAAGAGAAAAGGGAAAAAGAAAAGAAAAAGGATTAGGATTTATAGAAAATCCGAATTTTCGGAAAAATACCGAAAAATAGAAAAATACATTTATGGAATCCTCGGAACGCACCGATCGCAACGGTACCACTCGTGCCCGGGTGAACGGCCCAGTTAACCCGCAGCGAGCGTCCGAAGGAAAAGCCGAAACACACGCCGAGAATCGGAAAACACACACGGAAAAGCCGCGGAACGTCTCCGGGCCTCCGAAACGACTCCGGATCACGCCGATCCGAACACGAAAGATGTCCAAAACGAAATTTCAGACACAACAGAGCCGGACGCTCCGAAAACCAGATCCGGGACCCACGAAGAAGGATCCGAAAGGTCCGGGATATTACACAAGCCCATGCTGAATGGCGACCCTGAGGGACGGTATCTCCAGTTCGACGGGGATGATTGCTTCCGAGCCATATACGAGAGAGAAGGGCGAGCAGCCCGTTGGGGTCTTGTATACGGTTCGGTACGCCGAAAGTGCTTCATACATTCTTCCTTCCCAGTCCCTTTTGTTAGGGCTAACAGTCTTGGCCAGGAGAGTGCAGAGTGTCTTATTGAAAGCTTCGGCCAGCCCATTAGCTTGTGGATTGTAAGGAGTTGAGGTCCTCCAATCAATTTTGTGTTTTTCTGCTAGTCGGTAGACTTTCTGGTTGCGAAAGTGGCTGCCATTGTCTGATACAATTCGGTCGGGCACGCCGAACCGGAATATGATGTTGCGGAGGAAAAACCTGGCCACGATTTCTCCGGTGACCTCCCGTAAGGCAACGGCCTCGGCCCAGCGGGAGAAGTAGTCGGTCGCCGCCAGAATGTATTTGCAACCTGTGGAAGACGCGGGAAAGGGGCCCACGACGTCCGTTCCCCATTGGGCGAACGGCCAACTGGGCACTGTTGGGTGTAGTGGTGCAGGAGGTCTTCTGAGAATGGTGGCATGCTCCTGACATCTCTGACACGACTTAGCATACTCGCAACAGTCGTTGAACATTGCAGGCCAATAATAGCCAAGTTTCTTGATTTCGATTTTCATTTTCGGCCCCGCCTGGTGTGCGCCAGCTATGCCGGCATGGACCTCCTTCATAACCCTCCAAGCTTCTTCAATGGACAAGCATCGGAGGAGTAGCTTCCGTTTGGCATCGGCCACAATCCGGAATAATATTCCGCTTCGGAGCTCATAGGAGTCCTTGGTTCTGACCAGCTTGATCTTTTCTTCTCTTCGGTCGGGTAGTTGCTGGTGCCTGAACCACTGCATTAGGGGGTCCCTCCAGTCAGGCAGGCTGACGGCTTCTGCTGTAGCGACCTGTAGGTCCTCCTCTTCCGGCTCTTCTTCTATCATGCTGGGCATCTGGCGTTGGTTTATTACTTGGATATGGAGATATCCATCTGGGCGCACCGCCAGTGAGCTTGCCAATTTTGCCAATGCGTCGGCTTGTGCGTTCTCCCCTCTGGCGACATGGCCTATCTCGAGGAGATAGAACCGCTCCATGAGCCCTTTTGCTTTAGTGTGATACGGGAGCAGCTCAGGTTTTCGGACATCAAACTGCCCATAGACTTGCTTGACGACCAGCAGCGAATCGCCGAACACCTGGAGCATTTTGATCTCCATTTGGAGGGCGACCTGGAGGCCGATGATCAGGGCTTCATACTCTGCTTCATTATTGGTGCAGGGTTTGCTGATGCAGCAGGAAGTGTGCATCACCTCTCCGTCCGGCGACTTGAGGACGATGCCTGCTCCGGCTCGTACCTTGGTGCGCCCGGACGGGGTCGCTTCTGTCCTTGAGGCTCCATCAAAGTAAAGCTGCCAGATGGCTTGTTGTATTTGGTCTACCTCTAGTGTTTCATCTTCAGGTAGCTCGGTGGCCAACGGGGAGTCTTCGGGCACGGGATGTGCTGCGAAGAAATCCGCGACGGCTTGTCCCTTAACGGCCCTTTGCGGCACGTAGGTGATATCGAACTCCATGAGTAGCACGGCCCACTTGCCAAGGCGCCCCTTTGGGACGGGCTGAAAAAGGATGTGCTTAATGGGGTTGGCCCTGGATATCAAGCTGACTTCATGGGACAGCATATAGTGCCTCATCTTCTTGACTGCAAAGACCAGGGCAAGGCAGATCTTCTCAATCGGGGTGTACTTAGCTTCTGCACCCACCAATCTTCGACTGAGGTAGTAGAGAGCCTGCTCTTTTCCCTCATCATTGTTTTGGGCGAGCATTGCCCCCAGTGAGTATTCGGTGGTCGCTATGTATAGAATCAGCGGTCTGCCTTTGACAGGTGCCCCCAGGACAGGCGGGGTCTCCAGATACTCCTTTAACTGGTCAAACGCGTGCTGGCATTCATGACCCCAGCTGAAAGGTGCATTCTTCATCATTAGTCTGTGGAATGGCTGGCAGCGCCCCGACAGGTTGGAAATGAACCTGCGGATGTAAGCTAGACGCCCCTGTAGGGATCTCAGCTCTCCCAGATTCTTCGGAGGGGGCAGCTCCTGGATAGCTTTTATCTTAAAGGGGTCGATCTCGATCCCTCTGTGTCGGACGATGAAGCCGAGGAACTTTCCACTAGACATGCCAAAGGCGCACTTCATGGGATTCATTTTCAGCCCGTACAGACGGAGCCTTTGGAAGACGACCCTGAGGTCATTCAGATGCCCATCCCTCTTTTTAGTCTTGATGACCAGGTCGTCGATGTAGCATTCGACCTTGCTGTATAGCAGCTCGTCGAAGATCTTGGTCATCGCCCGCTGATATGTGGCACCAGCATTCTTGAGGCCGAAGGGCATCCTCTTGTAGTGAAATATCCCTTTAGGTGACCTAAAGGCGGTGTGAATCCGGTCGTGGTCGGCTATCCAGATTTGGTTATAGCCGGACGACCCATCCATAAAGGACAAGGCCTCGTGGCCAGTAGTTGCATCGATCATCACTTCGGTGATAGGCACCGGGAAGTCGTCTTTTGGGCAGGCTTTATTCAGGTCGCAGAAATCCACGCAAATCCTGATCTGTCCATTGTTCTTTTTCACCGGTACAATATTGGCCAGCCATGTGGTGTATTGATTCTCCGCCACGAAGCCGACGTTTATGAGCTTGTCGACCTCTTTGCAGATCTGGCTGGTTAGCTCCGGCCTCATGCGCCGGGGAGGTTGCTTCACTGGTTCCACTTTGGGATCAATGGACAGGATGTGTTGAGTCACCTCGGGGCTAAGTCCGGGCATTTCTTTATAGTTCCAGGCAAAGCAATCCTGGAATTCTTGCAGCAACTTTGTGTATTGTTCTCTCTCCTGTAGAGGCATGAGAGCACTCAGAAAAGTCGGCCTGGGATTGTCTTCTGTGCCAAGGTTGATTTCAACCAATTCGTCGACTGTGGCCTGGCCGCCATTTTCAATTTCCGGCGGGGCTGGCGACAAATCGACGAAGTCTTGGTCTTCATTGTCCTCGGGTTCGAGAATGCCATCTCCCTCTTCTTGTTCATCATGACTGGGCATGGAGGCTGCATTCACCTCGCTCTCCTCCTGGGCCGTGGCTGCCGGGTGTGCGAGGCCCGCTGGCTCAGAGGGGCGTAGGTCCATCTCAGGCTCTTCTGTGTATTCATCATAGATAGCTTGGACGGGGGCCGGGGCAGCCGCATCTTCAGGGGCCTGGTAGTGGATGGACACGGTGTAGGCTCCCGCTCTGGGGCTGTCCGCTACATGGGGGCGTGGTGGGGCTATCACATAATCTCCCATCCTGAGCTCGTCCCTGTCAATGAGGTCTTGGGCAATGTCTTTGAAGACATAGCAGTCTTCAATGGCGTGGCCCAGCATCTGGTGGTAAGGGCAAAATAGCGGGTCCCCGCTTCTTCGGGTGTCTTGCGGCCTCTTGGACCGTGGAAGGGAGACTTTGCCGTAGTGGCATGCCCAGTCGAAGATGCCCCGGGTCTTCTCTCTCGGAAAGGAATAAGGCTTCTGTAGCTTCTCTTGGAGTGTCAGCCCTTGCCTGGTCGGCCGCTCGGTCAGCGAGCTTGCCATGTCTCTCATTTCCTGCCTTGACAAAGCGGGGGTGCTGGGACTGGCGCCTCGGGGCCGAGGCATCCGGCCACCCCATGGGGGGAGGGAGCCCTGGATCAGGTCGGCGACTAGCGAGGTTAACTCGGCTAGCCGCCTCTTCAGCATCTCGATCTCCCGTTGCTGCCTGTGGTACAGGGCGTACATGACGGGGTCGTATCGAGGGGAATTCGGAGCATGGCCCATGCTGCTGCTCCTTGCTTCGCCGGCCGGCCGGGGCGAAGGTGTTTCGCCGGTGTGCCCTTTCGAGGTCGACACTTCGGGGAAGGAGGGGGTCTTCTCTATGCAACGGCGGCGGGGAGGTTTCCAAAGGAAGATCTCCTCGTCTTGTGCCTCCTGAACTGGGGGCGCAGGATGTGCGTCTTGACAGGCTTTCCGCGAATCTGTAGCTTCTACGGGATCGTTGCCGGGCCATGTTGAGACCGATATGACATCAGTCTCGTAGTAATTTTCTAGTGAAAAGCCCAGACCGGGGTGCTTGGTGACTTTCAGCAACCGTCGATCCAGGTTTGGTGGAATCCATATTTTTTCAAACATTTCCTTCCGGCTGGAGGGCTGGTAGGGAGGAATCTTCTGCTTCCTGACCATTCCGGCTGCCCGGTCAGTCATGTGGGGAAGTCCCGTAATGGGGACGTGCGGGTCATGCAACTCGTCAGGGAACCGGCAATCGTCGTCTTCCCTGACCGGCTTCTCCCCGGCCACATAGAAGATAGTGGGCGGCCCCTCGGGGTTAGGCACCTCGAAGGTTCTCAATTGCTCAGCCGCTTGGCATTCAATTTCCGCTATCGGCTTGACGATCCCTGGCGGGACCCTGACATCTTCTAGCAGGTCTTCGAGGCAGGGTGCCCCCGGTGTGGGGTAGATGGGGAGAGGGGCTGCCCTAAATACCCCTTCCTCTTGTGCAATACATGGTACATGCGGGGGAGCCACATAGCCTGGGGGCGGCGGAGGAAACCAGCCTCCCGATTCCATTTTCTTCTTTCCCTTGTCTCGGGCAGCTTGAGGAGCTTGCTTCGCCTCTCCCAAGTACAGATTAGCATCTGACAAGTGACACTCAAACACCTCAAACGGGTGGAGGTCGGCGAAGATTCTGACTTCCTTTCCCTCGCAGGGGTACTTGATACACTGATGCAAGGTGGAGGGCACCACCCTATTTTGGTGTAGCCAAGGCCGGCCGAGCAACGCCTTGTAGGACGTGCTGGAGTTGATGACGTGGAACTGGACTTTGGAGGTGAAGTCGTCAAAGGTCAAGTTGAACTCTGCGACCCCCATGGGAACCTCACATTTCTGGTTAAAGCCGGCAATCTTGACATTTTTAACTTCGACCAGGTGTACGTCAAAGTAGTGCTTCTGGTATACCCGGTACGGGAGTATATTCACTGCTGCCCCTGGGTCGATCAAGACCCTGTTGATAGGCTGGCCGTTCAGCTGCCCTTTCATGTAGAGGGGCCTGTTATGGCTGCAAGTCGGTAGGAGCATGTCATCTTCTGTGAAAGCCACTGCTACTTCAGGTGATAATTCTGCCAAACAGGCTTCAAGGTGTGCTGGCGTCTGGAGTGCGGCGATGATGGCTTGCCGTGTTTCTTCATTCAAGGACAACATCTCCCACACCGTGAACCGGGTCGGGATTTTCTTGAGGTGTCTGACTATTCGCTCGGCCGCCCGCACCTTGAGCAGTTTCATCTCTTCGGGCTTGCTGCGCCTGCCCTCATCCTGGGATTGGGGTGCCGGATTAGGGGACGCCTCCTTTGCGGGATCTGTTGTAGCCCGTTGAGCAGGCGGGGCCTGTTGGGCCTCCTCCGCTGTTCGCATGAATTCAGCGAGGTTTGGGGTGCCGCTGAATCCTTCCTCTGGCTGGACAGGAGTTGCAGCTGGCAGAGCTTGGGGAATGCTTGCTTTACTGGTCGCAGCGGGCCCCTGGGGGTGCGCCCGCCTTCCTGCTCGAGCTGACAGGAACTCGGCGAACGATGGGGCGCCTTGACTCTTGGTGCCTCCGGGGTAGAGGCCTGATGGAGGAGGGATCTCGGTGCCTCGGACCTCGGGCTCGGGAACCTGGTATGGTTGTTCCCCCCTGAGCATGATGTTGAGGCTGCCCTGAGGAGAGCGCCCCCACTTCCTCCCTGACCTGGTGGCGTGCTAGGAGGTGGATGCTTCAGCTTGACTCACTTCCGCCGGCTCATGGGGTGGCTCTTCTTCTTTCTCTTCCAGGGAGAGAGAGGTATCGAACAACGCCGAGAGGGTATTGCAGGCGAAGACGACCTCCTTCTTCTTCTTGCCCCTGGGTCTTCTCTTCTTCTTCTTCTTGCCCGCTGCAGCGGACGGCTGCTCTCGAATAGGTTCACCCCACAGGGGAGGCTCTTTGTTTGCATCAGCTTCTGTCCCTGGAGCCAGCTCGAGTGACTCGAACTGCTCCCAGGGGACATATTGTTTTAGCTCGACGGGCTGGATTTTGGGCTGCTTATAATCTTCAAGCCCGTCGATAATAGCCTGGAGTTTTTCAACCGCCGGGCTAGTCTTCTTGTACATCCGCAGCGGGGCAGAGCTCTTCTTGTTGTGAGTGGGCCGCCTCATGACCAGCCGGGGGGCCGTGTCGTGGCAAACAGGGTTTACCGGGGGCGGTGCAGGCAGGGGCGCTGCTACCCTCGAGTGAATTCCTGGGGTAGGTCGAGAGGCGCGCGCCTTTCTGGTTTTTCTGGGTGCAGTCTGCCACCCTTCTTGGTCTTGAGCTGGGGCCATGATAAAGGTTTCATAAGTGGCACGGGCACAGGCCTTCGCCCATTCTTCTGGCAGCTCCTGATATAGTGAGATCATATTGACGGAGGAGGCTATGCTGGGCAGCTCGTGTGGCTGCGGGGGGTCTACTTTATGCTCCCCCATGTCCAGCTCCCCGTCCCTGATTAAGGACTCAATAACATCCTTGAAGACGTAGCAATCTTCAATAGTATGCCCGAGCACCCGGTGGTACATGCAGAAGCGCGGGTCATCCTTCTTCTTTGAGTCGCCAGGCCTTTTCGGCTCTGGCAATGTGATCTTATTGTAGCTGGTTGCCCACTCAAACAGGAGCTTGGACTTATCCCGGGAGAAGGAATACAACTTGTTTCTCATCTTCTCTCTTAGTGAGGGGCCTTGCCGCCGTTCTGTGGTTCTGGGCGGCGGAGGGTTAGCCGCTCCCTTGGCTTTCTCCTTCTGCTTTTCAAAAGCCTGGAAGTCTAGTGCATGCACCTCCGGGGGAGCCGGCTTCTTCTCCGCCTGCCTGGCCCTCTGGCTTGACATGGCTGGGGTGGAGGAGTATCGGGCCAAGAATGCGTCGATCTCCGCTACCACATTGTTCAGACGGTCAAATGTCTTGACCTCAGTGCCGATCATTCTTTCTAGGATTTCTTTCTTTAAGTTTTACTTGCAGATCTGAACTGCGTCCTCCTGATGCGGGGGGCGTTTGCACCTCATACTAAGGTTCCTCCATCTTTTGATGTAGTCGAGGGCCAACTCATCATTCTTCTGTCTTGTGGCGTAGAGTTCAGTCATAGTAACTTCTCTCTCGGCCACGTAGAATCTTTCCTTGAACTTCTTCTGCATGTCGGGCCAATCGGCCACCGACCCGGGCGACAAGCCGGAGTACCATTCAAAGGCAAGCCCGGTGAGTGTTGAACCGAAGAACTTCAGGAGGTAGGCCTCATCAGCAGCCAGGTCTCCCATGACGTTCACGTAATAGGTAATATGCTCTCTGGGAGATCCTTGCCCATTGAACTTTTCAAATTTCGGCGGCTTGGTGACGCCAGCCGGCAACTTCCTGGCAGCATACTGAGCCGGGTAGGGTACTCGGTAGACGTCGAAAGGCGTCTGATCCCCATCGCCCCTTTCGGCCAACTTCATGTCTATCATCTGCTCAAGCATCAACCGGCTGACTGCCGCCGGGTCGACCGGGTTCGGGTAGAAATGAGCGGGCTGTGCGCTCGGGGTGACTACCACGGTCGCTCGGGGGGGCATGGGGGACCCTTGTGAAAGCGGAGCCTGTGGCGGGGTCACCGCTGTGCAATGTGCTTGCTGCGGGGGCGTGCCCCCGGGGGGATCGAGGGTTGCCGGAAGAGCTACCTCGGAAGACTGCCCCCTGTCCCTGGGTACCTCGGGTATGGTCTCGGTCTGCCAGGACATTGGGGGTGGTGTGTTTCGCTCATTCAACTGCTTTTTAAGTGATTCGATTTCCTGCTGGAATCGTTGCATCATGAGCAGCATTGCTGGATCAGCTGTGGGAAGACTGGGCATGCCCCCTGTCTCTTCGGCCGGGGCGTCCTCGGATGATGTCGAGGGTCCACCACTCGTGTCGCCAGTGGTGACCACATTGGCCGTGAGGGGCCCCGTGGGTGTCGCGCCGCCTGCCGCTCTCCTTCTTCTGGTAAGGGGTCCCGGCCTGGCGGCTATTCTGGCCAATTCTTCCGGGTCGGTGGGTAGGGCCCCATACCGACCATGGACCCCTGCCATATTGCAGGTGAATGTCTGCCATTTCTTATTCTTGTTTCTTCTTGACGCCCTCCGGGACGGTCCTCCTGGGAATGTTAGCCTGTCGAAGACCGACCGTCGGGACGGCGCCTCCTCCCGTACAGGGGACTGGCGCGGCTCTTCCGGGCGGGTCCTCGACTCCATACTAGGTGCAGGTTCCCCCCTTTCTTCCTGGAAGGCGGAGGTCATTGCCCCCAGTAGTCTCTGGCTGCCAGCGGGGGTGCTACCAGGGCCTCGGAGGTAGTTTCTCATAGCCTGCTCGATCCCTTCCCACTCCTGGTCAGGGAGAGCGGCCTGTGGTTGCGCGTCGATGACGGCAGCAGGAGGAGCGTAGGCCCCGAGTGCCGGGCGGGCGGCGTTGTGCCGGCGCCCTCGGCGACGGCGATGAGCATTCTCGGGCGGCACCGGAATGACGGGTGCCGGTCGGAGAGTGGGGGTCACTGCCTCGACCCCGTCATCTCTTCGGGCCCTCCTCGGGCGGAAAGTGCTGGGCCCCGCGTGGGCGGGTGCAGTGGGCTGGGCCTCCCTGGGTACCCAGACTTGCTTCAGTTTGGCCAGCTTGTGAGCCGGTGCAATCTTTGGTGGGGTGGCCACAACAGCGGGCGTCACCTTCCCTTTTAGTTTCTCCAGCCCTTGAAAGGAGTTGCGGACTGGGACGGTCGGGACGACGCGGTCTGGCGTCACCTGGGACCTCTGGCCGTCTAGGCGGACTCGGAGGGCCCCAACCGTCATGGACTTTCCGGAGTTGGACAGGCGACGCCCTGAGCCGGCGCCGGTGTTGCCTCTCCGAAGCCTCCTTCGGTGGGATGCCGACCCTTGGTGGAACGGGCCGGTGGTCTGGTGCACGTGGTGCACGTTGCAGCTGAGCGTCGTTGTGGGGACGCTATTGTTGCCTTCGGCCACCGCTCGGCCGGCGGCAGCTTCGACGGCTCTCGGAGCGGGAGCATTGGTTTGAGGCTCCTCGGGCGCTCGTGCATCGAGGATGTCAACGAAGGCCACCCCCAAGAAGTTGGGGAAGCCCACGGTGGGAGGGAAGCTCCCGAAAGTGAGGGGCACCGCCAGGTAGCCGCCTCGCACATGATTCTTCACAACCTCAGGGCTGCAGAGAACAGCCATTGTCGGCTCCATGATGCCTTTCTCTTTTTCTGCATTTAAGAAAGTAGCATAATTAGTATTACAAGAAGGGGGCCGCGGGGCCCCTAATTTCGGCAAAGAGATGAAGGGTGGATCGGTCCCACCGGGCATGCCAGAGTTGTGGACGCGCTTTTCGTTTAACCGTTGTTTCGGGGCGATCACCGGTTTATTGAGTGCGTGGGCGTGCCAGTCACCGAAGTGACGATTTATTCGGGCTCCGGAGAGCCCAAGGTGCGCTCGAATCTGACTTCGTCAGATGACTGTGTGGTTCGTGTCGGGACCGAATCCCGTCGCGCCGTAGAGGTCACGACGTCATTTACATCCCTCACACGAGGGAATACCCTTGATTAATTGCCGAAATTAGGGGACCCGCGGCCGAAAAGAGTAACACTGATTATGCGAGAGAGAGAGATAGGGATAGGTCACACTGAAGGTCATATCGGGGCTATAAACTGTCGGCCATGTCGGTCGCTCCGTGGACCTTCTAGTATTCGGACACAGGTCCGTGGCAGAGACACAACGAGAAAAACCGGGGTGGATCCCTTCAAATGTCTGCCGAGCATGCGGCAATTTTAATGAGGATTCGGAAGGTATCCGGAACGAGAAACAAATCCGGTCCGGTTGGGATGTCGGCCCAAGATCAGGTCAGAACTTGGCCATATCGGGATAATTCCCAAGGTTCGAGTTCGACCTGAAAGGGGCGGCGTTGTTGTTCCTTTTACCCCGGGTCCCGGGGAGAGAGGGAGCTGCAGTGTGGGCATTAGCGTCTTTTATCTGGGGCTTTCTTAGTCGTATCTTCTGGGATTTCTGATTTAATATTTACTGTTTATTCGTGCCTTTGTCCGGGATGATTTCTCTTCTTTTTATTCATGACTATTCTTGTTATTATCATTCATTTGCTGTTTATTTTTTTATTACCCCTCCCGCCTCTTTATTGTGATTAATATTGCGCATTCGGAATCCTTTAATTAGCGTAATTTTTACTAATTTATTTGCTATTATTAATGCCCATATCAGGCTGTATATGCATATATGTATAGTGTGCCGGCGAAGGGGAAAACGGGAGTGTACCGTTGAGGGCAGAGAGCGTGCCGCTGGGAGGCTAAAGGGGTGTACCGCTGAAGGGCAAGGTGGTGTGCCGCTGAAGGCCAATGAGGGCGTACCGCTGAAGGCCAATGGGGCGTACCGCTGAAGGCCAATGGAGCGCACCGCTGGGGCTCAAGCGAGTGTACCGCTGAAGGTTAAAAAGGGGCGTACCGCTGAGGGTTGAGAGGGGTGTACCGCTGAAGGCAAAGGGGAGCGTGTCGCTGAAGGCCAATGAGGGCGTGCCGCTGAATGCCAATGGGGCGTACTGCTGAAGGCCAATGGGGGCTCGATCAGTTTTCGATTATTTGTTTTAAGGCTTTTCTTTTCTTCTTATCTTAACTTTTGTGTAGTTTTATATAAAACTCCTCCCTTGTTTTGTTTCGTTTGGTTCGGCCTCTTTTCTTGCGGGTCGGACACTCGGGCTACCGGGTAGTTAATTAGTTCGGTTCGGTTTTCGTTGTGATGCCGGCAGTGATTTGATAAATGGAAGGCTTCATTGTTGATCGTTCTTATTCGTTTATTGCTTCCTTTTGCCTCTTTAATTGTTCATTAATTTCTCACGAAAATTCGGCAGCATCTCCCCTTGACCCGGGGCGTAAGGGAGATAAAGGGAACGCGCCCACATGGAGTGGTGGAACCCGACAACTGGAGGTGGGCCCCCCTTGGAGGGGCAACACCTTTATGGAACCTCGAAAAACGCGAAGGAAAGGCCCCGGGGACGAGGCCAAGAAGGGGGCTGTTGAGAGGCTGAAGGATGTGCCGCTAAAGGCCATAAGGTGAGTGTACCGGCCAAGGGCCAATTGGAGTATGCCGGCCAAGGGGTGTACCGGCTAGGGTTAACAGAGTGTGGGTGTGCCGCTGAGGGCAGAAAGGAGTGTACCGCTGGGGGCAAATGAGGTGTGCCGCTGAGGGCTGGACAAGGTGTGCCGCTGAGGGCCAATAGGGGTGTACCGCTGAGGGCTATTGGGTGTGCCGCTGAGGGCCAAGGCAAGTGTGTCGGTCAGGGGCCAAAGTGAAGCATTGCCGAAGGATTAAAAGGGCCAAGTGTGCGTGGGCTTGCAGATTGTTCAAGAAAAGGAGGAAGGGTTACTGGAAGTGAATGAAGGACTCACAAGGCCAGGCTTTAAAGGGGAGGCGTCACATTGATGTGGTGGCTCAAAAGAAACCGGAGGAACGGAGGAAACGGGTAGCACAATACATGCACTATGAAGGCAGGATCAAACCAACGGAAATAGCAAAAAAAAAAAAAGGGGGGGGGCCTAAGGAGGGTGATTGTTTCCATTCGTGGGATCCCAAGGACCGTATCCCTACATGCATATTACAAGAGAAAATGCTCAAATGAGGCCATGGACAAAAGGAAAAGACTCCAAGACGGAGAACGAGAGGAGGAATGAAATACAAGACGGAAGGAAACATTGGGGCCTAAGACATGGGCTAACGTTCCCAACCCTCTCCCCCAATACAACAAGCTCTCTCCCTCTTACTCTCGTTTCTTCCCGGTGGCCGTCGGACGGAGCTCAGGCCGGGAGGGTCGCTTCTTCTCTTCTCTCTCCTCCTCTTTCTCCTGTGTGTGTGTCTTCTACTATCGGAGCCTCTCCCCCTCTTTGTGTTCGTCTGTGTACGTCTCTCCGTCTGTCCTCTCCTTTTCTTGAAACGAAGAGAAGGGGTTTTTTTTTATACCCCGGGCGGCGGGAGCCTTCGAGCACGGCCGCCGAAGCGGGAAGTGGCCCGTGATCATGAGGTTTGACCTGCCTGTCCTGGCTGTCAGTGGACTAGGCCACGTGGCCCAACGATCGGCTGCCACCTGAGATGGCTCCACTGCGCGCCAAGGATGTGTAGGGCATGGGCCTCACGTCGCCCGTTGAAAGAGCTTCACCGCTGTGCCGTTGAAGGGCTGAACAAGCGTGCCGCTGTAGTGCCAAAAGGGCGTACCGCTGGAGCCCCGGATGGGCGTGCCGTTGAACGGCCTGAAGGGCGTGCCGCTGGGACCCTACAGGGTGTGCCGCTGAACCCCCCTGGGGGTGTGCCGTTGAACCCCCCCTGGGGGGTGTGCCGTTGAACCCCCCTGGGGGTGTGCCGTTGAACCCCCCTGGGGGTGTGCCGTTGAAGACCCCACGGGTGTGCCGTTGAACCCCCTGGGGGTGTGCCGTTGAACCCCCCCTGGGGGTGTGCCGTTGAAGACCCCAAGGGTGTGCCGTTGAACCCCCCCCCCCCCCCCCCCCGGGGGCGTGCCGCTGAAGACCCCTCCAGGGGGCGTGCCGTTGAACCCCCTGGGGGTGTGCCGTTGAACCCCCCCCCCCCCCCCCTGGGGTGTGCCGGTGAAGACCCCAAGGGTGTGTGCCGTTGAACCCCCTGGGGGTGTGCCGGTGAAGACCCCAAGGGTGTGCCGCTGGGCAGCCGAAGGGGCTGGGCGTGCCGCTGAAGGCCGTGCCGCTGAAGCCCAAGATGGGCGTGCCGTTGAAGAGCTAAATGGGCAATTTTGAGCCCATTGTGAGCACGAGTCGTGGCCCATTTGATTTTCTTC
Source organism: Amorphophallus konjac (assembly GCA_022559845.1). Classification (NCBI taxonomy): domain Eukaryota; kingdom Viridiplantae; phylum Streptophyta; class Magnoliopsida; order Alismatales; family Araceae; genus Amorphophallus; species Amorphophallus konjac. Next base: position 35,633,308 of record CM040128.1, on the reverse strand, counting down.
GAGGCCCATGGGCCGTGGGGCCTCTTGTGCTTGATTTCTCCGGGGTTTCTTCACTCGGGGCCGTTGTTGATGCTGGGCCGAGCGTGGCATCTGGATGTGCAATTTTCGGTGTCCACAGTCGTACACAACTTCATCCGTCGAGAACATGGTGAAGATTACTACTTTTTGCATGCTCCGATTGTCGAAAATGACGCAGGGGATGAAGATGTCGATCCTACTACACCCGTGGCATCTCGTGACATCCACGAGGGTGGGGTGTTAAGGGACACCATTGCTACCCATTTATGGCTCCAGGATTAAGATTTTGTTAACAAATTTCAGACAGTACCAGACTATATTCAGAACATGTATCTTGACTCTGTTTATGTTTGTATTGAACCTGCCCCTTTCATTAATCGCAATTGTGCTCTAAAAGTTTAAATGCTTCCTTCATGCGATGTTTCAAAGTAACTATGCATGGTGATAAATATATTTGCAAGTTTGATGTGCATCAACTCCAGTGTGTTTGAGCGTGCTTGTTGCCCCCATTCACCTATGTGAGCAGCAGGGGCATTTGTGGGTGGTGGAGGACACAATCGAGCAACCCCACCTCACTTATGCATGTTGTCTTCATATGGGTTTTATGGACGTTGGCGGCATCACGTCATGATCCACCTGGAGTATGGGCAATGATGATTTGGGAGACAATGACATGTTCAATGGTTGGCTGTCCAGTTGTGGCAACCCCACTTGAATGGATGATAATATTAGTTTTCCTCCCTGAGCCCAAACCATATACCTCACCTTTCTCCTCCACTACGCTGCATCTTAAATTACTAGAAAATCAGGTATGTGACATTCTTTGATAATTATTACTTGACCTTCTTAACCATGACACTGTGTATCTTGACAATGTAGGGAGAAAGAAGGGCTTTTGATGCCACCAGCACCTTCTGCCATCAGCTACTGGATGCAAAACTTCTATATACTGTTACTTGTGTTACTTGTATATACTGTTACTTGGAGACACAACTTGCCTAACATTCATCAGTGTTATCACTTAGTAGATCATTGGTTGTCTTTGACATATGTTTGCAACATTACTTTGTAGAGATGACATGCTTGTTCTTACTTTGCCTTGATAATCGTATTTGCATTACAAGAGTCAAATAGCTTGTTGTTCCATTAATATGGTGCCACAGCCGTGTTGGGACGAATGAAGGGTGCGACTAGGAACCGATGCAAGGGGGATGCGTCCGGGGTAATCAGTCCGACCGAAATAGGTGGTGCAATGTATCCCGCTCCATCGAGGGTTATCCATCCTGTTAAGTGGGCTACTATTATTCCTGTATCAGAGCAAAAAAATGAGTTTAAAAAAATGCCAGTGTGTTTCTGCATGCTTGTTGCCCCCATTCACCTATGTGAGCAGCAGGGGCATTTGTGGGTGGTAGAGGACACAATCGAGCAACCCCACCTCACTTATGCATGTTGTCTTCATATGGGTTTTATGGACGTTGGCGGCATCACGTCATGATCCACCTGGAGTATGGGCAATGATGATTTGGGAGACAATGACAGAAATGTTCAATGGTTGGCTGTCCAGTTGTGACAACCCCACTTGAATGGATGATAATATTAATTTTCCTCCCTGAGCCCAAACCATATACCTCACATTTCTCCTCCACTACGCTGCATCTTGAATTACTATACAAATCAGGTACGTGACATTTCTCTGACTTGAACCCAGGTATGTAAATCACCTCTTATTATGCTGTTTCATCACTTGTTAATGTGAATCACCTCTTATTAAATGTGTACATTCTCATTTATGTTACCATGATAATTTGAAATGAAGGTTCACCATTTCTGAACACTTATGTATTTGACTAAATGTTCGCATACAGTTATCAATTTTCCATCAAATTTGAGTACATTTATTAATATTAGTATGATTTTGTACTAATGTGGCCCTCATGGGAGTGTCTTTGAGGCAAGGAAATTTTACAGGCATGGTTCATGGACAGGTCTGACTCAGACTGCACCTAAAGGTAGTGGTCTGTGATTCTTTGATGACAGTGGCAGCAACAACACACCTTGCATTGTCTCACTGTGGCAAAAAGCTAAATGAGCTAGTGGATCTACAAAGAATCTTTCCTTGAATTAAATATTGGATAATTTTCCTTTTCTTCTGTACTTTCTCATTTTACCTTCTTTCATTTATTTGCTGTGACAATGGACGCCTGCAAAGGACATGGGAGATCCTTTGGGCATTTCATAAGCAGCAGGCGTTTCCATCAAATAACACAAAGATTTTACCTATGCCCTTCCTTGTTTTTGTCCTTTAAAGTGAGTCTAATGGATATCATGTTTTGAGCAAGAGGCAAAAGGATGGGTTAATTCAATGACTGTCACCTGGTTAATGTGGAAAGAAGATTGACTTACGTTGGAAAGAAGATTTGGATTATGACTAGGAAGGGCCAGTTACCATATGGTTAACTTGAATTCATGTGAAGACCTACCAGGTACCATGTGGGTAACTTCCAAACAAATGCGCCAGTGATTTATCTTTCCACAGATGCAGCAGAAAGTGAAACCAATCTTCTTCAATCTCTAGTTGTGTTAAATGGCAAGGCAATCCCTCTAGTCAAGAGGCCAGATCATACCTCAGTTGAGAAATGGGACGCACTACTGTATAGGAACCACCTTAGGGGAGACAATCAGGTAAACCTCTGACTTAATGACCTTCTTGATATGGAATAGCGATCTTCTATTGTGTTCATTCTTGTTTTCTAATCGGAAAATGTCCATGTTAATTTTTTCTTCTTCCGAGATTATTATGCATGAGAATATAGAAACCAAGCATACCATATCATTTTGTGGGACTGTGCATGAGAATATAGAAAACATGCTTGCTAACACCTTTTTGTGAGATTACGCATGAGAATACATGAATTATTCCTTCTTCATCCCCCCCCCCCCAACCCCAAGGTGGAGGCCATGCTGGACAAGACAATCTGTGCCATGGCGGGTGTGTTCATTGGGTCATCTGGTTCCACATTTACGGACGACATACTGTGACTCCGGATGGATTGGGCATCCGCGTCAGTATGTGACGAGAACTTATGTCATGGAGAACAACCAACTTATATAGCTGAAATTGAGTAAAGCAAAGCAAAGATGGAATCACGGCAATGTTCTTCTGTCTCTCGCACTGTGCTGGTGGGAATCACCATGTGAGTTGTGACGGTTTCAAACATCTGCTTGTATACATGTAGCCAAATTGTACGATAGTGTCACGATGAGTTGTGTAATTTATTTTGGGTGTTTTTATTTTTATTTTAATTTTTTTTTGATTTCATTATGTTCTACTCCAGGATTTGTCTACCTAGAGGCGTAAATTGTGCATTTTTTAGTGAATCTCAAAACTCTCTCTCTCTCTCTCTCTATGTGTATGTGTGCAGGAAATTCTAAATTCTATTATTTCACATAGAATGACTTATTCTCGTGATAAGAGTAATTTATCAAATTCAAAAAGAGAAAATTTAAAGAATAATTCATCCGAACTCACTTTAAATAATTTATCCTAACATATTATCAAATGTAGGAAATTTTAAATTCTACTATTTCACGTAGAATGAGTTATTTTCGTGGTAAGAATAAATTATCAAATTTAAAAAGAGAAAATTCAAAGAATAATAACTCATCCGGACTCACCTTAAATAATTTATCCTAACTTATTATCAAAGTGACTCATTGAATCTCAAAACTCTTATCCAAGTGACCCTCAGTGAATCCCAAAATTCTCTCTCTCTCTCTCTCTCTCTCTCTCTCTCCCTCCCTCCCCGTGTGCGGCGATTCTAAATTCGTCCCTAAATTCACTCTCTCCCTCCGTCTCTCTCTGGGGGGAATTCTAAATTCGTTACGTTCGGAAGCAAAACAAACCGTTGTGCAGTAATGCAAGTAATGACAGGCTGCACATGAGATTTAATTTAGCAAACAACACATCATGGCATTTTATTCTGTTGTGTAGTAATGCAAGTAATGCAAAGGAGGATGAGTTGTGACGGTTTCAGGCAGCTGCTTGTATACATGTAGCCGAATTATATGATAGTGCCACGATGAGATGTCTAATTTATTTTTGGTGTTTTTTATTTGTATTTTTATTATTTTTTGGATTTCATTATGTTCTACTTCAGGATTTGTCTAAGCAGAGTCGTAAATTGTGTAATTTTCAGTGAATCCAAAAACACACTCTCTCTCTCTCTCTCTCTCTCTCTCTCTCTCTCTCTCTCTCTATATATATATATATATATATATATATATATATATATATATATATATATATATATATATATTGCAACATATGAGTATACATATATAGTAAAAATGAAATGCACGCAGCTACGTGAACATAGGTGCACTTTATGCTGCAAATATGTTACATCTATTTGAATTATTTTTTATTGGTTAGTTTTTTTAGAATGGCCATGAGAACTGTAAACTTTTTTTTACAGTATACAATTTTTTTCAAGTGTTAGAATATAGATCAATATTATTATTGATGTTATAAAAATTCATAACATTTGAAAAAAAAAGTCTTTTTAAGAAAAGCACATTTAAAAAGTCAAATGAGAGAGAGAGAGGCCGACATATGAAATGTACTACATCGATAGAAATAGAATTTTCTCACACGTGTATAATTATGTAATTGATCCACAGATAGCCACACAATTAATTATTTTTAATGAACATTTATATAAATATTGAGTATATTATGAATTTATGATCAAATATATGTATTAATTAAGTTGGCCACAAGGAGCATTTAACTTAATATTTATGTAGTAGGAGATGCAAAATGTAAATGTAAAAGGTATTAGTAATATTGTTGGAATGGGAAGGGCACTTAAGTCAATGTATATAGTTATCCCATGAGTTATCCTTCTACAAAGTCAAAGTACTTGGAATAAAAGGGAGGTTAACCACTTTTGTCCTATAGGGATAACCAAGGTACTACCAAGGTAAATCAGAATAATTGACTGGACAGACTAATCTAGGAGGGATATCCCTCTACTTAGCTATCCTCCTATCAAAGTGGAGCTTATAGGTTTCTATTTGAATATTCGGTCAGATTTCACTATTAAACTTCCCTATAAACGTATTTGTTTTCAAGAAGTAGATCATATATTCTGCACCTTAAATTTGAGCTCACTGAATATTTCACCTCTCTCCCCTCCCTCCTCACTTTACTCTAGAACTTTTTTTTGCCTAAGTTTATGACTCTTCTATTTTTATGGATGTTATTTCTGAACTCAAATTTCTGACCTGAAAAGTAACCTTACGAACAACTTTTGTGTAAGACTCATATTTATATAGATGATATTTCTCAAATTAAGTATTTCATGAAACGGTGAAGAATTCTTAAACCTCTAACTTCTCCGTCAAGAAAGAGGTCCAAATGTCAATGATGCATGAATTTTCTAACCAAAGTGAAATTTTAATTTTTTTAACATTATTAATAATTTTTTATCAAAATTTTTTAATTTAGATGATATATTTATTTATTAAAATTCATTAAAATAATTAAAAAATAAATACAAATAAATCAATTTAAAGTGAATAGTGATTGAGTACGTGACATTTTATGATCCATTGAGTCTATTAGGATGATGAATTTTTAAAAATATAAATTAGAAATTTAATAAGTTTTATTTAAAATTATTTTTATGACAATTATTATAATTAAAATTATAAGTGTTAATAAAAATATAAAATACATGCTTAAAATTATCTCTCTCTCCACACCCGTCTCTCTCTATGGGATGTCAAGAAGAGAGTCGACCCGCCCTCGAAAGCTCCACTAGGGCAGCTTATGTGGATCGGGTAGAGGCGCTCTATTTCTTACTTTCAAAATTTCGTGTTGCATATAAGTCGAGACGACCGAATGTGTCATTTGAAAATGCCATTAAAATTGTAAATAATTATAATGATTGTAACCTCTCTCAGGTACATTTTTTCAAACGTATACTTAAACTCATATTTATGTAGGTGATATTTCTGGAATTGAGTATTTCATAAAACATTAAATAATTCTTAAACCTCCGACTTCTTCGCCAAGAAAGAGCCCCAGATGTCTGTGACATGTTGTTAATAACCCCCAGCAGGCAGCAGGCAGCAGGCAGCAGTATGATCACCGGCGGAGACGGGGAGCCCCTGTTCCCAACTGCAGCGGTGTTGTTCACTTTTATTAAAGAAGCGTGAGGCCATCATTAAACCCGAGCCGACGTGTCATTATGCGACGAACCGGGATGCGGATAATTTAAAATATTAAATGCTCCTCGGTCCACATTAACAAATTCAAATTCTCCCTCCCCCCCCCACCTATTTATTATTCTAAAGACCCCACGAGTCATGTTCACCTTTCCACGAGGACTATTGCCACCGCGTGGCTGGTTGTGAGGGTCCTCCGATCTCGCCTTTTCAACTTTGCAGTGTTTGAAGGGAATATCTGAAAATATTTTAGATTAAAACTTAGAGATATTCCCTTCATATTTTATAATATTTTTCTTAAAAAATAGACCGTGCAAACGAACGACGCTTCTTATTAATGATATGGACCGCCATCCATCCATCCACTTGTTGTGAACGGAATGCTATGGAGGGAACGACGAGAGTACGAGTAGCATCTTAAAAGAAACAAAAGAAAAAACAGTTACCTCACTTGGACGGTAGGGAGAGAGAGAGAGAGAGAGAGAGAGAGAGAGAGTGTGCGCGCGCCGCTCTTCCATAACCATTAATGAGGAGGTAGAGTGGGCATGGCCGCATGGGAAATGGGCTGTATGGGTGCAAGACCACGAAACTTTTTCTCTTTTTTTTTTTTTTTTGAGAGGGGGGAGGCCTGATTGTGAAATAAGTTAAGTAAGTTAAATCTTAAATAATATATTTTAAAATATATATTAAAATATTTTTATTAAGAGATAAAATAATCTAACATATTTTTTCGAGGAATGTGAAAAAAAATTTAACCTTCTTTATTCTTTCCTTTTGATAGAATAATTTATCCTGAGATAAATTTGGATAAGAGTTTATATATCTTACTTCAACTGAAATATTTTGTACGAATAATTAAAATGAATAAAATAATTTTTAGTGAGATATCTTGATTTATCCCACAAATAAAGACGGCCTAAAATAGTCTTGCATTATGATTTATAATTTTAAAAGCCTTCGTAGCATTTAGGTGTGGATTTAAACTTGCATGCTACATTGGCGTCGTTTGGAAAAAAAATATCTGTGCAAAGAGGAATCTGGGTGTGTTTAGATTCTCCTCCCATCCTCGTTTTTTAGGATGGCAGAGAAATCCTAGTGGCAGTTCCAGAAGTGTATCGAAGAAATGACGTCATTTATTTCTTACTGCGAGTGTGATAATGCCAGTCAGAATTCCTGAAAATATAGCTTTCTATTTGAAAAAAAAAAAATTAGCCCGATTCAAAAGTTTCGAGGATTTATCCCGGACTTCCCCCTTCCACAGAACTCAGCCAGACGAGCCGACCCTTGTTCGTGGGTGTGCGTGGGCTGTTGCCGTGGCCCGTGTGGAGGAGATCTCTTCACCTCGTCCGTCCGGGGGCATGGGGCGTGTCTCCTCTGCTCCTTCCACCGCACCTTCCCATGTCAATTTCCGCGGTGGGTTCCGGGAGATGTGGACAGACAGATTGGGTGCGTCATTGTGTCGAACGCGTTGCGGACGGGAATCTCGTGCCCATTCCCCCTCTAGTGGCCCGGCTCCACACCCTTCTTGATCACCAGCGTCCCTACACATTGGACTGTGGCTTGTAAATAAAAGGTAGTCTTTGCTAATCCCATTGACTCCAAATTGATTGGGTCTCCCCGTACTGCTGTCGGTGAGAATTTTACTGTGATTTAAATGTATCACTGTTCTGGTCATCGAGAAGTTGTCCAATATCGCCAAGGTCCAGTACATCTATCGTCGACTGACCCACAGTCTTACAGAGTTATCCAATTGAGACTCATCCGGGACTGATCAGCCCGCGAGCTCAATATCCTTGTACGTGTGTCTCGGATATCTCCGACGAGCACCTAATCTCACACAAGTCACCGAGATGCCTGTCGTGATATTATTCTTCGGCGTACGGACGAGTGGATAATCTCACAATCGAGTAGATTATTACTCTACTAATCACACTCTCGCCAAGTCAAAAAAGAGATGACGCCAAGGGGAACAACACGAGAGGTATCCCCGACGAATGTTGAATCTCACTCACGTCGTCTAGATGTCCGTCACAATATCTTTCCTCAGAGAACTGACGAGTGAATAGCGGATGACCCTTACGATCGAGCATATCATTACTTCACTAACCACGTCATCGTTAACTTAGGAAAGAGACGACGCTAAGACAAACGATATAAATAAGGTCTTAAACAGACCTACACAGGGGAGGGAAGTACACACACGCATTGCCTCATCTATAGACGTTCACACAGTCGTACTCTTGCCTCCGAAAAGATACAAAGGGAACTCCATTCTCTCCGATTTTCGGTCTCTGTCTCTGAGCACTCAGTGTTATTTCGAGTATTCTTCTCACCTCGAGAATTTCTATCTCCTTCTCTTTCTGCTCTCTAATATTTTTTTCGTACATGTCTCTCACTTAAATATCAAAAAAATTATCTCACGAGATCACATCCTCGTGCTCGCAAATTTTTTAGAGACGCTGAATACTATTCCCCTCTAAAAAATATAAAAGGTGCAGCGAGAGACTTGATAGGTGACACTTTCCCCCCTCTATAAATACCTAATCTAAGTTTCCACCTTTCCAGTCTTTATTAGTGAGAGGGGCACCGGAGATCACAAGTTGATGCCCTTCAACCTCAAAAGGAGTCAAAAGATTCTGCAGTACAGCTATTAGAGGAACATCATTGGAAGCCCCATCAGATGAGTACGGGGAGCGTTAATTACACAAATAAGTAGATTTGGGTGATGCACGATGAGATTTTATGATAAGCTTTTAAAAAGCAAGGGAAAGATTGTGAGAGAGATCTTAGTTATTATATGATTTTTAGAAAAAAAAATGTTAAATATTTTAACTTTTGTGAGAGAGGCAAATCAGGGTTTGTCAATCCGGTGTAGGTCGCCCCGACCCGCACGACCCGACCCGACTTAGTCGAGATCGGGTCGATTGGGCCGTGGGTCGCCACCGGGTCGCCACCATTAATTTAATAATATATATATATATATATATATATATATATATTTCTATTTTATTCTATTATTATAAATATATATTATATATATAGTGTTTTTTATTTAAATATAAATCGGGACAGATCAGGTCGGATCGAAACAGGAGCGACCTGACTCGACCCAGACCGAGATCGGGTCGGCCGGGTCGACCGGGCCGGCAAACACTGAGACAAATGTTCTCAAAGGAGATGTTTTTCTCCCTAATTAGTTCTCGGCGTGTTCAGAAAGATGAAGTAAATTTTAAGAGGAAAAAGATTGTAGAGCTTGAAAAGATACAGAAAGGCATTAAAAGCCGCTATTTTCATATATTCAAGGGTGTTCAGGAAAAAATAATTACCATAAATATCTAAAGTGATATTTTAAACATATACTCATTAGTAAATACCTATATTTTACCCGAGATTTTTTCCAAAAATCATAAACTTTACTTTTATTTTTTAGCAAAATAGTAGGCACAAATTTCTGAGTTTTGACGGCAGTAAAATTTATTAACGACTTGAAATCCACTATGGTTATGAAAATAACCTCCTTAAATTTTTTATAATTTGATTATAGAAAAGTCATAGTTTAATTTCGTTTCTAATAAAAAATATATGGCAATGGCATCAAAAGTAATTGTTATCTGATTATGAAAGAGAAAGGCTCTTTTCAAATGATGCATGGAAGTCATAAAGTGGGGGAAAGGATATTGAACATGAGATTTTCCCATCTTCCCAAAAGCTTAATAACACGACTCGGCCTAACTGGCCAGAGGTTGGCCCGCTAGCGGCCGCCCCACTCATTAAGAGCGTCCATCTGAGGGTCTATGAAGAGCTGTCAAATCCGACACACCATACTTATTAAGTGGGCTCGACCCTATGCTAAGTTTCAAATCGAGAGAGAAGTCCCTCAAAAAACAGCGAAAGGCACCGAAATGTTAACTCAAGAGATTCTTGAGTCATAACTCAATCTCGAGCCATCACAGGAAGAGCCGCAACTCGACTCCGAGTCATCACAGGGAGAATCTTAACTCAGTCCCCAAACATCACAATTTTAGCTCAGCTAATCGCCCTATAAATCGGCTTCCGTAACCATAGCTCAACTGGTGATCTATAGCTCGGCCAAGTGAGGCCCGATCATTGATTCAACCAGAATAAGTTATTCTTCCCCTACACAAATCTCCAACGGCTCATCATGCGTTGGGTGGTTATGATAAAGGTCACGATCTGTGGTAACGTCTACACCTCCACGATAAATGTCACGTCCCGAACAAGGCGAAAATATCAAGGTGTGAGCAGTTACACAAGCTGGTTAATCAAGAGACTCAGATGATGAGTATGAACAACAAATGGATAAAATCACATCTTTATTTCATAACATGACATTTCCAATAAATATTCTTCAAAGACTTTTGATACTATTTAAATCTAGAATATTCATTTCTAAGTAGATAGATTGGGAAAAAATTTAATAAAAACTATCAACACTCTCGTCACGCCAGCCCATTCTCATCATCTTTGAGATTTCCTGAAAATTGACAAGAATACACAGGGTGAGGTAGAAAGCTCAGTAGGACTTATATCTCTTTACCAAGTCACTTTAAGTAATTAATATTTTAAATTATCTATATGCTCTCGAAATAAAATAAGTAAATAAAATAAATGACAAGTATTACTAGAACAAGATCAGGAAGTCAAGAATTCAAGAATGGATATTGTAGAACTCAAGTGTAAATATGAGGATCAATAATAAGTATAGAATTATAAAATTGGCCATGTAACAAGAATATCAACACTCCCGGTTAAACATGTCATGTACAGAAAGTCAAGCATGTAGTGAGTCAAGCATGTAATAAGTAAAATGTCTAGTTCAATCTTGCATATCAGTTGGTGCAATGCCACACCTGATCATTCAACTCCCTCAGGCACAAGTACTTTCATGCTTTACTCGCCTAGAACTAGAGCAGGGCCCCCATGTTTGTCAGGCATTGAGTGTTCATGTAACACCCTCAAATATAGTTAAGTTGTACTCTATATCATCGAGGCGCCTTTTGAAGTATCAGCTCAATTCTTGAAAAGAACTCCGAAATTAAGCGTGCTTAATATGGAGTTGTATTGGGATGGGTGACCTCCTGAGAAGTCCCCCATTCTGGAGCCGATCACTATTAGAAAGGGACAAAGCCGTGAGGCCGGTAGGCTAAAGCGAACAATATCTCGACGGTATAGAGTATGAGACATGACAGAATGATATCAGAGCCATACCCCAGTCGGAACTGTGGGAACTAAGTGCCATGTAGGGCAAAGTGCTATGATATAGGAGCCACCTCTTGAACCCGAAATGGGACAAAGTGCTACATAGTGGGAGTCACCTCTTGAGTCTGTAGGGGTCACCTCTAGAGTCCTACCTGCCTGGGGATTTGATTGTGTGCTATATGTGCCCTACGACAAGGACATCGCCTATATAAGAGGGGTAGATTGTAACACCCTCAAATATAGCTAAGTTGTGCTATATATCAACGAGACGCCTTTTGAAATATCGACTCAGTTCTTGAAAAGAACTCCGAAATTAAGAGTGCTTAATGGGGAGTAGTATTGGGATGAGTGATCTCCCGAGAAGTCTCCCATTTTGGTGCCGATCACTATTAGAAAGGGATAAAGCCGTGAGGCCGGTAGGCTAAAGCGGACAATATCTCGACGGTATAGAGTACAGGACATGACAGTTCAGGTGGACCAAGAGTCCCATGTAATTTCTAGAATAATTCATTTATAATTATGGCCAATCCGAGTTTCAAGAAAAGCTTAAGAAGCGTAGTATAGCGCACAACTAGACATTTAGTTATGGAGGACTCGAAAGGTGGCCCCTACGGACTCAAGAGGTGGCTCCCGTTATGTAACACTTTGCGCCATTCTCGTCTCAAGAGGTGGTTCTCATAACGTAACACTTTATCCCGCATGACACTTAGCTCTTACACTCCCAAATGGTAATTTATGGTTAAAGTACAGATCTAGCAAAATTTTCATTTCCAAGGACAAGTAGTATGGAGAGTAAATAAAGTTTATAAGAGAAGTTCAATGATGATTTAAGATATCATGTTTAACGATATTAAGATAATAAAGAGAATAATTTACCAGTCAAGGCACGATCAGCTATGTAGAAAATCTTGTAAAATAGTTTTAGATCAAGTTTTTTTCACAATCGAGTGCTTAGCAGAAAACTAAAGAGATCTCGACCAGGTAAGAGGTGGGACAGTGAGAGGTTCTCCTCGTATTCGCAAGGTCCTAATTAAGTAACCACCTATCCACTTAAAGCGTTTGACCGTGGACCTTTAACCTTAGACACCGGTCTTTCTTGATAGACTTACTAGCTACACGATTTGTCGGAAACACAAAAATACATAAATCGAACGAAAATCATTCTCGTGTGCTCTTTCTCTCTCTCTCTCGTGTGCTCTTTCTCTCTCTTGTTCTCTTTCTCTCTCGCTTTCTCTCTTCTCCTATTCTCTCTCCCAAGACACTGAGAACAAAACTAAAACAATGAGGGAATGTCGTCTAATGACGTTGCCCGTGGTTGTGAACACAAGCATATAGAGGCTCACCGTGGCTCCTGTCATCCATTAGTATCTGGGCCTCTGCAAGCATTTCGTCGAGGGCATTAATGTCGATGAAGGCCAAACAACCCTCCCATCGCTATTTCGTCCCTTGACGAGGACTACCCCCATCGTGCTTCGTCGCCCAATGATGCCCACACCGGCTAGGGTCACCCTCTCACTATTGATCTTCTCTTCGACGAGGACTACCCTCCAGTACTACTTCGTCCCCCTGCGAGGATCGCTCCCATCTGCCAGTGGTGAGGGCCACCCTCCCATGGCTTTTTTGCTCTATGGCGAGGATGTCCCCCCATTTCTACTCTATCCTCCAACAAGGATCGCCTCCTTCAACGTCTATAAGAGCCACCCTCCCAACACTGCTCTTTCCTCTAGTAAGGACCCTCCCCCCCACCAACCATAGATACAATGTCTCTCTCTCCCATGTGCACCCCACCCCACTGGATGCGAGTGCTGACGTCAGAGCCCTCCGACTCTCTCTCTCTCTCTCTCTCTCTCTCTCTCTCTCTCTCTCTCTCTCTCTCTCTCTCTCTCTCTCTCTCTCTCTCTCTCTCTCTCTCTCTCTCTCTCTCTCTCTCTGGGAATATACAATGGCCTTATAGTCCTTTCCTCCTTCTAGGTAAGGCTAAATCATGACTGGGTTAAATTAATCTCTCTCTCTCTCTCTCTCTCTTGTTGAAGGGGAATATGGTCCTTTTCTCTTTCTAGATAAGGTTAAATCACAGTTAGAATTAAGTTACTATGACATTTCCTTACGAATACGAATGACATGAGCTTCTATATAGGCCTGTCAACGGAGCGGATACGAAGCGAATATATGACTATCCGTATTCGCTTCATTTTTCGATTCGAATTATTTGATTTTGATCCGCTCCGATTTGACTCGGATACGAAGCGAATATCTGACTATCCGTATCCGCTCCGTTTTAAAATCCGAATTATCCGATTCAAATTTAAATATATATAAATATAATTATAAACTATTAATAGTATATAAAATATAATTATAAAATGTCAAAAATATATAAAATAAATTTTAAATTAAAATACAACTATAAAATATCTAAATTTCTCTATAATATCATTTATTTTATAATACATTATTTAAAAATATGTATTATATGATATATAATATTACGAACGGATATTTTTCGAAGCGAATATTATAATATCCGTATCCGCTCCGATTCGAATTCGGATATTATCCGTATCCGAAAAAACGAATACGAATCGAAGCGGATCCGGATAATATCCGTATCCGTTGACATACCTACTTCTATATATAAGTATATAACAGAGAAGAATTGGGTGACTTAAGAATTGGGGGTTTATTTTTAGTATTTATATTTTTTAGAGGTCAAAAATTAAAAAAAATCAATGAATAAATATATAATTATGAGAGTTTAGAAACAAACAACTAGACTAGAGTGACGAATTAGTAAATATGAAATGTTACGGGGCTAAACGAAACCCAAAAAATGGAAAACCAAAAAAAGCAGATTTCCAGATTCCAGCTTAAAAATCCACACATTCCTTTCCTTTCTTCCTCTCTTTTTCCCAAGCCGCCTCGTTGGTTTCACCATCGCCGCCCGCCGGGGAGGCGCGCCGGGTCGCTAACCACCGCCGCGCCCCCCCTCTCGGAGGCCCCGAACCAGGGCGATAGCAGCTGCCGCGAACGAAGAAGACAGCGACCACAACGAAGAAGGTGGCCATGGAGGCGTGAAGCGTTCTTCTTCCTAGTACTCCCTCCACCACGTGCTCCGCGCATTAAAGGACCTTGCTCTCCCTTTTTTCTGAGAAAGAGGGCGATTCCCTCGTCGTCCTCCGCTGTCGATACCTTTCCCGGCAGATCTTTCAGCAGGCTGCGTGCGTGGGCATCTGGGTTTGTGGGGAGCTTGCGCTGGGTTTTCCGGTGTGCGGAGCACCCCGCGGATGCTTCTTATTTTAGCTCCCTGCGTGCCGTTCTGGGTCCTGTGTTTGCGTTAGTCTTTGATTGGATCGATTGGGAGGGCCTTTCCTGTTGCTGGGGTATCGAAAGAAGAGGGGAGAAGGGCGAGGAGAAGATGGAGAAGTACGAGGTGGTAAGGGATATTGGGTCGGGGAACTTCGGCGTGGCAAGGCTGATGCGGAACAAGGAGACCAAGGAGCTCGTCGCCATGAAATATATCGAGAGGGGGCAGAAGGTCGACCCCGATCCCTCCGCCCCCCTCCCATCCCTACCTTCGTCTTTGTTCTTCATCCGGTGATTTGGATGCTAACATCCTTTTGGTCTGCAGATTGATGAGAAGGTGGCGAGGGAGATCATTAACCATCGCTCTCTGCGGCACCCCAATATCATCCGCTTCAAGGAGGTGAGGCGATCGCCCGCCAAGTAGAATTTTGGGATTGTTCATCCCATCCATGATCGATCTTATTTTGTAATTTTGCTTCCACTTCCGTGTTGTGATCGAAATGGTCCAGGTCCTGCTCACGCCGACGCATCTGGCCATCGTGATGGAATACGCTGCGGGCGGCGAGCTCTTCGACCGCATCTGCAGCGCCGGGCGGTTCAGCGAGGACGAGGTCTCCCCCTCCACCCCCTCCGAAATCCGAAATTCCCCACTCAAAACCCCTCCTTTCCGAATCTACATACTGCGTAGCTGATCCTTGTGAAAATTTTCAGGCGAGGTATTTCTTCCAGCAGCTCATCTGCGGCGTCAGCTACTGCCACCACCTGGTGGGTGACCAGCAAAAGCGAACACATCGTCCAGGCAAACAGAACAAGCAACAAATCTGTCAAGAACCCAGAATAATGTTCCTGTTCTCCTCCTTTCTTTTTGCAGCAAATATGCCACCGGGACTTGAAGCTGGAGAACACGCTACTGGACGGGAGCCCCGCGCCCCGCCTCAAGATCTGCGACTTCGGCTACTCGAAGGTCTCGGGCCAGAACAAACACACATCCCCCCCTCCCATCCCCACCTCCTGTCGCTAATTCTTACCTCTGGAGCGTGGTTTTTTTCACTGCAATTTCTCTTATCTCTTACTCCGACACCTTCCACAGTCGTCGGTGCTGCACTCGCGGCCGAAGTCGACGGTGGGCACCCCCGCCTACATCGCGCCGGAGGTCCTCTCTCGCCGGGAGTACGACGGCAAGGTAAGCCCCTGCGTCCGTTCGCTTGCTCTTTTGGAAGTAGTGCACGCTGCTCTGCGCCATTGGCGCAGTGCGCCCGAGGAGGCATCCATCTATTGGCCCGGCGCAATGCGCCAGGTCCGAGGGGGTTCTCTGGGGCCCTGCGTTTGGCATGGAAAAGATGTTGATGTGGCCCTCTGCCGGGCTTCGCACGCGTGGGACGTGGGACCACGTCACGTGGGGTCTGCGTTGCCACGTGGGTGCTTGGCTGCTTGCGAGCGCAGCTGCACTGCATGCGCCGCCTCCTCGTCCTTGGAGGATTTGGCACGCCTGTTAAACACTCTGTTTGCCTCTGCAAGCTAAAAATGTGAACTTGTACATTGCTAATCTTCAAGTTTAGAGTATATAGTCTTTGGATAATCTAACCTCATAATTTGACGGCTGAGATCAGAGTGACAACTAAGACAATAAAAAATACAGCGCCTCAGCGTTTCTCTTGTTTTATCTTTGAGTTTTTTTTCCACCTTTTTTGGGTTTGTTTTGAAGAAATATCTGGAAAACGACTTCCGTGGGGGAACTGAGGGTGAATGGATTAGGCAGCCGGCAGTGGTGGTGGGTTGTCACGTCCTGGGATTTTTCTACAATGACGGCTTCAAGAATTTTATTGCTTTGGGGCCGCTTTTTAGCACGCATTGGGTTGGCGTTTCGAGTTTGAACTCTGCCCCGTCCATACTCGATGTCTTCCGCAAGCTCGTCCCTTTCAAGGCATCCGCCCTTTCCCACGCCTTCCGTGAGCCGGGAGTTATCTTTGTTCTTATTCCCTTTACGGGGACTCTAAAGCGGAGGTAATCACGGATATCCGTGATCGCATCAGAATGTGCAAAGTTCCTTGTTTTAATTCTGCAAAGTTTGTTCTCTTTGAGGCAGCCCTTTTCACACTAAAAATCCGTGTGTGGGGAGCTGTTTGATTCGGTCAGAGCGGATGTAATTGTTTTGTGTCTCTTTCCGGGCCTTAGCGAGGTATATAAAAACAGAACCAGGTGCTGGGTAAAATCAACAAGGCCCTTTTTTTCTCTTTCTTTTCTTTGCTTTAATGGTCAGATAATGTTAAGGCTCACTAATTTGCGGTTTTCTCAACTTTCAGTGTCTAAGAATGGCGTTTTTTCCCCATGGCCATGAGCACTGCAACTCATTGAAGTAGCAAACTCGGGATTAAGATTATCGTTCCCGCTAGATTGTATTGTGCATTCGGGGTTTATTATCCAGTGTGGTTAATTATGTTGCATGCTTGGTATTGGCGTTCCAATTAAATTGTTCTGTGAATTTTGGGTTTAGTCTACTGGCTACTTTACATTTTCTTCTCATGGAAGGATTCTGTTTAATGGGATACCTGATTCTCCACTTGGATTAATTTGTTTGTGAATTTTCTCTTTCCTTTTTCTCTCGGAGTTGGTCCATAAGAGCAGCTTGCAGATGTATGGTCGTGCGGTGTAACACTGTATGTCATGTTGGTTGGAGCCTACCCATTTGAAGACCAAGATGATCCAAAGAACTTCAGGAAAACAATTAATGTATGCATTCGTATTTTCCATTTGAAGACCAAGATGATTCACTCGTCTTCTTTGCTTCAGTAATCTGATAAACACTGCCTTGGTTGCAGAGAATCATGTCAGTCCAATACAGGATACCAGAGTATGTTCACATTTCTAACGATTGCAAAGAACTCCTGCAGCGCATTTTTGTGGCCAATCCATCCAAGGTACGTGAACCATAAGGACATTGTAAACAAACATTCACATATTTTTGGACTCATGCAGTTAGTTTTCATTTTATTTCTCTTAAAGTTACTCTCTCTTGCAAGTACAGATTCCTTTCTATGCATCTGTCAAGCACATATGCTTGCCTAAAATATTGAAACTTAAAATCCTTGCTCATAAGTGAGAACCTTGCTGTTTTGATTTTTTTTTAATTCAACATGTCTTTCAGTTTATGTGAGGTATAAGCTCCCCAAACGGTCACCCTTTTAAAGAGTTAGAAAAAGAAAGGATACTCAGAACCTCTTACAGAAGTTTAAAGAAAACATCATGGCCAGTGGTAAAGCCAAATCTGTTAGATACCAGGGACAATTGATAGCCGTTTTGTGAGGTTGGGTAGGTGGCTTGGCTGGCAAAAGGCCTGTGGTTCACACCCAGAGTTCTCACGTTCAGAACCATCTTGGACATCCAACACTGCAACATGCAAGAGATCCTCATGGCCTAGGAATTTCTCTAATGCCCTTGGACTCTGTCCTTTTCTGGTGTAGTGGTGGTCGAGCGAGTTTTTAGAATCATGTCCTCACAAAGTTGAGCCCTGTTGATGTGGCTTCCTTAGGAACCTCCTTGCAAGGTGAGAGGGAAGTTTCCCCCCTTATTTGAAACCCCCAGGGAGAGGAACAAATAGTCTCTATGTGGAGGTGTTAGTGATCTATAACCATTAAATAGTTAATGGCTTATATCTGGTCGCGGTTAAGACACCAACGAGGTCTCATTGTTCTGCATAATCATCTACTTTTATTTACTTGATTTCCTGTATTGCAGAGGCTAACAATAAGAGATATAAAGATCCACAGATGGTTCTTGAGAAATTTGCCGAGGGAGCTTACAGAGACCGCACAAGCAATATACTACCAGAGGAATAACAATGCCCCCATCTATTCCCTTCAAAGTGTGGATGAGGTCATGAAGATAGTTGCCGAGGCAAGGACACGCCCTCCGGTGTCTAGGTCAATCTCAGGTTTCGGTTGGGCTGCAGAAGAAGAAGATGATGACGACGAAGAGGAAGGGAAAGAAAAGCCCCGAGAGGAGGATGCAGAGGAAGAAGATGAATATGATAAGAGGGTCAAGGAAGTGCATGCAAGTGGAGAATTTCATGTTAGTTAAGAGTTCAGGGGGGGGGGAGAGAGAGAGAGAGAGATCCTTGTGTGATTTTCTTTCATTTGGGTCCTGCTGGGATGCTTTTTGCTGCTATAAATTAATCGTGTAAAATTGATCTGTGTGCATCCTTTGTCTTGCATAGTTTGGTTGTAGCCCCAGAGGAAACATTTGCTCTCGACAGTGTCAGCGTCCCCATGTTTAGTCTTGGTGATCTGTACAAAGGTGTTGTCATTCTTGTTCTTTGTTATTACAATGTTTGTGAAATATTCCCATATTGCAACTTGTCAAATGAGAACAAAAAGGCTGGGCAGGGCAGGGCAGGGCAATCGCCAATCAGTCATTTTCCAGTCACAAAACGCTGCTGCTTTTTAAGAACGCAGGGTACAAAAGAGGAGGACGCGCGAGATTCTCACGATCTGTGGCTTGTCCACTCGTAAGAAATGGTGCATTTTGTTTTTTGTTTTTTTTTTTGGTCAGAGGTTCTCACAGGACAATCCGTAGCCAGCTAAAGGCTGAGGAGGAGGGCAAGTGGATGCAGAGTTATTTTCCTTTAAAAAAAAGATTGCCACAGGTTGGTGTCGACCTTCATGACAGTTTCACCATTTAAAATTAATTCAGATTTACTTGAATTGACTCTTAACTCACATATACCTTAAGAATACTTTATATCAACTTTGTTTTCTTTTTTTTTTGGGGGGGGGGGGGTTATAACATTTCAGGTCTTTCTTTACACCATTACACTGAGCTTGCAAGGAGCTTGAAAGGCACCGTAAAGATTCACTGCCTTACTGGAAATTGTTGCACAAACTCACATTAACGACTCAAATTATTCCAATCTATTTTTCATACCTAACATATTTTTGAAGCCTGCACCAAGCTAGAGAACAAAGGCTGCTGTTTTCAGCATGAACAACCTCGAGTTGCATGTACTGAACGCTTGGAAACAAAACCCGGTGAAGGCCCCATGTTTATTCTTCCTGCGGACTAATTAATCTTGCAAATGGGGAGCGATCGAGTTCTCTGCAGCCGGAGTTGCATGTAATCTTACTGAAATGATGCTATGACTCGAGGACCTGAGGTGGGCTGGATGGTGGAAGACTTGTAAAAGAAGCAGGAGGTCTCAGGTGCAATTCATCTCGGAAGATTTTATCTGATCGCATGTTCAATTTTCGAGAGGCATGTGATTCGAGATTTTCTAGTTCGTCGGGTTTCTCGTCACCCAAACAAAAGAGAGGATGTTCGACTTTACAACGGTATACAGATCAATGTCGGTAGCATCCGTTTGCAACTGCCATCTTCAACTCCCTCTCCTCCAATATCTCTGCACATCTGTCTTCTCAAATGTCGTTTCTGGTTCGAGAAAGAGAGACGGAAAGAGTCCGTTTTTAGAGAGAAATTGCGGAGGATAAGAACCTACCTTAGTCCCCCCTCTCTCTCTCTCTCTTCAGGGTGTCTATCTATGTTTCTTTCTGCAACTGGAGCATACTCTTTCTACACGTCCTTCTCTCTCTTTCCACATGGAGAAAAAGGGTCTTCTGCTCTTCTGCTTGGCTTCCTCCATCTAAAGAAGGACGAATTCTCTGGAAAGTGGAAGACGGAGAAAAATCATTGAGGGAGGGTGTGGGAAGAGCAAAATTTTCTCTTTGGAAGTGAAAGATGCACAAATTCTTCTCTTTCTACGTGGGAACATAAAAACGTCTCTTTCTGTTCTCCTTGGCTCTCTCTCTCTACAGCGGGACAAAATCTAAGAAGTGAAAGATGAAGGCATACCAGTGAAGGGGGCTTGAGAGGAGACGCCTTCAGAGAAAATGGACGTATAACGACGCAGGATTACTCCTCCCCCATCTCAAAACTCCTCCCTCTTTGAACAGGAAACATCGATCAAAGAGAGAGAAGTACACGTCGACATTGTAGACGGAGGGAGGGAGCGAGATAGGGAGAGGCATGGGATGGCCTTCTTCTTTCTAAGCTTCCATGTTTAGTCAGGGCCTGGCTAGATTAAGTGCTATCATCAGCATGATTCCCAAACTTAAGGATGGACCCCCTCCTTAGAGAGAGACTTAGAACCCTTGTTGAAGACGTAGGACATGTTCTTGCATCAAAATTTATCATGTGATGAACATGGAGAATTAAAATTCTTGCAGACTATGCAGGCTGCTCATAGCTCTTGTTCAACAGGCAACGGCGAAATTAAAAATTCTGATTCTTCTTTTAGACGTGAAATGGCATCCATCAATGAGAATGCCAGGCATTATGTAGCTAAACACTTGACAGTGCCCCGTGTCAATGCCTTACCAAAATGGAGAGAAAGATGTTAACCTAAGAAGATTTTTAATTGTCATGCTTTCCTCTTGCATCGGTAACGATCGAACTTGACGGCCTTCTGTATTATGCATCTTCTAACATGGCCCGGGAAGAAGAGCTTTTAACCATCGTAGCTCGAACTGTTATGTTTGAGCTGGCAATTCAGCAATCTCTCTCTCTCTCTCTCTCTAGGGTAAACTAGTTGTTTTCTTTATTTAATAATCACGGTTGATGGTAAATCATAGTTAAATTGACAGGAATAGATTGTGAGGACTGAAATATAAGAGACCCCAAGTCTGGTGGAGTCGGGATAATTAAATACCTAATTTACAGAGACTAGAGACTACATATGATATTTTATAGGGATTGAAAGCTAAAAAACCTAAGAAAATCAATGATTTACCATCTACTAGAAGAAAAACAATAAGAATGAAGGTCATTCAGCACTGAGCATGCCCTTAGCATCTCCAGTAACTCTCCGAATTTATCTCTCCCTTTGTGAAACCTGCAATGGAAATAAAATCAAATTTTATTTATTTTTAAATAAGGCGCACCCTCAGGAGGTGCAGCAGCCACTTGCAACACCTCTACTACCCCCAAGGACCAGCCTGACTAGCAGCCCACCTAGTGACTCTACCAGCGGGCAGAGAGGTCTGTCGGTGGTAGCCAGTTTGCCCCATCTGGAGGTGGTTAGCAGCGCGATGGGGAGCGCAACCGCTCGGCATCGCTTGTTATGACGACGGTGGATAGAGGCGCCGAGTTGACCCGGCCGACTCTAAGAGGATCAACCCGTACTTGGAGTTCCCCTGTTAGACGTGGTTTTCGTGCGCCTTACCGACCTGCCGTAGGATGTCCTTGCCGAATTCTAAAAACTAGGTGAATCAGTGGCCATCGGTGCTACCCAGTCCACTCGACCGGAGAAGGTAGATGGGAATGGGGAAAGTAAGTCTCGAACACGCCATTCCCTGGTCGTGTTCCATCCAGCCAGGGAGGACATTACTTTTTCTTGTCAGATGTCTGAAACTCTAACCCACAGCTCCTCTTTCGACGCCATGGCACTTGCTTCCCACCTCCTCCTTCCTGGTCTCCCACCATCCTCGACGCCGCAGTGCTGCCACCTCCTCCATCCTCGTCTCATGCTCTCCTCAATGCCAGCTCCCACCTTCCTTTCTCCTCGATGCTGTATCTCCACCTCCTCGTGGGTCGCAGGTGGCCGTGGATGCACATTGGCGCTTGTCGATTCTCATCTGAACTCTAAGGTGTCTACCTGCATGCTTCAGACAATAGATGCCCACTAAGTGTTACCAAACAGGAAATAAGCTTCGTTTTGATCAGGTTAGCACGCCACTTATGAATCGCAAGGCGCGTCCTGCTTGCTTTTCAGGTCACCATGTTACTTCTGAATCCCAAGGTGCATGTTGTCCTCTCTTCATTAGCTACTACATTTATGTTCGCATGATTTATATATATATTCCTTTTTTTGGAAGAAGCAGTAGGTTGTATTACCAAATTTACTGAAAAAAGAGGAAATGCAACCTAGTGGAGGGGAGTACAGGTTCCTTAGTCAAACTCCACCAAAATAAATAAAGAAAGATTGCGATTAGATACTAATTTCACAACACCACACTAAGCTTAGACCTACTCCAAGGGTACAAGAAATAGAGGGCTTGAAGAGACACAATCTCAAGCCAAACTTTACTCCCACTGAATATCTTGTGGTTGGATCATACCAAATGCTCCAGCAAATTGCATGTGGAACCAGGAGGATAAGATGCCTCCTAGATCTGGCCCTAGGCGATATCTTGCTCTCAAGTCTCTTGAAGGTGCGATTTAGATTTCTAATCATATTATTCTTTGCATTGAACTTGGCAGTTTGTCTCATTGGCCCTAAGATTCGCCCAAAGCAGCTGCAACAGCACCAACTTCACTCACAGGCCAACGTTACTGGAAGATTATTGTATTAAGAGAGGGGAACTGGTTAGAAGTTGGAGAAGAAGTCAGCGCACACCCATGTGCAGGCAGTGGAAATGGAGCTCATCATCAGCTCTCACCTCCATCATCATCACCTTTCTACTAAGCCATTAATGCAGAAATAAAAGAGATTGGATGGGCACAGTTGCTGAGATTAGAGGAAGGCCAGTCCTCCCTTTACCTCAGAATCATAGACTATTTTGCCACATACTTAATTTCCTCAATCTACGCCTTCAATTGCTGCACAAAATGGAAATACTATGAATTAAACATGAAAAGAAAATATCAAGGAAAAAGCATTCTTCGGCTGCGAATGTACAAAATATCAAACTCAACACTTGGCCCCGCCAGTGTCAGATCAATCTATCAGGAAGAATGCTTGGAATGACATTATTCAAAAGTTCAGTATGGGATTAGAAGGATGGAAAGGTAAACTACTTCCAGCAGGTTGTAAAAATTGATTGTATCTAAGAAAGTCTTGTCAAACCTTGCCATTTACTACTTATCAACTTTTTCAAATTCCTAGATTTGTATAAAACAAAATAGAAGCTATTACAAGGTCTTTTTTCTAGAGAGGTGCTGGACAGGAGAAGAAATGTTTGCATCTAGTAAATCGGAGCAGAGTTTGTATGTCTAAAGGACAGGTGGTGGGTCTAGTCAGCACAGCGAAATGGAGTCTGGAACAAAGTTTTCCTGTCCAAATGGGTATGGGAGTTTGGAGCAGCGAAGGAGCTCTTTAGGGTCAAATAGTCAGGATACGATACTATGGACATTGCTTTGAGTGGTGCTTGAAGCCCAATCCTGTAACAAGGATTCCACAATTTTTACAAAGTATTGACTTAATGGAGTTCTTGATAGCTTACAAATTAGAGGATGGTAAAGTGATCACGTTTTAGGAGGATCAGTGGTGCAAAATAGCCTTTTTTCACAAGATGTTCAGAGCACTATATGAGCTGTTCACTCAGAAAGGTCAGAGAGATCATTTTTTTCTTCATAAGCAATGCTTACGGACGGCATTAAGACCTACCTGTCAGAAGAAGCCTGTCTGAAGCTGAGATAGAACAGTTCGCTAAAATGAAAAATGTTGGACAAGATTCAGCTTACAGAAGGAGGTGAAGACAGAGGATTCTGGAGATGGGAGGACAATGGGAATGCTCGCTTATATCTCTTCTCAAGAACATCAGTCGGAAGCTGTAGAGTATGGTGGAAACTGGAGACATTAGTGTGGAAAAATTGAAGTCCCTAACAAAGTGAAAAGTGTTCCTATGAAAGATTGCTCTTAATAGATTATTGGCTTGTGATAGAGTGAAGTTTCACCAGATGTGTCTTGTTTAAAACAAATAAACTTGCCAGTTGCAACGAGAATCATAAGAATTCAGGCTGCACGAAGGTGAGTTACCGGCTGCCAGTGGGACGCTGGAGAACTGCCATAGATCCTCCACCATGCAATGTGTGCCTAGCTAGGCCAGAAAAATTTGCAAAAATTCCTAGAAGAAAAGCTCAGATGAAGTGACCGATCGATCAGAAGCCCAAACACGGGCCTTCCCTTCATTAAACTCGTACATGTAGAAAGCACAGGGATCACATGAATCCGAGCAAATGCTCTCCATCCCACTTCGGCTGTGAACAGCGGGCAGCCACTCCAGTTATATGCAAAGGAGGAGCGCCTTGGAGAGGGAAGATGGCTCCCGGCCGCCGCCGGCAACTGCCATCAACTGTTAAACAAACTGTAACTAACTAGCTAACTGCCGAGCTTGTTCGTTTCACCTCTGCATAACCGTGCTGACCACCGACGTTGCTAGCCCTCTCCCACATATAAATGGAGCTCCCCTCCCCAACCCTGCTCGAGAAGAGCAAGAAAGAAGTAGCAGCAAGAAGCACCCAGCTCCACGGCCTCCCACCTCGCTCCTCCACTCCTTCCACTTCCCGAGCTCTCTCTCCATCCCCCAATTCTCCTCTCTGCTGCAACCATCGGTGGCGGGCGAGGGAGCAACCGGTGTGGCGCCCGGGACGACGGCGACGACGACGACGACGGCAGGCTACAGTTCACCGCCGACCCAGGAGATGAGTGCCGGGGGGTTCTCCACACCGAGTGGGCGACTGCAGAGGGAGCTGCCGGTGGTGGCGCCCAGCAAGACGGCGGCGGCGGCGGCGGCGGCAGGCTACAGTTCACAGCCGACCCATGACATGAGCGCCGGCGGGGTCCCCACGCTGAGGGGGCGGCGGCCGAGAAAGGGGCCGGTGGTGGCTCCAACCAAGACGACGACGACGACAGCAG
The DNA here is from genome assembly GCA_022559845.1 of Amorphophallus konjac. NCBI lineage: Eukaryota > Viridiplantae > Streptophyta > Magnoliopsida > Alismatales > Araceae > Amorphophallus > Amorphophallus konjac. The sequence continues at coordinate 35,607,912 of CM040128.1, read as the reverse complement.
GCTACAGTTCACCGCCCACCCAGGAGACGATCGCCGGCGGGTTCCCCACGCAGAGGGGGCGGCGGCCAAGGGCGTACGGCCTTCGCACGTTCCTCGACCCGGGCTGCCCCACCGACTTCGCCGGCGCCTTCCGGGACAACATCCGCGCCTACCTCCAGGTGTGCGCAAAAGTGGAAGAAGGCTACACCGTGGGTGGGATGCCCGTGTGGAGCACCCTGCTGGAGGACGAGAAGACCGGCGCCGTCGCCCCTCTCTACGCCGTCGAGGAGTGCACCGGCCGCTCCCCTCACCCCCTCTGCGACCACTGCCGCTCCGCAGGTCTGCCTCCCTGCCCGACCCCCTCTCCCGTGTTTCGCCTCTTTTCTGCTTCATGGCGCTTGTTGCTGGTTGGGCTTGCTCCATTGAGCCGCCGATTGAGGTCTTCCTTCTTGGGGCTCCCCTCCCCCATCCCCATCTACCATCTCCCGCCCTCCCGCAAGAACCCTTCTTTCGACTCCATTTTTCGTGTAGAGAGGGACCCCTCCAAGTCCTCTGCTCCTGACGTGGGTCTGCGCCGCAGGGTGGAGCCACCACCTGGTGTCGAAGCGGCGCTACCACCTGATCGTCCCCTCCGACGAGGACTGGGACCGGGAGGCCCTGCAGCCCGAGGCGCTGGAGCTCCAGAACCACCTCCTCCACGGGCTCGTCCACTGCAACGGCTTCGGACACCTCCTCTGCATCAACGGCCGCGACGGCGGCTCCCACTTCGTCTCCGGCGCCGACATCATGGACCTCTGGGACCGCCTATGCACGGCCCTCCGCGTCCGGTGAGCACACTGCACTCGAAAGTTTTCTATAAGATTTGGGATTTTTAGATTTTATCAAATATACCCTTTATCCTATTGAAGCAAATGTGATCACTTAAGAAGCCATTAGCGCAGTAGCGCGACATTTTATTAATGGGATGTTTAGTTTTCCTTTCTTTTTAAAAAAACAGTCTTTTCCTGGATTAGCCTTCTAACTTTCGTTGTTAAAGATTAGCCTCCTAATCTTGATATTTAATTATTTGAAAAACACTCTTTTCATGGCTCTTTTCTTAAACACTCGAAAGGTTTTTTAATAGTTTTAAACATTTCATTAAATAACTTGAGATTATAACATTTTATTAATGGGATTTTTAGTTTTCCTTTTTTTAAAAAAAACTGTCTTTTCATAGATTAGCCCTCTAATTTTCGTTGTTAAACATTAGCCTCCGAATCTTGCTATTTATTTATAAGCCCCAACAATCCGCAGTTATTTGAAAAACACTCTTTTCGTCTTTCCTTAAACACTTGAAAGGTTTTTTTAATAGTTTTAAGCATTTCGTTACATAAATTGAGATTATAAAGAATCGTAAACAACTGGATCAATTTGAAGGGGGCTAATAAAAAAGGAAGATTATTAGAGTTGACAAGTAAAATTTCTTTTATTAATCACAACGAGCAGAAAAGGCTAACTTATTTCCCTTTGATGAGGGTTGCAGTGAAATTACGGTGGAGGATACATCACGCAGAGGATCCATGGAGTTGAGGCTCCTGATGTCGGTCGCCCAAGGGACCACCTGGTTCGGGCGCTGGGGTTACACCTTCCGTCTTGGCAGCTATGGGGTGACGCAGGAGGATTACCAGAACTCCACGGACCTTCTTGGATCCCTTGATCTGGACCACTTGATCCAGGAGTTGGCACAGATCGGACGGGAGGGAGAGCAGCTGCGTCGTGTCGTCCACACTTATCGCCGGCTGGGTGAGCTGGATGCATTGGGGCCACACCAACTCACCACCCTCCGCGACCTCCTCCGCTTCCTCCTCGGCCTCAGGCACCGCCGAGTCGCGCTCCTCCCCGTGCCCCGTGCCGTCGAGAGGAGGCCACGAGCTTCTCCCACCTCCGCAGCCCCGGTGCAGGGACGACGGCGTTGCCGCGATTTCGATGACGTGGCGGTCGAGCTAGATAGCAGGTGGCCGGTGAGGAGGCTGCGGATGGCGGCGGAGGTCATTGCGGACGCACTCGAGCAGCGACCACAGGGGATGACGCGACAGGAGGTGCGCGACTCGGCACGGCTCACGATCGGTGACACTGGGCTCATTGACTTTGTCCTCAAGTCCATCGGCGACTGCTCCGTCGGGGCCCGCATGGTGCGTCGGACCCAGAACCCCGCCACCAGGGTGCTCGAGTTTTCCCTGGATGACCGCCCCGATGGCGAGCGGGGAGGCGAACCCATGGCTGCGCCGAGTGTGTCACCATCGAGTATGGTGTTGACCCGGATAGCCCACCCGAGCCAGGGGCAGGTGGAGCGGGACACCCTCTGGGTGTACAGACACGTGGTCCTCCGAGCGTGTCCGCGGGCAGCCGAGGCGGTGCTGCACAGTCGGCGGTGGGGGAAGGCATGGGGGCTGCGAGATGATGAGGACGACAGGTTGCGATTTCTCTGCGAGTGGATGCCGGGTGAGGAGGAGACGACGCGACTGCCGCCTCCGCCGGAGGTCCTAGTGCTGCCGCTGCACGCCACGGTGGGAGACCTACTTGAGGAGGCGGAGTGGGCCGTGAGGGACACCTACTGCGCTATGGAGGGCTTTCACGCGGTGGCGGTGGAGGGGTTGGCAGGAGAGGAGGCCGAGCCTCTGTTCGGATGCGGAGTAGAGTCGGGGGCGCAGGTATGGGTGAGAGGCGTGGGGGTGGACTTGACGGGAGAGGAGGGCGGCCTGGTGTACGAGGGTGGAGGGGAGAGCTGGACTGTGAGGTGTGGGTGTGGGGCGAGGGACGACGACGGTGAGCGCATGGTGGCCTGCGACATTTGCGAGGTGTGGCAGCACACCCGTTGCGTCGGCATCGCCGATGGCGACGTTGTACCCTCGATGTTTCTTTGTGCTGCATGCCGACTCACCATCTTGCGCCTCCGCCACGCCATGACTACCACGGCAGAGGTTCACAATGCCCATGAAGAAGGCGATGACGACGGCACCGTCGTACGAATTTGACCGACGATGATCACACTTCTGAAAACAAAAAAAAAGGTGGCGTTCTTTGCCAGGCCAATTGAGGCTCTTATGTGGCTGGGACAATTTTAAAAGCGCTGTAAAGTTTTTGAGAGACGAGACTTGAGCATAGTGCGTTCCTCTTTGTTTTTTCTTTCTGCCGTTTTAATTTCTTTGGTTTGACCAGGTGAATGGAATCATAGACCATTTCAGAAAATTAGGACCTGGTTCGATGTAAGTGAGGGTTAACTCAGAACATGTATTTTCCGACCTGAAAAATGAAATCTATGTTACTTCCTGAATTGAATCCATTGTCTGTTATGAAGTGACAACAGCATCATGCAAAAACTTATATAGAGGAAAGATGGCATTTAGGCTTCTAATATTCTGTATTTTCTCCGAAACTTTATGTACACTAACATATCTGCTCGAATCAAGGGAGCCAAGCTTCAACATTGACAGAACAATAAATAAATCAGGCTTGAGCAAAGCCACACTAAGCCCACTGAAGTCGTTATGTACCCTTGATCTCCTCTTATATAAGTTGGGATTTTGTTGGATTATGATCATCCTTTTCCTTGACTACTCAGAAATCGGCCAAGTTTTGGCATACCAGATAACCGAACTTACCCTATCAAATAGTTGAATACTGAACTTCTTACTCTACCAGGGACTTGGTCAAAACCAACCACTACTTCCAATCAAAAGCTGCACTTAACATGATCTGAATTTTTAACTCCATCTTTTCATACAACATCCATGGCTGTGCCTTGCCTTTGCTTGGTACAGTATACAGTAGAAACAACGTATACGTATAATTTTAAAAGACCCAAAGAACCCGTGACCGTAAAAATCATGCCATGCGAGGACATTCCGGGCTAAGAATGACTTACGACCAAGGATACAACCAGCACCAATCAATATCCCCACAAAGATAGAATGCATTGTTGCGACTTAAATTTTGAACAAACTTAAAATTTAAACGTCTCATACACGACAGCAGAAGCTATGCCAATGATTTCCACACAAAAAAATACAGAACATCTCCATGCGTGCACTCAGTATCCTGTCATTATGTTCTACAATGTCAGATAACCACTGTTAAGACTCTTCGTAGTTAAACGAACATTGTCAACACTCTTCATGTTCTAGACTAGATCTGACTCACGAGATTCGACCCTAAGAAGATGCCGCATTTTTGAATTTTGGGATCACAAACTAAGGATGCACTGTGAATAAAGGCCAATGAATGTCGCAATGTATTAACATTTGCAGGATTAATACAAGCAAATGGGGGATCCCTCTTCCCAAAGAAGCAATAAACATACATTGTGGCTTTACAGTAAGGAGAACCTTCTCTCCCTTCTTCATTGTGTTTACAGCTTTTGTAAATGCAGGACACAAAAATCCTGGATGAAGATGAAATACTTGATAGAAATGTAGTACCAATGAGGATGAAACTAAACTTAACAGTGAACTTCAAATACCAATTAGCAAATGACTCAGAATACTAACCATCTGTAACGGTGAATTACACCCCATCCTGGGATTTTGAGACAATTGTTCCATCCTCAAGACGGACCTCATATTTGACTGCAAATAGAAGGAAAATAATCAATTAATGGAATTATCACCATCACTGAACATCACACTATGACGGCTTAAGAACAATAAAGTACCATGTAACTTCATCTGGGTCCTTTGGACTCTCCCATTTCTCTCCCTCACTCAATATTTTCTTGAAAATGCCTCTATCCTTACATTTATCCTTCACACTAGCCCAGGAAAGCAGCTCGACATCAAATTGGAGAGTTGCATTAGAAGAAATTGTGGGAGGAGGGCCCGATGCCCCATAAGCAAGATCTGGTGGAATGGTAAAGATAGCATTCTCTCCTTTCTTCATAGGCACGTTGATCCCCGCCTTTGATCACGTGACCTTTCACCAGCAAACCATATGAATTACCTATGTTTGAAGTCATAGATGCATGTATTATTTCATCACCATATCAGTAGCCCATGCTCATATGTATTGAAACTAGTCAACACATTCAACTACACAAGAAGACCATAGCACAATGACCTGCTACAGTGACATTGCTCAATTCGAGCCACAATATCTTACACAGACAGAGAAAGTTCAATAGTGATTTTAAGTTGGTCCTTCACTCTTGCCTGAGGCATTTCGGCATTCCATTAATGGGCAAATACTTGAAATAATATCAGCATCAGTGACTTTCGATTGCCAACATTCCCAACAGATCCTTTTCTCCTTTCAGATAAGGTGGTTACATGAATGCGCACAAGAGGGAAAGATGGGAAATTATAGCCAACGACTTACGGTATGTGGAATTAATTAAAAAAAATATCAAAAGCCCCAGAAGAGTCCATAATAGGAGCATATACAGTTTTAGCTTTCACAACATTAACAAAACTTCAGTGTTTGATCTGATCAAGGATAACTATGAAGCACAGCAGATGATAATGATTACCAAATAGTCGCATAAAGAGCATGTGCATCTATTTGAGTGAAAAGACACTAGAGGGATTCTACTATCCTGGCATACCACAACCCTGGGGACACAGCATGCCATGCTTCACCTTTGTGTCCTACCCAAAAGATTTTGGCAGAGGCCAAACCCACCTTTTTTGAGTGTCAAAAGAGTTTCAAACTTAAATTGATGCTTTTCACTCCACCATTGAGAGGGTGCAGCATGCATGGCATGCTGTCGTCCCTCAAATAAATAACGGAAACAGGCAGTTAGCAGATGGTCACACTTATAGCACTAAGAGCAAGTTCATTTCAAGACCAGGACTATCAAGAGTTGATTCATCAAAGAACATAAGAACAAGTAGTATGACAGATAGGCACTACATGATTTTCCAGGAATCCATCCCAAGCTTCGTAGCATAGATGAGCTTCACAGCAAGTAAATGCTATCGATAGTGCTCTCTATCAAGACCATCTAATTTGATCAGGCACCATTTTAACAAGATGTAAAAGTAGAAAGAGCACCCTGCACAATGACAAGGGGCCCGGTGTGATGTTATTCTAGCCCCGCTGCAGCTCCTCAACACATCTTAGGTTGTTGGATAACGACCCGATAGGCTGCCAACCCTTTTTTCCCCAAGGAACCACCCGATCTAAATCAGGCAGTTCCATATGATACACCGTCATCCTTCCCAAAATTGACAACTGTAGTATCAGCTTCCATATATACATGCATAAATATATAATATTAACTTCCATAGATGCGTACATCAATATATTAAACACATGCATATATGTGTATGCATATAAGGTGGTATGTGAGTACTGTATACACGTATAAGTTTATGAAAATTTAATAAAACCTTTTTACATAGAATATCCTTGCCAACATACCCTATCTCTGCCCCCCCCCCCCAACCCAAAGCATAATGACTCTGCCTCCACCGTTGGTACCCAACACTCGTTCTAAAATACTAGCAATCTATGATTTGAAAAATGGGCGTAAGTGTGTCAACAAAGAGATGCATGTTGAACACAATAAGATATATAGATATATACATATTCATATGTACTTCCATACGCATAAAATGGTAAACTAGACTGAGTGCTAATCAAATGACTGAGTGACAGCACTCAAACAAGTGTCCTCACGAATTGTTAGCATGTTTATTTTGAAACCCTTAAGCGGGAATCGTTTTGAAATGATTAAGCGAAAAATTGGATAAGTGCCCTGAATGTCATGTCATGCCCAAGTTCTAACACAACTTTCTATACATAAAGAAGCATCCAGCAAAACATAGATGGCATCTCATATGCTGGAATGATATGTTACATTCCACATAACTTCTTTTTTCCCCAAGATGGTTATTCACTTTAACTTTTTATTCACCTACTTAAAAAACACTGAAACAACCTGAGATTCTTTTTTGCTATTAGTTCTTCTGAAAGCACACTCAAAAAAGGCAACATCCAAACAAGGGATTTCGGGTGCTAACACGCTTGTTGCTGATAGCGTTGCCTAATGGTTATACTTGCACAAAACATGTGTAAGTAGGAACAAATCTTTTAGCTCAACTGCAGCGAGACGTACCAAAAACAATTCGAGAACATTGAGGGAACCAATCCTTCCTTGTGCCAATAAAGGTTCTCCAAACCAACGGATAGACAATTCTTTTCTGATGATAGTCACATCATAAATTAACTTCATTAGAAAATAGGTAGACCTTAGTCTTTGTTACGGTGTAATTACTCCCACATTTCGCGTACGATGTTTATGCCATTTTCCAAATAGACGACTCTCATGGAAATCGGAGAAAGAGACATTTCTTTTTACCTGTAATGTTACATTCGATCAGCAATCAATCCAGGACGCCTCACTGATGGGCAAAACGACGCGCCCCCTTAATGAGTAAACCGGACAGCGACGGTTTCAAACAAAACATAACACAAACACAGAAAGAATCATAGCGGCAACAACGGGAGAAACCATAGGAACAAAACAAAAGCAAGCGCCATAAGGAGGTAGAACTGTACGATCAAGTCAAAAGCAATCGATGCAGCATCCAAAACAACACAGTCACCATCAAACGATATCCGAAGACAACAGACTCTAACAGGAAGCAGCAGGACATATAACTTGCCCAAGCCTGAACTTACAAGGGAGTCCCGTGATCGCGGCTCGAATCGAACTTGGTTCCACCCAGCAAAGTCCCAGTATAGTCCACTGCACGACACCACACAGAGACACTTAAGCACCGTCAGAATCCAAGAGAAACCCCGCAACATCAACCCAGATCAGCCACCACCTCAACGAGGAGGCGGGAGAACAATGGATCAGGTTGAGAGAGGCAGAAGAAGGGACGCCACATACAGACCTTCGACCTTGTCGCCGCCCTCCTTGACGAGGTTCTTCTTGAGGCTCTCCTTGCCGATCTCCTTCTCCTTCCTGACCTTGAGGACGGGGTCGTCGTCATCGTAGAAATCCTCCATCGTCTCGTCGATCATCTCCTCCCGAGTCTAGTCCTGTGGGATTAAACATAATTCGGTTAAAATTAAGTTAATTTATTTTATCTTTTTTTATTTGTTATTTTAATATGTCATCTGATCAAGTTATCACACTCGAGCATGTGAGATAAATTAATTTGACTTAATTTGAATAAATTAATTTTAAATTAATTATTTAAATTTATTTTTATTAAAATAAAATAACTTAAATTTAAGTTAAAGTGAATATAATTATGAGATAAATGTCAAGCAAAGTTAGACTATTGTGTTTCATCCTACAAAAGTTTCTAAGGGTATGAGCCCCAAGAAGGAATGCCTCAATCGACGTCTCATGGAGTCATTCTGGATCTATATAATTGAGACCTCTGACGTTAGTGGCCGAGGGAACCACCAGATTAAGGTGATGAGATTACACCTTCGCTTAGGGGCTACGGGATGATGTAAGAGTACTGTTCTACATCAGGTTAGCCGGGCTAGATACATCCGAGCCCCACCAACTCGTCACTCTTCGAAACCTCTGCTTCCTCCTCAACCTCAGGCACTGTTGGGTCGAGCTCCTCCCTAAGTCCTGATGTTATCATGTGTTATGCCTCCTCCATGCCATGACGACCATGATAAAGGCTCCCACTGCAAGGAATAAGATGATGACGACAACCCCATCTTATGGATTTGACCAACAAGGAAAAGGTAGCGTTGTGCGCCAGGCCAATAGAGCCCTCAGGTAAGAAGAAATGTGGAGGCTCCTTAGCAAATGGTTGGGAGAATTTTAAAAGTGTTGTAATTTTTTGAAGAGTCATGTTTGGTGTCCATTCTAGGCGGTTATCCATCCGGGATGGGATTGGTCACACGAGAGTGGACGCATTAAGATTTTCCCTTTTTTGAGAGACGAGATAGAGTATAGTGCAATTCTTTTTTATTTTTTTGTTCATATCATTTTCCTTTATTTGGTTCCTCGAAGCATATATTTTCTGACCCGAAAAATAGAATATGTGTCGGTTCTTGTATTTAACTCATTATCTTCTAACATCTATGTGCAATCTTATACAAGGGAAAGATGACATTGTAATTAAAGAATGTCAATGGCATGAACATGATAATTATCGAGTAATACTTGTTGGGGTGAAGTCCCAATTTTTTTAATTTTTTTAAAAAAATTAGACTGGGGGTCAAAGATCTCCCACCTTAGAGTGGGCCCCAAGCACGATTTATTTAATTGGGCTCAACGTCAAGTAAGAAAAAAATGTATAATGTAAATTTTCAAATATAAATTGGACACATAATTTTTGTTGGACTTCAAAATACTTTTTTTGGTGATGTGAACATCATGTCTTAGAGTGGAGACCAAGCACTCATTTATTTAATTGGCCCCAATGTCAAGTAAGAAAAAAATGTGTATAATGTAAAATTTTAAATTTACATTACACACAATTTTTTTGGACTTCAAGATACATTTTTTTTAGTGATGTGGTCACACAGGAGCGGGTGCATTAAGATTTTCCCTTTTTTAAGAGACGAGACAGAGCATAGTATAATTCTTTTTTTATTATTATTCTTATCATTTTCCTTTATTTGATTTCTTGGAGTATGTATTTTATGACCTGAAAAATGGATGTTAGTTCCTATATTTAACCCATTGTCTTCTAACATCTATGCGCAAGTTTATACAGAAGAAAGATGGCATTTATATAATTAAAGAATGTCAATGGCATGAACATGATAATTATCGAGTAATATTTGTTGGGGTGAAATCCCTATTTTTTTGAATTTTTTTTTTAAATTTGAGTGGGGGTAAAAGATCTCCCACTTTGGAGTGGGGCCCAAACACCTATTTATTTAATCAGGCCCAACCTAAAGCAAGAAAAAATGTGTATAATGTAAATTTTCAAATTTACATTAGACATGTAAATTTTTTTTGGACTTCGAGAAAAAATTTTTGATGACGTGGATCCCATGTTAATGGGGAGTGGCATGGGAACCATATCAAAAAAAATTCAAAAAAAAAGATGCACCCCAGCTGTACAACAACTTGCTGCACTATTGGGGGTGCAACAAATGTTACTCGATAATTATCTATTAGGTTAAGCATGTTCAAGGAGAAGTTGTAAGCATGTTCAAGGAGAAGTTGTAACTCCTCTTAATTTATTTATGTTTTGATTTTCTTTTATAAGATAGGTGATTTTTCATTGAATTCTAACTTAGGAGCGTTGTATGGACTCAATCTAAATTAAAGGTATTTGGATGTCACTGGAACTTGATTAGATGAATTGCATACAAAAGCATGATTGGTCTATTGAAATACATTTTTTTTACGATGTGGCCCAATGGGGGGGGCCAGGGAGGTAAGTAGGAGAGAGAGGATCGAAACCTACAAACAACAATGGACTACATTGGAAAAATAACCATCAAACTGTACGCACCTGAGCGCATCTAGTGCGCGCCCCCACTCCACGTCACTACGCAGAGCAACTCAACTATCCCTACTCGAGACGCGCCCCCTGTTGGTTCGAAACCCTCGTCTCGCAAGACGTGGAACAAAATTTTAAATCCACACATTCACCCCCCCTCAAGGGTGAACCACTCTACCATCGGTAAAGATACTTATTGAAACACATAATAGTAAGAAAATGTAAGGATGTCAAGATAAGTGAAGCATCCAAACCCAATCATTTAGTAAGGGAAGTTAGCTACTTACATTTACAATACTTGACTATTGATTGGAATAATGAGAAAGTTTACATATATCATTATGGAAATATGGACAGCGAGGGGAGTCTTGTTTCTAACTACAATTGGACCCCGAGTGCAACAGCCAAGTTTGTTGCAGTCCCTGCACTTAGCTCGTTCACGACAGTGGCCAATTATATAATCGGCGACTCTGTAGACTACAAGACACCCACTAGCACAATAAAAATTTTTTATGGACCTCTGTCAATTACGAGTGACCTATATCAACGTCAAGGCAAACAAGCTAATGTTGAGATACCCACAACATCTCTAATATAAAGGATTTACGATAAATACATCTAACAATGATAGAAAAACTTACATGATCTTGTCCGATCCAACTCACATGTATTACTGGACATTAAAAGAGTCGCCGCCAAAACATGCAAAGTGCGCAAAATAAGGCTCGTCTGTTTGGCGCCGTGTTTGCCAAAATCATCATTTATATATCCTTAAAAACTTTCATATCCTATTGCATACTTTTAAAAACCATACGATGTTTTAAGAATGTATCCATTTATTTTTTACGTTGATGAAAGATAATGAGACATAATTTAAGTAATCTTATTTAAGGTTAATTTCATATTTTCTATCTTTATAAAATATTAAAAATTATCATCCTTACTTGTCAATATCGTGCATACCATTGTTATTAATAAAAATTTTAAAAATATCAGTGAAGTACATAAATGTGCCTAAAATTTATTTCAACCCCATACTTCCCCCAGGTACACCATGGATTTTTTCGTTACGTACACCTGTAGACGTCTAATTTCGGATATTCCGCGGATCTTGTTTAGCCATCGTAAGAGTGACACTTTCTCCTGGATGATTGAGTATTGGAGAAGTGTGGAGTTTGATCTTTGTCCTAGTAGGCTTCTCCCTGTCTTTACGTAGATCCAACTTCGCGGTAAGTTGACGGGGGTTGAAGGGGGACAGTGCCTCCCTGCCCATAAGGTTGGAGGTTCGAGAGCGTGAGCTCCCAATGTGAAGTTTTTAAGGGTATTATTGTAATGCCCCGGGTTTTACGGATATTTTTTTAGATCATTTTATTGGGTCTCGGAGTGTATTTTGTACTTTACACGTGTTTTTTCCTGATGCACCTTCGGAACTCTGTGCAGGGCGAACCGTGGCGTTCTTCGACTCCGGGACAGTACCAGCGCGTTGTGCGTACTCCGAGGATCGTGGAGGTGATTTTTCATATTTTTCTAAAATTTTGAAATTTTTGGGTTTTTCTATATATATTAACCTCCTTTTTCTCTCTCCCCATCTCTCATTTCTCTCTTCCCTCCCTCTCTCTTCTCTCACGCTCTCTTTCTCTCCTCTCTTCTCCGGCGGCCGACGGAGCGAGGCGGGGGCGAGGTGGAGGCGGCGCGGGCGAGGATGCGGGCGAGGACGGGCGAGGATCGAGGCGGTGGAGGCATGATGAAGCTCGGGGGCGTTTCCGTGAGCCGGCGAGGGTTTTGCGGCGATTTCTTCGTGGATCGGCGTCCACGGCGCATCGTTTCTTCGGTGGAGGTAGGGAGATGGACCCCCAGCTCGTGCATTCCCTTTCCCGCGAGTTTTGTAGGACATGGTGAGCCGAGCGGGCGTATTTGGGATTTTTGAGAAAAATCCATATTTTTGGGGTTGTGAGCCGATCCGCCGATCCATCGCGTTTTTGGCCGATCTGAGGCCTTAGATGCATGCTAGGGGCTATTTGGGGACTTCCCCCTTGATTTCCCCCTCTCCCATGGAGGTATGGGGGCGTGGTTGCCATTTTTGTGTGTGTTCGCCGTTTTCGCCGCCGGAGCGCTGTGGCGGTCGTTCCAGTGACCGCCACAGGGTGTAACGCGCCCAGGGAGGTGCGTTACACTTCGTTCGCTTTTGGGCGTGGCGTTCGTGGGCCTGACGGTCCCACGATAGACCGCCACAGTGATGTGACGCCCTGGTGTTAGACCGTTACAGTGATTCCGACCGTTGGTTCATGACCGTTGGGGGTCATAGACACCTGACGCACCCAGTGTGGGGCGTCAGGGTAGTGTGACGCCCCTGGGTAGGAGCGTTAGAGTTAACGCATCCACCCCTCTCCCTAACACACTTGGGTAGGTGCATTAGAGAGCGTGACGCACCGAGCGGCATGCGTCATGGCCTGTGTTGTCCCGTGGCTTAACGCACCAGCGTGATCCGTTAGGTTCCGTAACGCCCCTAGAGGAGCGCGTTACGTTCAGTTTTTCACTCGTGCCCTGACGCACCTGTTTAGGTCCGTCAGGTGCTGTGACGCACCAGCGTGGGCGCGTTACAGTTCGTTTCACACCGAGTGTCTGACGCTCCTGAGTTGGACCGTCAGGGTGCTGTGACGGCCTACCTTTAGACCGTTACAGTCTGTGACAGCCCAAAGATGGACCGCCAGGCACTATGTTGTGCCGAAGTGGTTTTTCGTACTTGCCGCGATCGTTTCGCGTTGTGTGGATCCCTGGTCGACCCGGTTGGGACCTAGTGATCGACCTGTGGTCTTGTGAATGTCCTAGACACCCCGAGGGTTTCGTGTCCGTGTTTTGAGGGTGTCGGGAGGACCGTGCTCTCTCGTTTAGCGTGCCCATGGGTTTGAGAGTCCGGGTGACTCCTCGCATTCCGGGCTTTTGTGTTACGCTTGACCGAGTCACCGTGCGTCGGTGCGAGTGCGGCGAGGGTTCCCCGCACGTCGTGAGTTTCTTCGGGAAGAGGTTTCCGAGTGGGCCATGAGTAAGGCCTTGGATTGCGAGTCCAATTGTCCAGCCTAGGGCTGGAGGGTTCCCGCTTTTCCCTGATAGTAGGATTCGATTTGGCAGTCTGTGAGCTACCTTGGGAACCATGTTTCTACGTTTCTGTGTGGCCGGGTGCGTGGCCCGTGGACTGTGAGTCCCTTTTCTTCTCCGACCGTGGTCACTGTGCGGCGGTGCTAGTACGTGGGAAGGTCCCCGTACTTCGTCGGATTCGGACGTTATTTTCCGTTGACTTAAGAGTCTACTCCTTCAGTGACCCTCCACTAGTCGTAGCATGTTTATACGTTTAAGGGTCCCACCAGGGAGTGGTGGAGAGGCTACCCTAAGAACAGTTTTAGACTGGTTTTCGTCGATCCCCGCGTCTACCAGCCAGAGTCCGGATGAGGGGAAAACCGGTCAGAGGGCCAAACCAGGGACGCACGGTCTGTGTGTGCACACGTGGTTGGGGGCGGTTGGACCCGCGCTGACGAGCGCGACCCCGGCTAGTCACTTGTTTTGTGGTTACTTGTACGGTGTCCTTGCCTCCGCTGGGGGCTATCGTGCTAGGCGGACACCTGCGGTGCGGTGTAAGATGTCAGGGGACGCTGCCGACTGTGCTTCTAGTGGGAGGTACTCCTGTCGAGTCGGGAGTGACAGACTGTCAGTCTCTGTGACTTCGACCTTCGTGTTTTTGGTCGTGTTGACCGTTGAGTTCCGGTTGTTTGGCCGTGACGCATGTGTCGATTTTCGTACCGTGAGACTGGTGCTAGTAGCTTTACCGAGGTTGTGTCTTGTTGGTGTCCACGACCGGGTGGTCGGGGTTGCACCTTGGACATTGTGTCCAGGTTGGCCGTGTCTTGAAGACAGGCCTCTACGGCGTGGTTGCCGTGTGTTTTTACTTTGGTAAGTGGTACTGGTGTGGTTCGGTAGCCCCGACCGCGAGATCGGGGTGTGTTTTCTGGTACATTAGGAGTAGCTGTAGTGTCGAGTTTTGACCGGCCACCGGTTCGTTATTCCTGCTGTCATTGTAGCTTTCCTTTCCGCTACCGCCGTTGTTTCCGGTTGGGGTTCCGCGGTATCCCTACTGAGTCTCTGTTTGGAGACTCATCCCCACTTTTCAGGTGTAGCGGTTCTTCCTCGAGGTTCGAGGGTGCTATTCGAAGGTTCTCAGTTGTCAGCTCGTCGGGCCGAGTGTTCACTCGGCATGTGGTACGTTTTACTGCTTTAGACTGTACTTTCTGTTGGACTGGACTCTATTATTGTAGTAGTTGTTTATTTATTTCTATTAATTGTTGTATTATCCTGCTTTATTTCCTATTTCTTTGTGCCTCCACACTCCTTTTAGCCCTTCCGAGCCCTCCCGGCTCGTGGATGACGGGTCAGGATTCGAATGGTATCGGGCCTTCCCGGTATCCGGATCTTGGGTCGTTACAATTATAGTACATTGAGTGACTATTTCCAGTCTAAAAGCTCAACCAGTCTGAAAATCATTGAAAAATTAAGTTAACTCCATTTTCTGGGCGTCTAAACGAGCGATCGCTAAAATCCCAGAAGAAGGCCATAAAGTTGGTCGCCCAAGGTTGTCGGCGGCCACATCTTTGGCCGCCCAGGTGACCAAGGTGACCAGATGTCTGGCCGCCCAGATCCCAAGGCGACCACAAAGTTGGCCACCAAGTCCCTCTTTAAACGGCCATCGATTTGGCCACCTTCTGATAATCGTCCGTCATTCCGTCAATGCACGTTTCCTCAATTCCGCCAACTCCGGGCATGCCCTCTGCAACTATCCCCACTCCGGGGAGTCAAGACGTGCGTACCTTCGCACGTCCTCACATCCAGATTGGTCTAATTCCATTTCACCTGGATCCAAGCCCAATTTTGAATATCTTTGATGGAGGAAAATCCCTCCAAGGTACAAAAACTCTCTCGAACGGAAAGATTAGGGGGGTTGGATATTTTGGGAGAGGTGGGCAGTTTGGCGAGCCCAGGAGACTGTGTAAGTTCTAGAGGTCCTTCCCCACTTCCACCCCACTGATCCGAGAGACAGACTGAAGAAATGAGTGTCGCCCGAGGAGGAGGTCTTGTGTCTAACATCGGAGGAGGCCACCTTCTGCTAGTCGACGGGTAGACCCATTTTTCTTCCCTGAATTTCCTTCCTTGCTATGTTTTAATTCATTTATACATATTCTCCTTCGTTTGCGTCAAATTACATGCATCATAGTTTATCTTAAATCTATTTTTTAAAGAGATTTTCTTCCCAAAACATAGAGAAGACGGATGATCGAAAGTATCGACGATTCCCCTTCTCAACCCCCTTCCTGCTATGATTGGCCTCTAATTGTGTCTTTTATTTCGTGATGAGTACATGCTACATCTTCTCAGTCTAATGGTCCATTTTATTGTGTTTGCTGGTTGATTCACAGGAACTTCACACTTGATTCGCAGACCCAAGCTCCTCTTTCTTGGTCGGTCGAGATTGAGGAAAGGCCGGACCCACGACCCTACTTCAAAGATATTTGCGATCATTCTATCCCTATAAAACTCAGGTATAAGTCTCTAGCGATCACTCCCTTTCCTTCTAATCCGTGCACTGTAGTGTTGGATGATCTTCAAGGTCACGTCGATTCACGTTGACCCGAAGGTACGAGTTCCAGCGCCTATAACACATTGGACATATTTTTATCATTTAGTGATATTTTAAAAATATTAATTAATAATAATGTTATACATGATGTTTGACAATTAAGCACGATGATTTTGATATTTTTTATGTAAGAAAAAATTATATGACGTTTAACCCTATTATTTATTATGAAAATATACATCGCATATGAAATATACAGATAAACAATAGATACAAAAGGTCCGAGAGATACATATACAATTATCTTTTTATACGTGTGTCAGAATAGGTAGCCATTTAAGTATTCAACGTCAATGTCATTTTCTTTAGGGTTTTTTTAAAATCATTGTTAAAAGTGAATTTATAAAAAAATCATTCTTAAAAATACATTAGTAGGTATATCACTGAGTTAATTCAAATAGTGCATAAATGTCATTTAAACGTGATTTTCTTGCAAGTTGTTGGTAAAAAGAAGTGATATGCATGTAAATAAATATGGTATTTTTGCACAATTCAGATTACACGGTGATATACCTGTTAATATTATTTTAGGAATAATTTTTTTACAAATTCACTTTTAACAATGTTTCCATGCAATAAACCCTTTTCTTTATTCCCCCATTATTACAGACCCCCTTTATTCCTTCTTTTTGTTATTTCTAGGATCTAATCCAAAGAGTCCAGTCGCCGTTTTTCTTCTTCTATCCGATACAATCTTTGTTGGTATTTTATGGAGGAGAAAACGACAAAATCTGACGTAAGAAGTTTCTTCTTCTTCTAATGCTCGTGCTTTCGTCTGTCTCGGTTCGTGCAACCCGATTTTTCGATCGTTTATGGCTGTTCTACAAATAATCTCACGTTCTACTCGACTGAGTGGAAGAGAATCCACGGGAAAAATGATGTTTGTCATTATCCATCGTAAGGCTCTTTTTTTTTTTACTGTAATAGGGTGTTTGGGAACGATTTTTTTTAAAAGTTATTTCTATCTAAAAAAATGTGTTATGTCAATTTTTAATTTATATTTTAAAATTGATAAAAATTAATATTTTCTGTTTGACATCAACATTATATTTTTTAAAATTTATGTAGATCTGTTTGACCGATAACTCTATATAATTTAAATTAGATTAAAATAACAATTCAATAAAAATTGTTATCATTCAATAGAACTTGTTATCCTTCAAAAGTCAAAACCTTGGAGCCAGTCATACGTGCCAAAGGTTTCATCACCCGACCCCATGAGAACGCTGATGCTCCAAACCCATGTAACAACACCATGGGAAGACCAACTCTGCCAGCGTTTCCGTCTGCACATCTAGAAGGTATCCCCCTTTGAAGCGTGTGATCCATCTCCTCCTCTTCGTGGTGGCACACCTTGTGGTGTATCTGGACGCCCTTGAACTCGCAGAACGCACCGTCCGGGTCGGCTAACGTTGTCGGATCGAGCAACTCATCTTGGTCCATGCCGGCCACACTTCGCCTCTTCTTCTTCCTTTCAGCACCCAAGAACTGTTCTGCATAATCCCAACGTAAACAGCTGATCACCACAGCGGGAAAAACTCCTCAGATCACAAGAACGTCACAGCAAGGGAACTCTAGAAATCGGGCGAAGTCAAAAACAGAGAGAGAAGAACCTGACAAAGGCGGTGCCTTACCCGAGAATTCTGCGCCGGAACCGGCGAGGGAGGCTCCTTGTCCACCCTATTATAGTGGTTAGATCCTCCGTCGTAGGAACCTCCGCCACTTCTCCTCGTCGGAGAACACCGGGGAGAGGAGAGGGTGACGCCGGGGAGTGTGAGGGAGGGAGAGGGAGGCTAGGGGGACACCGGGGAGAGGGGAGGGAGACGTTGGACGCCGGGCAGAGGGGAGGGTGACGCCGTGGAGGGTGAGGGAGGGAGAGGGAGGGGGACGGGGGAGAGCGGAGGGGGACACAGGAGGGTGAGTGTGACGACCCGGATCCCGGATACCAGATATACCCGATAGGACTATCGAATACACCTGCTATCACTTGGAACCCGGGAGGCCTCCCAAGAGCAATAAAGCTCCGAAGGGAAAAAAGATTGTCGTGTAGTACATTGAACTGACAGATATAGCAGTAAACAATTAAATTTCATTAGATCGGGTTGCTAAAGTAGCAGAAATAAAATTATATTTTAATTAACAGATTTTAAACAATTATATACCAGAGTCAAGTCCAAAGCTAAAGACAGCAGTCTAGCAGTACAGTCGACAGAAAGAAAGGACGTACTGAGAAGTCGGGGGAAGCCCGACGGAGGTACCAACTGGCAGCTACTACTCGAACTCCAGGACCCGCGGAAGCAGCACGAACGAAGTCACCCCACCTGAAAAGCAGGGGTGAGCCTCGTGTCACTGGCTCAGTAGGGGTCACGCGGATCCCCACTGAAAAACACACAGTAACACAGAAAAACATAAACAACAGGAACAACTGCAAGAGACAACACTAGGAAGCTGTAAAAGAAAGGGAAGCAGGAGTAGGGGACAGGTAAGGACGAGGGGAATAAGAGGAAAGCCGAACTAACCTCGGCCCCCAAACTACGCCTAGCAACAGCAGAATGGAACAGAATGGGGAACAAGAGTAGGGAGCAGCAAGGAAAATGGGAGAAGCCAAACAAGCACCCCAATCCACACCTACAACAAGCATGCAAAAGAAAGTCTAGAAAAGGCCTAGACAGACGCAGATGACACGACCGGAGCGTCGTGCAGGACAACACACGGACCTCGAGTCTAGCCACAGGAAGGCCAACCCGGACAGGTCACAACACAGGAAAGGTACGGAAGTCGCACGCCACGCGACGGAGAAACCCCGCACCAGGAGAACGGCTAGATGCGTCCACTGACGTCTTATGCTGCGCCAACAAGTGTCTCGTCTACGCTGTCGTCACAACGTCCCGACAGAGACTAAGACCACCTCACAAGATGCGTCCGCTGACGTCTTACACTGCACCACAACACACACCACAAGTGTCTCGACTACCAACCGATTGTGTCGACTCGAGCGCGGCCTAGTCGCAGACCCACGCGGAACCATAGTAACAAGTAATAGTCAGGGTCACGCCCGCGGCGTCAGTCCTCAGCCCTTGACCACGTGTGCACACACTGGCTTTTACCTGAGCCAGGCATCTAGCTAGTTTTCTCCCCCCGTAGGACGCTACGGTGCAGCCGGGAGCCGACAGAGACTAGCTTACAAACCGTATACCGGAAAGTGCCCCGCTCCGCGAGCTGTCACAAAGAGTTTGTGACGAAAGGCAACGACACGAGAAGATCACGAAACACGGAGCTGAAGTACAGACAGTCAAACATGCACTGTCACCCGTACCTCAAACACCGAAGGCAGCACAAGAAACTGCCGACAGACTCGGAAACGTAATCTCGACCATCATAGGAATGTCAACCGACATCTGATCGAGTCGCAAGCTAACTCTACCAGGGAAGAGAGTATAGCAAAGTGAATCGACA
Source organism: Amorphophallus konjac (assembly GCA_022559845.1). Taxonomy (NCBI): domain Eukaryota; kingdom Viridiplantae; phylum Streptophyta; class Magnoliopsida; order Alismatales; family Araceae; genus Amorphophallus; species Amorphophallus konjac. The sequence continues at coordinate 35,588,385 of CM040128.1, read as the reverse complement.
TGAGTTGGTCCACAAAGTGCTAATGATAGACAGACAAAAGCATAGAGAAACATCACTTACAAAAACAACAACAACGGCAACACTCGCAGGATTTCGGCTCCGTACAGGACACAGAACCACGTAACACAACTGCAAGCTGGGTCACATCAAGGCACAACAGCAGCTGATCGCACGACTACAGGGGACGAGTCATGCATCGAGCAGCTCACAGAGAAAAGATCCACGATAGCAATAAACGAGAATCACGAAACCTAACGCCAGCTGAAGACTGTACTGGACTTAAGGACTCTGGAGACTGTATATCTGAGATTTCCATGTACTTCACACAACAACGCTCTGATACCAACTGTGACGACCCGGATCCCGGATACCAGATATACTCGATAGGACTATCGAATACACCTGATACCACTTGGAACCCACGAGGCCTCCCAAGAGCGGTAAAGCTCCGAAGGGAAAAAGGATTGTCGTGTAGTACATTGAACTGACAGATATAGCAGTAAGCAATTAAATTTCATTAGATCGGGTTGCTAAAGTAGCAGAAATAAAATTACATTTTAATTAACAGATTTTAAACAATTATATACCAGAGTCAAGTCCAAAGCTAAAGACATCAGTCTAGCAGTACAGTCGACAGAAAGAAAGGACGTACCGAGAAGTCGGGGGAAGCCCGATGGAGGTACCAACTGGCAGCTACTACTCGAACTCCAGGACCAGCGGAAGCAGCACGAACGAAGTCACCCCACCTGAAAAGCAGGGGTGAGTCTCGTGTCACTGGCTCAGTAGGGGTCACGCGGATCCCCACTGAAAAACACACAGTAACACGGAAAAACAGAAACAACAGGAACAACCGCAAGAGACAACACTAGGAAGCTGTAAAAGAAAGGGAAGCAGGAGTAGGGGACAGGTAAGGACGAGGGGAATAAGAGGAAAGTCGAACTAACCTCGGCCCCCAAACTACGCCTAGCAACAGTAGAAGGGAACAGAACGGGGAACAAGAGTAGGGAGCAGCAAGGAAAATGGGAGAAGCCAAACAAGCACCCCAATCCACACCTACAACAAGCATGCAAAAGAAAGTCTAGAAAAGGCCTAGACAGAAGCAGATGACACGACCGGAGCGTCGTGCAGGACAACACACAGACCTCGAGTCTAGCCACAGGAAGGCCAACCCGGACAGGTCACAACACAGGAAAGGTATGGAAGTCGCACGCCACGCGACGGAGAAACCCCGCATCAGGAGAACGGCCAGATGTGTCCACTGACGTCTTATGCTGCGCCAACAAGTGTCTCGTCTACGCTGTCGTCACAACGGCCCGACAGAGACTAAGACCACCTCACAAGATGCGTCCGCTGACGTCTTACACTGCACCACAACACACACCACAAGTGTCTCGACTACCAACCGACCGCGTCGACGCGAGCGCGGCCTAGTCGCAGACCCACGCGGAACCACAGTAACAAGTACTAGTCAGGGTCACGCCCGCGGCGTCAGTCCTCAGCCCCTGACCACGTGTGCACACACTGGCTTTTACCTGAGCCAGGCCTCTAGCTAGTTTTCTCCCCCCGTAGGACGCTACGGTGCAGCCGGGAGCCGACGGAGACTAGCTTACAAACCGTATACCGGAAAGTGCCCCGCTCTGCGAGCTGTCACAAAAAGTCTGTAATGAAAGTCAACGACACGAGAAGATCACGAAACACGGAGCTGAAGTACAGACAGTCAAACATGCACTGTCACCCGTACCTCAAACACCGAAGGCAGCACAAGAAACTGCCGATAGACTCGGAAACGTAGTCTCGGCCATCATAGGAATGTCAACCGACACCCACGGGGAAGGCGGCCAGACCACGGGAACGACAGACATCACCCTAAAACGGACCAGCAAACACACGGCCTCACACCGAAAAGCCCAACGGCCAACACGGCCACAATAGGACCGTAACGCACCACCATAGGCGCGTTACCTACTCTGACGCACCAAGGCAGGGGCGTCAGGGCAACCAGGCATAGAACGGGAACTCGGACCACGTAACGCCCCAAGCCAGGCGCGTTACATCACCTGACGCACCCAGATAGGGCCATCAGAGACAACTGACCCACGCCTAAAAACTGGACGAACAGTATGTAACGGTCTAACGTGGACGCGTTACAGCACCGTGACGCACGAGGAAACGACCGCTACGCGAACGACTGACCGAACACGACAAAACTTACTTGAATGGGATCCAGACATCCCAGCGGTTAATGTGACACTAACTACGCCGCGAATGGTTGCCGTTTTCCGGCGAACCCTGAAAATCCCAAAAACAACAGTTTTCACTAAACCGGCCTGATCTCCCCCGATCGAGCACCAAACAACGCACAAAAGCAGGGAAAATGTGCGGAACGAAGTGGCGGTCCATCTCCCTACCTCCACCGAAGAAACCGCGCGCCGAAGCGACTAAACCACGCCAAAAACCGTGCCACGAACCGAACCGCCGACTTTGAATCCACCGAGGGATCACGCCCGCCACGCTCCAACCGCCGCTCTATCCCGCGTCCCAATCACTCCATCGCGTCCTCGCCTCGGCCAACTCCGCAACGGTGTGCATCTCGCGCCGAGAGACCCTGAAACGAGAGAGAACGAAGAGAGATGGTGAACGGTTGAAAATGAGGCATCCGAAAGACCTAATAAAGATCCAATAGAGATCCAGGGCATTACAGTGAGGGAGAGAGAGGGACGCCGGGGAGGAGAGAGACTTCGTGAAGTTCTCTCTCGAGGGATTCTTTGTGCGAGTTCGCGCTCTCAAAAAAAATTTGGTGGAGGGTTATTTTTATTTAGAAAGAGATTATAACGGGACGAGATTTCCGTCCTCAAAATTTAAGGGAGGAATATCAAACGGGATAAGATAATCTCTTACTCTTTTTTTTTAAATTTGAAAAAAAAAAGAGATAAAAAAGAGTAACCAAATACCCTATAAGTAATTTCATTCACTTTAGGACGACCTTGCAAACTGGGTCATACTTGATTGCATCTTGTAAAGTTTTACATCTTTTTTATATACTTTTGGATAACGGGTTTTCACAATTTTCTAAATAGAGTTTATTTTTTTTCGAAATTTTTTTGAAGTGATCTCGGGATATCTTAATTTGAGGTGTAAATTACGTCGTCATCAGATTATCTAAAAAAATTAAAAATAAATGCCACAAAAATTAGCGCTGTCTGTAATTGTTGTCGTCGTTGTTCTCACTACTGGGTTAGGGAATTGGTGACGGCAAAAAGTCCACAATCTTGCTACGGGGGCTTCCGGAGTGAGATCCTTCTTATTCTTGTTCTTATTCTTCCTATTCTTCTTACATCTTATCTCCTGGTGTACCCGTTGCCGAAAGGATATATATGTAGTCCCGAGGAGAGTACATTGAAGACAAGTAACGCATAGCTTTACTGAATTTTCTCTCAATTTCTACGAATTGATAAAAGGAGACATTTTTTCCCTTTCGCGGTAGCAGTTCACCGGTCCTTATTGTCTTAGGTCCGTACGTTGGTGTAAGTTGCATTAATTTAAGTTGTAACCGTTGTGTTAGTTGAAGATAAAAGCCAGCCATCGTGACACTTCACCTTAGAAGTGCCATACCATTACATCTTTAACTTTTCTTTCTCCTCCCTCTTCCGGCAGGCGGCAGGGAGTGACACCTCTACCTCCATCCCCCCTCTCTCTGTGTCGCTCTCATATGGTTCCTACCAAAACCCTCACCTACATGGCGCCGATGCTTGGCCTCGCCCTCCTCCTCCTCTCCCGCTTCCTCGAATTCCCCACCCTCTCCTCCCCCCTTCCCACCGCCGACCTCCCCGACCTCAGAACCGACGCCGCGATGTCCCATCCCGGCGCCTCCGCCGGGTCCAGGCCCAGGGAACCCTTCACGGACCTAGTGGCGGCGTTTGATAGGTGGGATAAGGAGGTGGGGTGCGAGCGGTTCAGGAAGAAGCACCGGGGGTGGGCGACCAACGCGTCCGCGCAGCAGGAGGCCGGCGGCGGCGGGGGGGGGGGGGAGTGCCGGGGGCTGGAGATGCCGCATGTCAGCGCGCGGGTCAAGGGGTGGACCTGGATACCCGACAATTTGGATCAGATGTACTCGTGCCGGTGTGGGCTGAGCTGCCTCTGGACCAAGTCCGAGGTTTTAGCTGATAAACCTGACGCTCTGCTGAAATTGAGAACGTGAGGCCTCCTTTACAGGTAAATATAAGCACCTCTGGGGGGCATTGCAAGTGAATATTAATGTTTATCATCAACACCATCAAAAGTTTTGACTCCACCGCAAATTAGATAAGTAATTTAAAATATTTTAGAATTTTCCAACATGACTCTAATTGCCGAGAAAAGCATCTCACATTCACCCCTTTTAAGCACGGTGAGAAGATAGGGAGGTAGTTTAATCAGTTCTTACATGCATATATACTTCTGAAGGAAACAATATAAAAGAGGAGCAACTAAGGAAGAGAAAATCCAAACATGATAGAAGAACACCATTCAGCTCCATGAGAGACCCAAGTGTAGAAAATATTGGAACCTTCAGGCCCTTCTCAGTTGAAAGGAAAATAAGGATCCATCATCCAAGAGTTCGTAGTGTCATCCATCAATGGTGGAGGTGCCAAACCCTCCCCGTCGCAGAACAAGTGGCCGTACGGCCCCATCATCTCCATGAGCCAGTCCACCCTCCTCTCTCCCCCTCCCGCAGCAGCCATGGCTGCTTGGTCTATGTAGTTTGTCATTTGTACTGCTCTCGCATTGACACTTGTTGCATGGAGGTTCTGCTGCAGGTTGATCATATTGTCTGCTCCTTCCATTGATATTGGACAAGGCGGTGGCTGCGGTACTGGTAGTAGCGGTGATAAGTAAGAGTTGGAGAACTGGTATTCCACTGGCGGGATTAATGACGAAAAAATGTGGGGTGGAGAGGGTGGATTCATGTGGAAAGATGGTGGTTGGGACGAGGGCAGCTGCATGGCTGTGGCAGCGGCGCCCGCAGGGTTTGGGAGCTGCTGCCGTTGCTCGCGCAGGAACTCCATCCTTGGTTGCATCCCCTTCAGCTTCATCTCCACCAGGCAGCCGAGGGTGGTGGTCTCCTCCATGCTGAGGTCCTCCACCCTCCTCACACCTCGCAGGCAATCCAACATCAGGAGCTCCACTTGGATCTCCCTCGTCGCCTTCTTCTCCTTCTCGATCTGCTCCCTCAGCTTCTCCGTCCGTTGCCGGAGGAAGCTCTCTTGGTCCATCCTTCTCCGACTCTGCTCGTGCTCCGGTAGGCTGCGGAAGCCGCGCAGGAGAGCCGCGGCCTCCTCCGTGCTTGGCCACACCTCCGGGTGGGGCTCGTACGGTCCGTACACCACCGCGCATGCCCTGACGTTGCAGAGGATGCTCAGCTCATGCACCTTCTTCATGAGGCCTCGCCGCCTCTTCTTGAAGGTGGCCCTACGTGCAGCGTCGTTGGCGATCCACTGCAGTCTCACCTTCTTTCTAGACATGGCAGGGGTTGGTAGGTTGAGCTTACAAGGTAGGGGAAGGAAGGTGACAAGGAGGGCAATTGGAGAGATTGCTTTGGCTTGGAATTGTGTATGCACTCTGGTACTCTTATATACTGAATTGGAAGGGGATAGGGGATGAAGGTTTTGTGTGTGTATGTGGAGAGAGAGAGAGAGAGAGAGAGAGGAGCAAAACCCTCCCCTACCTCTACATCGGTGGCACTCCTTTGATCACCAGGCCGATACCTTGTTAATAGGGGATTTTTTGGCACTTTTTTATTGGAAAAAATCTCATGCCCCATAGATAGGTGAAGAGAGGAAAGTTGAGAGAAACTTTAAGTTGGATTTGTTGTGGAGTTCTGAGAAATACAGAGCAGTCACACGCTTTAGTATAAATGAGCATCTCGTATTGATCGTGATGATATCTTCATTATGTGTGGATAATTATATGACGAAGACTATTATTGCAATTTCCTTATAATTAATGGCACCTAAATGTTGTGAAGGAGTCTGGCTAGCTAGCTAGCTGTCCCCTTGGCTAAGCAATTGTTACTTAATTAGCTTCACCTTGGATATGGTCTAATGAAGATGCTTAAGAATCTCTCTCTTTTATGATGAGGAGCTGTAGGGATTCATTCCCCGGGAAGCAGCCGGTCACCCACATGCATGTTATCAAAAACACGCCAATGATCCCTATGAGATCTTGGACATTAATTTTCAAGAAAATGATTAAAGATTGTGAAATCACAATTAAAAGTGCTCTAACACCCCACCTTCTCAAATCTTATCTGATTAATTTTAGAAATCTCTTTGGAGGATGCCCCATTTTCGATGAGTATTTTCTGTCAGTATTTTTTTTCTTGTATTACATATGCCTATATCAATTATCCGAACAAGCCAAGAAACTTTTCCCATGACAATAGCATTTTATGAAAATTATAACTTTTCTTTTGACGAGCAGAGCTTTTTTGTCTCATTAACAGACTTATGATCACCTTCTAAGACTCTTCGAGTTCTCTCAAGAGTGGTTCCTCAAACTGATATATATTAACGCCGGTCACACTGGCAGTACAGCTCAGTCCCATGCAAACTACTGAAACTGGAAGTGGCTTAGGAAGCAGGCTGTTCTATAACCTACTTGGATTTCATTGGGGGCATGTCCTGCCTCTCTTGCAAACCATTTTAGTAAAGAGATATTTATGAATAAAAAGCAGGAATTTCAATTGGCATTATATTTTTGGGGCTGGATTTCTTCCAGAAAAGCATATGTGCAGGGAGAATGAAAGTACTTCAATGCCCAAGTTTGATGACTTACTTTGGCTCTGTTTATTTGGTGGGGTGAGGAACTTCTCCTCCCTTCACATGGTTGTACTTTTTTTCTATTTATTTATCAATAAAATTGGCAGTGCAATCCATACATTTATTTTTGAAAAGAAAACTCTGGTCTCTTGTTATAAGCCTGGTGATTGGTGAATATAGGTTTTTGTTGCACCTGTGAATGCAGCTGCTGATGGGAGAGCTGATGTCATTATATCCCCCTCCTAACTCCTGCAGATCACGGGTTGGTGAAATTGTGAAAAGTTAATTTCGGAATACCTGACCCCCAAATCAACAATATTTGTACCATCCGACAACATTTGCAGAGAAGCTATTTTAGCAAAATATAACTTTTTCCTTCAGCATTAAAACATTCCATTGCTGAAGAGGCAATAGAGAACTTATGAAGATACCATCACCGAATGGGCAATAGAGAACTTACGTAATCACAGTTGTGAAAAGTTTACAAATTTAGTCAATTTCGTCCTCTTTACCCTATTGTTAGAGACTAAAAAATACATACATACAAATAGACTTTTGACTGGATATTTCATCAAACACTTGGTTGCATTTGCACCCACCCATATGTACATCAGACCTCAACGGGGCAGTTGCAATCAACAACGAAGCGGCAAAACCATCAACCCAGCCCTCTAAGCCAGGAATGTCTTCAGGGAAAAAGATGATCTTCGCAGAGGTTTATTGAAACAAAAGAAAAAAGAGAGGAGTTGTGATCGCTGTTCACACTTCACCAGGGTTTGCCGTCCCGCCCCGACCCGCACTGACCCGCACGACCCGACCCGACCCAGGCGGGCGCCGGGTCACACGGGCCGTGGGTCGTGGACGGGACGGACCGACCCGCTCTGTCCCGTGCGTCTCGCCACGTACCGGTGCGGTGCGAGGCGGGACCCGGCTCGGTACGAGCGGGTCGGGGCGGGTCGGGGCGCCGGAGGTGGGAGAGGGGGGCGGTGGGGGGCCGCAGCCGGAGGGGGAGGTGGGACCGTGGGAGAGGTGGGGGGGCGGTGGTGGCCGCCGGAGGTGGGAGAGGGGGGCGGTGGGGGGCCGCAGCAGGAGGGGGAGGGGGAGGTTGGACCGTGGGAGAGGTGGGGTGGGCGGTGGTGGCCGCCGGAGGTGGGAGAGGGGGGCGGTGGGGGGCCGCAGCAGGAGGGGGCGGGGGGGCGCCGGAGGTGGGAGAGGGGGTGGTGGGGGGCCGCAGGAGGTGGGAGAGGGAGGGGGCGGTGGGGGCGGGGGGGAGCGATCTCGGTGGTGGGGCCGCCGGAGGTTGGGGGGCGGTGGGGGAGGGGGGAGAGGTGGGGGGGCGGTGGTGGCCGCCGGAGGTGGGAGAGGGGGGCGGTGGGGGGGCGCAGCAGGAGGGGTAGGGGGAGGTGGGAGAGGTGGGGGGGCGGTGGTGGCCGCCGGAGGTGGGAGAGGGGGGCGGTGGGGGGCCGCAGCAGGAGGGGGCGGGGGGCGCCGGAGGTGGGAGAGGGGGTGGGGGGGCGCAGCAGGAGGGGGGCGGGGGGCGCCGGAGGGCCGCAGCAGGAGGGGGGCGGTGGGGGGCCGCAGCATGAGGGGGGCGGGGGGGCGCCGGAGGTGGGAGAGGCGTCGGAGGGCCGCAGCAGGAGGGGGCGGGGGGCGCCGGAGGTGGGAGAGGCACCGGGGCGGACCGGGTCACAGTGCGACCCGCCCGACCCGACCCGTCCCGCGCAGAGACCGGGTCGGCCGGGTCGGACGGGTCGGCAAACCCTGCACTTCACACTCAAATGTGAATTCCAATGAAGGTGCAAGAAGAAGTAATCTTAAGAAGAGTCTGTTTACAAAAGTTGTTGAAACCTGTACACATTGGGAAGCCCCTCTCACACATGGACATTGTCTCTCCCCCTCTCCCTTGCCCGATGGGTCTAAACTCTAAAGTTGAGCAAAAGACTGATATTTGCATATTTTGACGGGGGTTTACACACAAAAATATATACCTCTGTTCACATTGAATCCAATGAAATCTGATTCTTTTTTTAAAATGCTCATCAGTATCTCTCTCTCTCTCACTCTCCTTTGAAATTGGGCAGAAGAGAGAGAAGGATATGATTATTTCATTAAAAAAACCTAGGCCACTGACTATCAATCTCATTTTTTTAAGAAAAAAAAGAAAGTCTACTGCTGCTACTGCGCCACGGAGAACGGAGGGCTGCTAGTTCTGCTGCGCAGGAAATAGAGAGAGGGAGAGAGAGAGAGGATTTCAAATATTATTAAATAAATATAAAAGATCACTCCGACCGGCGGTCTCTCTCTCGGGTCTTTCTCTGCTGCCCTGGAAACACCGAACGAGCAAGCCGATGGGTGAGATGGAGCCGTCATGGGACTTATAAATTACCCGGTATTTAATGCTCTGAACAATATTAAAAAACAGGAAATAGAGAGAGAACGAAGGATGCAGAGGAGCCCGGAGGATCCCTTTCTACTCACTCCTCTCTCTCTCTCTCTCTCTTCCAGAAAAGCATATGTGCAGGGAGATGATGTGTCAGTCAGTAGGACCGATCCATGGACAGCCCTGATTAGGACCGTTCAAGAGATCAAATCCCGTCCCCCTGTTCAATGTTGCCATCGACAACATACTCCCCCAGCCGACCGATCGGTGGACCTCCATTCCTTAACTCCCTTCCAGCCTACGTCGTCATCCACGGCGACTTTTCCGTTCCGCGTGTTTTCGGTGGTAAACGCGCCCTTGTTCGTGGCAAGGATCGTGCCCTAAAAGAGCCCGCAGCAAAGTGCGCCAAACCAATAAAAGCAGCCCACCGTGGAGCCAGTAGTTCTCCATTGGAAGATCAGATGGCGCCAAGGCAAACCAGAAGAAAAATTTCCTCGAGCTGCCGAACCACCCCGGCGTCGACCCGCTAGATCTGCGCGCAGAGCTCCGGAGCATCGCACACTCCCACGGCAGCTCATGCGTGCTCCCCAAGTTTTCCTTCTCCTCCCGCTTCCGGCAGGCGGCAGGGAGTGACCCCTCTACCTCCCCCCCCCCTCTCTGTGTCGCTCTCATATGGTTCCTACCAAAACCCTCACCTACATGGCGCCGATGCTTGGCCTCGCCCTCCTCCTCCTCCTCCTCTCCCGCTTCCTCGAATTCCCCACCCTCTCCTCCCCCCTTCCTACCGCCGGCCTCCCCGACCTCAGAACCGCCGCCGCGATGTCCCCTCCCGGCGCCTCCGCCGGGTCCAGGGCCAGGGAACCCTTCACGGACCTAGTGGCGGCGTTTGATAGGTGGGATAAGGAGGTGGGGTGCGAGCGGTTCAGGAAGAAGCACCGGGGGTGGGCGCCCAACGCGTCCGTGCTGCAGGAGGCCGGCGGCGGGGGGGAGTGCCGGGGGCTGGAGATGCCGCACGTCAGCGTGTTGGTCAAGGGGTGGACCTGGATACCCGACAATTTGGATCAGATGTACTCGTGCCGGTGTGGGCTGAGCTGCCTCTGGACCAAGTCCGAGGTTTTAGCTGATAAACCTGACGCTCTGTTGTTTGAGAACGTGAGACCTCCATTACAGGTAAATATGAGCAGCTCTGTGCTATCTTGAAGAATTTTCAGTAGATAATGTTTTGGATGTTTATGTAAGTTTATTGTGCATATTTCACCTGAATAGGATGCAACTTATTGCCGTTGTACCTGTACATTTAAATTTGTGATGCATTGTATACTTCCGTTGTTAGGATTGCCTCACCTGTTCCATTAAGTGGGGGAACCTTTTTGGCTTTGGAGGCATTAGATTGCACCAAGTAGTTCATCCGCATTGTTGATGCTTATTTTTGCACTTTAGCTCTTCCTGTCGTTGCATCTACTTGCTGATGATGTAGTATGCGCAAAAGCCTGCATTAATGATCTACTGGAGAGATACCGGCTGACTAACAGGTTTATCCATCATCTTAACCTGTGATTAGTTCAAAGTGGAAAATGTGCTCGAGTTTGAACTCTCTCTCACACCACAAAGACACAAGGATATTCAACCACAATTCACATCTGGTTTTTATTGTTTTTTTCTTTATAGAGAAACATAGCCTGAAGTAGTGTCTACCTACACTAATCCTAACATCCTTGTTAAAGGTTGTAGTTATCTGGAATAGTAATTCCAGTGTCTGCACAAAGGTTTGTATCCCCTACCCCACCCCCAATGAACTATACAAGTTTGTTTGTCCTTATTCGGTTATCCTATAAATTTAAGGAAGATAGTGTGAGGTCAGGTATGAGAATTTTGGGTTTCAATGAGTTTAACAACATCATAAGTAGAAGATCTTGCTACTGATAGTGCATGGGTCGATTAAAAGATGGTGGTACTCATGGTTGAACACTTGGTATAACCTGCACGAGTGGCTCATTTTTGCGGCTTATCAGATCTGATATGCCATTGAGTTGTCTGAGTTAGTTCGGACGGTAGAGACTCACAGTGACTCATCAGTGCAACTCTTACAACATTGTAATTACCTGTTGGGCATCTGACCTAGGAATCCCTACGAGTCCCTGAGTCAATTTTGGTTGTGTGAATTCTACTTGAGTCATAGTCCAGCTTCAATCCAAACTTGTTGGCAATAAATCTGCATTGCAGTTTTTCTCAAATACTGCACTACTGTGAACTGCTATTACTTGAAGTGGGGTGAGGGCCGGGGGGAAAAACCCACTGAAGAACACATGGGTCTTATGTATGATCTTCATACTCACATGCTTTGGGACTTTTCATGTGACCCCTTTGGTTTTCTTACTGTAGCCAATGCTGAGCTATTTCTTAATAGAGATATTGTTGGCCCCTTGATTGTAGCCAAAACTTTAGCTGTAGTTTATTGTCCTTCTTCTAAATCATCCATGTGTATTCTTTAGGAAGAAATGATTATTACTCAATGGTGACAGAGTGATGGATTGGACCATAGGAGAGGCTCAAACTAAAAATTAAGGAGGAAGAAAAAAATAGTGCATCACGCTCCCAAGGCAAAGTATGCAACGATGATTTAAAAGAGGTACTGACTGAGTGATGTGTTTTTCCATCATATTGTGATCAATTTGATGTAGAAAATCTACCCGAGTTTGAAGCATCTCTTCCAACCCCCACAAAGCCACAAGGAGATTCAACAACAATTCTGAGCATCCTTCCACCCCCACCCCCCAAGGTACAATCTGTTGGGGAATAAGAACGGAGTACCCAGACGAGGAGGACAACCAGTAGAGGAGGAAGAAGAAAGGAGAAAAGAGAAAAACCACAAGAACACACAGAGATTTTTTACATGGTTCGGAGGCAAGATGCCCTCCTACGTCCACGGCCGCAACAGGATTCCACTAAGAAAGCCACCAACCAGAGTTCTGACTCCACACTCTAACAATCTCTCACTTGGAGTCTGAACTCCAAAGAAAGCAAACCTCTCAATGTATTAATCCTGCTCAATATAACAGTGGAAAAATTGCTACGTCATCCCTCCATCAATCATCCATGGAGGCCAACTGAGGCTTTGTACAGCCTCAGTTTCTCTGTGGTCACCACCTTGGTTAACATGTCTGCTGGATTCTTTACACCAAGTATTTTCTCCAGCAGCAAAACATCATCTTCAATCAAATCACGAATGAAGTGATACTTCAGTTGTATGTGCTTAGTCCTTGCATGAAAGACTGGGTTATTGGCAAGGTGAATTGCACTTTGGCTGTCACAAAACAACACACTATTGCTTTGTTCCTTGTCCAACTCCTTCAGAAAATTTTTCAGCCATACCATCTCTTTGCTAGCTTCAGAGATAGTAACATACTCTGCTTCTGTTGTTGAGAGAGCAACAACCTTCTGAAGTTTTGAAACCCAACTCACTGCAGTGCCACCAAACATAGCCAGTGGTACTTCTTCTGGTGTCCAGATCACCACCAAGATCTGAATCAACAAAACCTTGTAGAATAACATCACTTTTCCTGAAACAAAGTGATTTGTCTGAGGTGCCTTTTAGGTATCTCAGAATCCATTTCACTGCCTCCCAGTGTTGCTTGCCCGGATCTGCCATATGTCTGCACACAACTCCTACTGCATGTGCTATATCCGGCCTGGTACAAATCATGGCATACATTAGACTTCCTACGGCTGATGCATAAGGAATTTTCTTCATGGACTCACGCTCTTCAGCAGACTTTGGTGACTGCTCTTTAGACAGCTTGAAGTGACTTGCCAAAGGAGTGCTAACTTGTTTTGCATCCTGCATGTTGAATCTGCCCAACACCTTCTGGATGTAACCTTCTTGAGATAGCTTCACAGTGCCAGCTGTTCTATCCCTCACAATTCTCATCCCAAGAATTTGCTTTGTTGCTCCTAAGCCCTTCATAGCAAATTCCTTTGATAATTGTATTTTCAGATTGTTAATCTCTGTCATACTTGATCCTGCAATAAGCATATCATCCACGTACAACAACAATATGATATAACAATTATCAAACTTCTTAAGATAACAACAATGGTCCATGTTGCACCTAATGAAACCATTGTTACATATGAATCCATCAAACTTCTTGTACCACTGTCTGGGGGCTTGTTTCAGACCATACAAGTTTTTCTTGAGCTTGCACACAAGGTTTTCTTTGTTTGGGACTGAAAAATCTTCCGGTTGCAACATATAGATGTCTTCCTCCAAGTCACCATGGAGAAAAGCTGTCTTCACATCTAGTTGCTCTAAATGTAAGTTCTCAGCAGCAACAATGCTCAACACCAATCTAATAGTGGTTAGTTTCACAACTGGAGAAAAGATCTCAGTGGTCTATACCTTCCTTTTGCTGGAAGCCCTTCACTACCAACCTTGCTTTGTACCTCTTACTGCCATTAGGTTCATCTTTGACTCTGTAAACCCACTTGTTGTGCAATGCCTTCTTGTTCTTAGGGAGTTTAGTTAGCTCCCAAGTCTGGTTCTTTTGCAATGAGTTCATCTCATCTTCCATGGCTAACTCCCACTTAACAGAATCTGTAACCTGCATTGCTTCATCATAACACTCGGGTTCACCTTCGTCAGTCAACAGTAGGTAATGCGAAGATGGAGAATACCTTTGTGTAGGCCTAGGTATTCTTGCAGATCTTCTCAGTTGTACCGGTGTACAAGGTTGTGCTTCTGTTTCAGATACATCATGTATCTTATCATTCACATCATCTTGTAAAATTTCTTCTAGCTCAACCTGTCCACCATTCTCATTTTGTTTCTCTGCACTGTCAGATTCTACAGCAGCCCTGTCTTTATACAAGGCATTTTCATTGAATATAACATTTTTCCTTCTGAGAATTTTTCGATTTTCATCATCCCAAAATCGATATCCAAACTCATCAGAACCATATCCAATGAAAAAGCACTTTATAGACTTAGCATCTAGCTTATCCCTGTCATTAGAATCTACATGCACATATGAAACACAGCCAAAGACTCTCAAATGTGAAAGATTTACCTCTTTCTCTGTCCAGGCCTCCTCTGAAATTTCACCATCCAAAGGGACAGATGGTCCTCGGTTTATCAAGAAAGCTGCTGTGTTAATTGCATCTGCCTAAAATGTTTTAGGCAGTCCAGCATGTATCCTCATGCTTCTAGCCCGTTCATTCAAGGTTCTATTCATGCGCTCGGCAACTCCATTCTACTGTGGTGTTCTTGGAACAGTTCTTTCCATCCTAATACCACTAGCTGCACAAAAGTCCTTGAATTCTTTGTTGTCATACTCATCACCATTGTCTGATCTCAGACACTTCACCTTCAAACCTGTCTCATTCTCTACAAGGGTCTTCCAATTTTTGAAAGTAACAAATACATCAGATTTCCTTTTCAAAAAATAAACCCATACCTTGCGAGTAGAGTCATCAATGAAAGTGACATAGTAGAGTGAGCCTCCAAGAGATGGTACTGGTGAAGGACCCCATACATCTGTATGCACAAGCTCTAGCTTCTGTGTCTTTAAAGTTCTTACTGTCTTTGAGAATGCAACCTTCTTTTTCTTCCCAAAAATACAGTCTTCGCAAAGACCAACTTCCACAGATTTCAAGCCAAACAATTTACCTTTTGACAGCAGTTCCTTCATCCCTTTCTCACTCATGTGACCAAGCCTGCAGTGCCATATGTTGGAGTCAACTCCTGAATTTGCCACTGCCACTATATCTTTGTTGTTGCTAGTCATGTAGAGAGTACTCATCTTGTTGTCTCGTGCTATAATCATAGCACCTTTGGTGATCTTCCAAGATCCACCCACAAAGGTTGTTGCATAACCTTCATAATCAAGCTGTCCAACAGATATCAAGTTTCTCTTCAAGCCAGGTACATGCCTTACATTCTTTAACTTCCACAAAGTGCCATTTGTGGTCCTTACATTGATATCACCCTTCCCCACAATATCTAAAGGCTCATCATCAGCAAGATAAACCTTCCCAAAGTTTCCAGCAACATAATTTTGCATACTTTCTTTATGTGAGGTAGAGTGAAACGATGCGCCTGAGTCAAGAATCCATGACTCTAAAGGAGTGTCAACACAAAGAACTAAAGCATCTTGAACTTGCTCTGCTACAGTTGCATTGGCGGACTCTTCATTATGGTTTTTCTTCTTTGGAGCCTTGCAATCTTTCTTTAAGTGCCCCTTTTTACCACAATTCCAGCACCCATCACCACCAAACTTTGATTGACCTTTCTTCTTGGACCTAGATCTGCTCCTATTTTGACCTTGCTGTTTTGTTCTTCCCCTGCTCTCTGTATTCAAGGCAGAACCTGAGACTTCACTTGATTCTCTTCTGCGAATATCTTCGCTTAGAATCAAGTCTCGAACTTCATTGAGCTTCAATTTACTTGAACCGGAAGAGCTACTCACAGCCGTCACAGTTGCACCCCAACTTTCAGGTAAGGAGGATAAAAGAATCAAGGCCCGAATCTCATCATCAAAGTTTATTTCTACAGAACTCAACTGAGTTGTAATCACATTGAATTCATTGATGTGGTCTGTAACAGAAGCGCCTTCGGCCATCTTCAGATTAAATAAACGACCCATCAAATATACCTTGTTTGAAGCCGATGGCTTTTCATACATATTTGATAGTGCCTTCATTAATCCTGCCGTGGTCTTCTCGTTCACGATGTTGAAGGCGACGTTTCTGGCCAACGTCAAGCGAACAACTCCGAGTGCTTGTCTGTCTAGTAGATCCCAATCTTCTTTCTTCATCCCTGCCGGCATCGTTCCAAGAAGCGGCTCGTGCAACTTCTTCTGATACAGGTAGTCTTCGATTTGCATCTTCCAGAAACCGAAGTCCTTGCCATTGAACTTGTCGATCCTCACCTTTCCTTCATCTGTCGCCATTACTCTCACTGTTTTCCTCGAACCAGAACAAGGCTTTGATAGCAGTTGTTGGGGAATAAGAACGGAGTACCCAGACGAAGAGGACAACCAGCAGAGGAGGAAGAAGAAAGGAGAAAAGAGAAACAAACCACAAGAACACACAGGGATTTTTTACGTGGTTCGGAGGCAAGATGCCTTCCTACGTCCACGGCCGCAACAGGATTCCACTAAGAAAGTCACCAACCAGAGTTCTGACTCCACACTCTAACACAATCTACATGTACTGCTCCTAACATCCCTCTTAAAAGTTGTAGTTCTATGAAATAATAAATTTCAGCCGCAGCACAAATGAAAAGACTGGGTAGTGGGTAATTAGTTCAATTTGGCTTGGGATCATGTTGTAATTTAGTATGCTTCAATCTCCCATGTAAGAAAAAAGGCTCATGTTTTCTGTGGAACAAGTATTTCTCTATCTTGCCCTATATCAGATATTCTGTATTGATAGTTTTTTCTTATTCCTTTTCACTGTTCTCTATGTAGAAAGGTC
The DNA here is from genome assembly GCA_022559845.1 of Amorphophallus konjac. Taxonomy (NCBI): domain Eukaryota; kingdom Viridiplantae; phylum Streptophyta; class Magnoliopsida; order Alismatales; family Araceae; genus Amorphophallus; species Amorphophallus konjac. The sequence continues at coordinate 35,571,735 of CM040128.1, read as the reverse complement.
AGATCTGGCATTTTCATGCCTCCTTCAATGACCTTGAACGTAAATGGGAAACCTTTGCAGTGGAGCCTTGTCCAGCTTATGGTGCATAACTTATACATGACCACTTATGACAATCTATTCTCCCACTTGTTTTGCTTACATTGAGATACTGTTTGTAACCTTTTTTACAGGTCTGGTGCTATATAAAAAGAACATAGGAAACTCTTTCATTATGTAGACTCATCTATTACATCTCTGAACTGTTCTGTCTTTCACTGTTATTACTGACATTATCCTTTCTTTTGCCTCGGTCAATTATGTACAAATGAATGAAAGATAATTTAGGAGATTGGCATGTTTGATGTCTCAGTTTAACCATAGAATTTTTACTATTGCATTTGAGCAAATTTATTTTGAAAATTTTATACTTGCCATTACCTTGCAACAAGTGTGGTATTTTGGGTTCTGAACAAAGTCAACAAACCAGTATTTCTATGGAATGATAATCAAACTAGTTATGCATGCGGTAGGATTGCTGGAAAGGTCACTTTCAGTAGCACATTCGTTTCTTGTTTCATAATGTTTCTTCTCTAATTTGCCCAAACTTCTGTGTTTGCCAGAGGAGGAAAGGTGATCCACTTCGTGTATACATGGATCTGGAGGCCAGCCGGAAGCCTTCTGGCTTTGAGGATATCTTTATTGGTTATCATGCCAAAGATGATGTTCAATCAACTTATGCTGGAGCACTGTTCCATAATAGCCGGAATTACTATGTATCTCCAGAGAAGAGAAGTGTGAGTAGTTTCCCCTACGTGAGAAAGCAGTACGTGAAACAATATTTACCCTCCCTCCAGCTGTAGTGGTTCGAGGTCTTTAGTCTTTTTGTCCATATTATTTATTTCATTCTTGGTGGGTGCATCATGGTGTCTCAAATACTTGCAACCTCCACCCGCCCAATCATAGTTTTCCTTTTGGGCGGATGTGTGGAGATAAAGTAGTCATACAACATGGATGGATTTGCCCTGCAGGTTTGAATAAATTTTCAGTTACACTGATATCTTAACATGGCCCCACATATCAATCCATACAGATATATTACAATCTATGGTGAACGAATCTTATCCCAAACATCAACATTAGACTACGTGCTAAAATTGCATGTGAATCATCGAATTAGAGATTTCTAGCTGGTCTATTTTTTACAATGGCTCATCCACATCATTATACAACATTTGGATGCGACTGTGCTTTGCTTCACTATTTTTTTCTGATAACCAGAACATTGCTTATGCAATGATTAAGAAATGCAATTAAAGTAGCATGAAAATTGCAAAATTACTATTTTGAGGAAAAAAACTGAAAGTATATAATGGCTACCGTATTGTGAATGATATCAATGATCATATTATTTTGTTGATTCCTAGTGATTCTTTTTCCTTCACTTTCTTTGTTCAGGATGCTCTAGTTTACTGGTCGTCTTCTAGGTGTCTTGTTCATCGAGATCAAATGGCGAAAAGCTTCCTTTCCCTTGTCTCACACCATTCCTTTGGGAAATGCTTGAACAATGTCAACGGCCTTGACATGGCAATTGTCTTCTATCCGGAGTGTTCCAACGGTGACCATTCGGCCCCACATTGGTATGATCACTTACATTGTGCCATGTCCCACTACAAATATGTCCTTGCGATTGAGAATACTGTTGTTGAGAGCTATGTGACAGAGAAGCTCTTTTATGCTCTGGATGCTGGTTCAGTACCAATTTACTTTGGTGCACCCAATGTATGGGACTTTATTCCTCCCAATTCCATAATAGATGGCTCCAAGTTTGCTTCGATGGGGGAGTTGGCAGCATATGTCAAGGACCTAGCAGAGGATCCTGTTGCTTATGCTGAGTATCATGCTTGGAGAAGGTGTGGTGTTTTGGGTAACTATGGGAAGACACGAGCAGCAAGCCTTGATACATTGCCGTGTCGGCTATGTGAGTATATTAGTAGAAAAGGTGGAAAGAATTTCCGAACACTCTGAACTTGTTGTTTCTTGTAAATTTTGATAGTATCTTTTTTTCTTCATTAATGGTTATGATTTATTTTTGTCATTTTCAGCCAATGTCCAGACATAATTTTTGTAAGGAATGTGTTTTTTTCTTTCTAGTTTTTATTGATCCAATATTTCTATCTTTCTTCCAAATGAACTCATTGTTAGAATAGCCCCTTGTTGAACATAAGATGTGATTTTTGTCCTTTTTTAATACGAGATTATTCTAACGTGTCCTCTTAAACTCTGTCTACATAGTTTAAATCATAACTATAGACTCTGATATCTTATTGGAGTTAATTGAATTGGAATGTTAAGGTGTTGAGTGGAGAGTACTTCGTCAAGTCCAAATAACACTAACAAATGCAGGTTGGGAAAATGCATTCATAATGCCGCATAGTCATGTTACGGTAAAAGAGAACTTCCTTCTCCTGGGAAAAATCCATTCGTTATTAATATTATTTTCTGCATTTCCACTCACCTCTCTTCCTCCTCCTCCCACCCATCTGATGAAAAAAATGCAAAAAGAAAGATATGAAAATATCATTATCACTCCCCCCTTGTTGTCTAGAAATGTCAATGTTTAGTTGTTTACCCGAGGGACTCTGTTAGGTTGGTGTTTCCTTTCCAGGCGCATCAACTGCCGTGGAAAGAATTAACTTTCAGTAGTCAAGATTTTGAGTACAAATATTTTAAATTTTAGCTGCTGCACGGTTGCTTACAAGCTCAGGTTTGAGTCATCGATCAATATTGATATGTTCAGCTGCTCCGCGGTTTTTTGCAAACTCGGTTTGAGTTGTCGACCAAAATTCTTGGGTCGCGCTCTGATCCTGGATGTAACTATAGATTATTATATCCAGCCTTTGGAAAGGGACAAAATCATACGTACAGCTTCCCTCCCCTTTCTGTCTTCCAGGACCCTTCTTCGTGCTCTCTATCTTCTTCAGAAAATGTCTGTCCAACTCTATAGAAGACGACTCTACCTACGGCTCCTCTCCATGGCCCTGCTCAGGGCTCTCGCCCCCACTAAGCTCTCCTCCTCGTCCTCTTTCACTGTTTGACTACCTCACCATCTCCTGCCCTCGCCCAGGCCCTGTCTGTCACCGGCACCATCCACTTCAACGAGAAGACACAGTAGCAACCTGAGTCCATCCTCGTCGTCCTGCGCTCCCATGGCTTCTCCGATGCCTAGATGTCCATGCTTGACGCTCGATAGCCCCACATCCTCCTCATCAGGGCCCAAGATAATCTCGCCCCTGAGCTGCAATCTTTAACCCGCACTGATTTGTCCTCGACGTTGATGGTCCAGGAACCCATGCATGGTTCCTCCACTGTTTCCTCGAGAGGGGGGCATGCATGCGCGAGGTCAAGGTTGCACGAAGTCGAGGGTGGGTCAGGAGATCCTTCCTCATAAAAGAAAAAGGTGGAGTTTTTTTTATTTTTATTGTGAGGGCAGTTTTCAAATGGTGAAATTTTATTTTAAAAAATTAAATAAGAAAGAACTTATCAAACGGGTCTAAGTGAATTTCTTATTTTTAATTTCTATTTTTTAAAAATAATCAAACACTCTTTTATGTATTTCTGAGGAGTTAATATCAATATATGTGTAATTGATCTACATATAGTTCCTCGTAAGAACAAGAGCAAACTGTTCCATGTGTCAGGGGAGAGGATGACCTATTAGATTTTAAGAAAAGTTATTAAAAAGCGTAAAAAATAAAATATTTAGTAGAGGCACTCAAATTAGAATTTCTAAATAAAATATTTTTCTTAAAATTCATATTTGTAAAGAACAAGGGCATTTTTTTCCCACCACAATGTCTAAAATACCATATTTGCCACCTTCCAAAGAAAAAATCAGAAATACTCTCCATTAATTTACATTTTTATCATCTTTTAATAAATGATCTTCTCACACTCCTTTAACTTTGTGTAGCGTGACTCGCTATTTTCTAATTTGCAAGATTTCTTGTCACAAAAAAAAATGTGTAGTGAAGTACCCCCTAAAGTGCGTGGTAGTTAAATGGTGACGGATGTTGAATATCATGTTAAAGAATAATTTGATGGGTGACAGTCAAGTGGAAATTGCCCTAAAATTCCCTACCTCTCAATGGCACAAATTAGCTAATCAGCCGATTTTGCATGTTAAAATTAAAATAAAATTTTTTTGTTCAACAATCTTTGCCATAATAGGGTGTTTGGTTATTCTTTTTTTCTCTTTTTTCTCTCAACTTTAAAAATAAGAGTAAGAGACTCTCTAATCTCGTTTGGTGTTCCTTTCTTAAATTTTAGGGAGATAATCTCATCCCGTTATAATCTACTTCTAAATAAAAATAACTCCCTACTATTTTTTTTTTGAGATCGCTCTCTCGTCGCTCTCGTTCTCCCCTGCCCTCCTATGCGCGCCCCCTCTCCCCCTCGGCCGCCATCCCCTCTGCCCCCCCCCCCCCCCGCCCTGCGCGGCCCCCCTGCTCTCCCATTTTCTCCCCTATCAACTCCTTTCACCTGCACTTATGTCTCCACTGAAATCCCACCCCTGGCCCACACACAAACTTCCACGTTCTCCTGTTGCTTTTGTTGTTTTTTGTCTCCCGTTTGTCGTGCCCCCGTCTGCCACGGTCGCGGGCTACTGCTGCAGCACCGTGCTCGCGGCGTCATTGCTCAGGCGGGCCGCCGCCTCCACCATCCACCACCCGGCACTTGTGCCGCCGCCGTCGGTAGCCGTCACCATACAACCGCTATCCTGTTCTTCTGCGGCCGCCTCCGTCACGGGCCTGCTGCCCCCCGTGCGCACCTTCGCCCTCCGCCGCAGCAGGCTCCTGCTGCCGCCCTGTGCCGTCACCATTGCTGCTGGCCGTTGCTCCACCCGCACCCCTTGCGGACCTCACCAACCGCTCGCTGCCACGAACTTGCTGTCACCATCGCCGCGCGCCCCGTATCACTGTGCATGGCCGCTGCGATCTCCTCCTGATGCCAGCAAGCGACGGGTCCTTTGCGTGGCTGCCCTCCCTTCCCTCTCCCTCCCTTCCCTCTCCTTGCGTCCGTCCGCCCGCTCGCCGGCCTCTCCCTCCCCCCTTCCCCTGTGAATATGTGTATTAATTTATATATTTATACGTGTTTCTATGTATTATTTTTGTGTCAAATATTTTACATATATTTTAAAAATTATGACACTTTTGTCAAACAGAAAGTGTTAATTTTTATAAAATTTAAAATTTAAGTTAAAAATTGACATAACATAAAACTTAATTTATTAAAAAAAGTTTTTATTTTTTTTTAAAAAAATTATTCCCAAACACCCTGTAACATCTATTTTTTTTAAAAAGAGTGTTTTTTTACCTCAACAAATATTACCACCACCTCCTCCTCTTCCTCAACCATCTCTCTCTCTATCCAGAGACCGAAAGGGCGAGCGAAACCCGGCATGCGTCCCCTCACTATAAATTCTGCTCTCGGTTTGAACTCCCGACTCTTCTCCCCCTGCCCCCGCCCGCTGCTCCCTCTGGGCCTCCCCCTCCGATTCCGACCTCCCTGCCTCCGCCCCTGGACGAAGGTAAGGTTTGCTCTGCTGGCCGGCGCGTCCTGCTGCTGCCGCAGAGCCATGGCGGCGACTATGGGAGCTGCGAGGGTCGGGGTGAAGAGTGACATCGATCTCACGGAGAAGGAGGAGAAGATCTTCCAGCGGCTCCTGGACGTGGTCCGGCACTTCAACATGGAGATCGAGCTGCGGGTGGCCGGCGGCTGGGTCCGCGACAAGGTCAGATCGCCTAAGCACTCTTCCGGTCCCATATCGACTGGTCTCGTTCTCGTGGTTGTTGTTGGATTTTTCTGCGTGCTTTCAATTGTTATCGTTTGATTGTTCGGGTTGAGAGCTTTGGACCTTATTGTGGCGAACAGTTGAAGCGTCACTGCTCTTCTCCATAGCGGAGGGTTTTTAGTTTATATTTGTTTCCTTCTTTCTTATAATCGTGCTGCGCGTATGTCAGACTCTTAAACTGTACTTGTACTGGATTTCTTACCTTTCCACGAGCACAATTGTGCTCTTGTTTCTCATGCGTATATGTCGTGCCATATGCCAATTTGTTGCAGCTACTGGGTCGAGACTGCTATGACATCGACATAGCATTGGACAAGATGCTGGGGCGAGAATTCTGTGAAAAGGTTAACGAGTTTTTGGCATTGAAGGGAGAAGAAACACAAGGAGTCGGGGTTATCCAAAGGTAGATCTTCATATTCCATTTTAACTCAATAATAATTTCTAACGCCCACTTTATTGTGATCTTTCTTGAATGTTTTAGAAATCAATACACAATCTTTTCTTGTTTGTTGTCCTTTTGGCCTTTTCTTCTATTTTCAAGGCGTGCTTTTGTTTATTCCTGCTGCATAGCTGGAGAATCTTTAATTTGAAGTCAGTAAAATCTACTCGAGTCCTAAATGCTTTTTTCTTTGGGGTAATTCTGATGAATGGTATACTTTCCCAGTAGTTATTTTCTTTGCCATTAGTCTCTGAACAGTTGAAAGTTGAAGCCCCTGGTTGGAAGCAGGGGGGCGGCAGGGGGGCCGTGCACCTCCCCCAACTAAAATTTAGGACTTTCTTAAAGGAGTATGACGTAAGATGTTATCCTGGTTTCACATTTTTTAACTCTGGCCCCCCTCATCCCACGAATGTTTCATACTGTTCCTCTAATTTAGGAAGTATTTTTCTGTATGGAGTAAGGACTTATACTTAATTCAATCTGGGAAGTTGTCCTCTTCTTCTTCTTCTTCTTCTTCTTTTCACTCCAGGGGTCCTCCGGTGTGCCGATTGGCTCCCTGTTATCCAACGGTATGAGGCTAGACTGAGTGGTTGGAAGGTGAGGTTGTTACCTTATGGAGGCAAATTAGTCCTTTGCAGATCGGTTTTGGATAGTCTACCTATTTACTATTTCTCTATGTTCCGCATCCCCAAGACTATGTTGAAGAAGATTGAAGCCATTCAGGGAAGATTCTTCTAGCATGAGAGTGGTGAGAGGTGTAGAGGATGGCACGGCATTAGATGGGGGAGGGTGGCTGCTACCAAAGAACAAGGGGGAGTTGGGATCAAGAATGTGGGTGACTTCAATTTAGCACTCTTGAGTAAGTGGCTATGGGGGCTAGGAGTAGGGGATGAATGTAACGACCCAGAGTTCTGGGTACCGATAACCCGATATCATCGGATTACCACTACCAAGAACTGGGGACGCCACCCAAGAGGCTGATGAGGCCCCTGAAGGGTTAGTGGAGTTTGTCGAGGGGTTGTACAACGAATTGGGATTACAACACGCAATGTTAATTAAACGACGATAATTATTAGATGCGGAAGCAAAAATAAACTACCAGAGTGGTAAAATATATACAATAGTCCAGATTTACAACAGCCACAAGTCCAAAACTAACAGAAAAGAGTCCAAATGTACAACTACACGGGGCATACCCCGGTCAAAAGTACAAAAAGACCGACCGACTACTGCTGGCACACTATGAGCTGCCGTCAAAACCACATGAAGCCTCAGGAGACGGCGGATGTGGCTCACCTGAAAGTAGGAAGGGTGAGTCACAGTCAGACTCAGTAGGGGTCACGCGGATCCCTACCTCGCAAATAATCATGCAGGCATACAAATATAACAACAATTAGAGCATGCATTTAAAGCGATAAACAGGCAATTGGCATAAATAAAACACATTTATAGTAAGGCTGTAAAACCTATCTAAGCAGTTTAAACAGCTAACTACATGCCAATTTAAATATAAATAATAGCGTCGGGAGCTAAATCTACCAATAGAAGGAAGCTCAACTAACCCGGTGATAGGAAAAAGAAGAGACCACAAGAAGTGAGAGACCAGACGCGTCCACTGACGGCTTACACTGCATCTCAAGCAACTCGCATGGCTAGAGTCTCCAAGCGAGAGGCGTAACAGAATCAAACTGAGTAACTAGTCAGAGTAACACTCGTCAGTGTCAGTCCAAGCCTCTGACCACGTGTGCACACACTGGCTCGTGCCTAAGCCAGGTTTTCCAGCTAGTTTTCCCTCTTAGTAGGACGCTACTATTGGTCGAGGGCCCACGGTAACTAGCTTAAAAACCGTGTAACGGGAACTACCCCTCCACCTTTCCCAGGTGGACCGACACTCCGGGTCGTTGGGCTACGATTAGTGGCTCCATCACAAGGAAAGAGAGAGCTACTCTATCGGGATCTAAAATAATGCCACAATTTTTTTTAAAATAAGTTAAACATGGCGTATATGCAACATGGAATGCATTAGAGATTGAACATGCAACATTTGATATGTCAGAGGATGTAACGGTCGAAGAACATCGCGTCACAAGCTGTGACGGCCTAGGGTAGAGGCGTTACATTGATCGTGACGCGCCTCCAGTGGTCCGTTACGCTTACCAGAACGATTCTGAGAACACAAGAAAACGCAGGCTGTAACGCACCAAGAGGGGGGCGTTACACCATTGTAATGCGCCTCTTATGGCCGTTTCACTCACCCGAACGTTTTAAAACCCACAGTGAATGCAGACTGTAACGCGCTTAGGCTAGCGCATTACACCAATGAAACGCGCCTCCTATGGTCCGTTACAGGGCACCAGAGGGCAGACGAAGCACTCAAAGTGTAACGCACCTAGACAGGTGCGCTACACCACTCTGACGCACTAACACAGGTCCGTTAAAGGCACCCGAATGCCTAAAACACCACAGTTTACACAGGATGTAACACACCAGGGATGGCGCGTTACACAACCCTGACGGACCTAGAGTGGACCGTCAGAGTAACCGCCTAACTATGGTCAACGGTCAAACGACCGGTCAAAGGTCATGTAACAGTCGCATGTTGGGCCGTTACAAGTCAGGTGACGCACCCATTGAGGGCCGTCAGGGACTGTAACGCACCTAGGGTAGTGCGTTACACCGACTGGGTTGCGAACCTACGGAGCTTGAAACCGAACCCCCTCCCGGTCGACCGAAATCGATGGGAAACGCGGGGAAATACGCTTCTAGGCTAAACCACCATGCCATAACAACATTCTATCACTAATCATGCCATTAAAATTGAAAAACGGTGGCCATGGAGTCAATTTCATGAATTTAAGGCTAAATTACACTAAATTACACTAACATGGAAGATTGCACAAAAATCGAGAAAATAGGCGTCGGACCACGGCGCATGTGGTACCGGCGGGTTCCTAGTGAGGAGAAGATTCCATCCCCCTACCTCTTACGTGGTGAGAATGCTGATCCGGCACCGAACGGACGACGAGACCCACGACGTCCTCACGGCTCCACGCTCCGCGGATCGAGAGAAGAAGGGCGTCACCGCGATCTACACGACACGACCTTCCCAACGGTACCTCCCTTACCTCGATCAGCGACCGTCTGGACCAAAACCGAGCGAGGAGAGAGATTTCAAGAAATTAGGCCTAAAATACCACAACAAGGGGTTTGCACGAAAACCGATGAAAACGACAGTGGATGGCGACGCATGTGGCGTCAATGGGCTCTTGGCGAGACGAGGAGTCCATTCCCCTACCTCGATCGCGACGAAACCCGCAAATCGGTGCAGATCGGACGACGGAAGCCACGCCGTCCTCTCGCTCCCACGCCCCTCTACGCTCCGCGGATCGAGACGAGGTCAGCGTCAAAACGTCCCTCGCGTCGAGCCGGTTCCAACGGTGTCTCCCATGCCTCGATCGGACCCTGTCCGGGTCAAAACCGAGAGAGGAAGGGAGAGGAGGAGAGAGAGCGTGTGAGGGAGAGAGAGAGAGAACGAGAGAGAGATCGAGAGTGAGTGGGGAGAGAGAGAGGGGGGGGCGTGAGTTTTAAAAAATCTGATTTTTTTCTATTTTTTTTAAAATTCTCCAAAATGCACTTTAACCCCTCAAAGAACTAAAATTGTCAATATGCCCATTAAATTTTAATAATTCTTTAACCAATTCAATTAAATGCTTGACCAAAGTCTAAAAATCCGTAAAAATAGCCGAAACGATCCTTGCGAAGAGTACATTGCAACTGTATCGTCCACGAGTCGACGAACTAAGAGATAAACTCGCCGTAGGGTTCCGTAGATTATACGGGAGAAAACCCACACGGTTCATAAGACCTCAACTCGGGAGCTACAAAAGCAATCCAAAACTTTCCAAAAAGGATCCGAAAGACTTACTAAAGATCCAGCAAGACCCAATAAAGATCCGCCAAAGATCCAGGGTATTACAATGAAGGTCTTTGGGATAGCTCATCAGGCAGAGGTACTTCAGTAGGAGGAGAATGTGGGACTTGGACTTTCTGGCTCCAACCCTCACGTCTACTATCTGGCATGTCATTTTCTTCTGCAGAGACGTCATCGCCTCCGGTTTTTCGGTCCGTCTAAGGAAAGGCAACCGCTGCCTTTTCTAGAAAGATAGATGGTGCAACGACTTCACTTTGGAGTCTTCCTTTCTTAGTCTCTTCGCCATCGTGGGTGACCCTTGGGGGCCGGTGGACTGGGCTTTTAATCTCCACCTTTTGGGGGGCACCTAGGCACCGACCTTCAGAAGGGACCTCTGGTGTGCGGAGATAGAGCAGCTCTAGGATCTTCTCTTTACCCTATTTGACTTTGTCCCGCATCCCTTCAGGGAGGATGCATGGATCTGGAGTTGGGATAGGGAGGGAATATTTATAGTCAAGTCTGCCTACTCCATCATCTCTGATGGCGGGGTGAGGCACATGCTTGCTTTTCGAAGAGTCCGTTGAAGGTGAAGCTGTTGATCTGGAGGATTTTCCACTGGAGGCTTCCCACTCGAGATAGGCTCCTCTCCTTTATGTCGGGTATCTAGTCTACTTGTGCTCTGTGTGGACAGGTGGACGAGTCTGTGGACCACTTGTTTGCTGGTTGCCCCTCCTCACAAGCTGTGTTGGAGGGCGTGGCTACGAGAGCCCGGTGTGTTCTCGACTGGCATATTGAGTTGCAGCCCTTCATTGTCTCTTGGGGTCGAAGCTGGCCCTGCAAAGGGGATTGGGTGGTTTGGTGGCTCATTTTGCATTCCACTCCCTGGTCCCTTTGGTGTGAAAGGAATAATAGGATCTTCAAGAATGAGGGTAGAGTGGAGGATTTTCTGATTTCTTTCATTTGGATTAGAGTGACAGAATGGGCGGAATTATTTGTAATGTGAATACCCTTAGCTCACCTTTTTTACTTTTGTTGGGAGTGTAGACCGCCCCATACCGCCTTGGTGTGATTTTTTGTATATGATCTCTTTTTGGGAGCTTACTGTCTTCACTTGTACATCTTCCTTTTCATTTAATACGTACAGTGATGCGATCCACTTAAAAAAAATATCACTTATTGTTCATCGTCTCTCTTTCAATATCGGTTACTATTCATCGTCTCTCTTTCCATATCGTCTAACTGCATTACTTAAACGATCTATCATCTATCTTTTATTCTGTTTTGAGTCTTTTGACTCATTCCATATAGATTTAAATCATCTAAGTCTCTCTTTGAACTTCGTTTATATTTTTCAAAGCATTATCTAATTTCTTACTTTAACTAAATGAATCACTTGCTTAAGGATGTCTTCATACTCAGATCCACATCGTAAATATGTCAAAATATATTTTCAGAATTCTCAAAATTTTTGGGGTGTTACAATCCTCTCCTTAAATAAATTTTGTCCTCAAAATTTAATCATAATTTCATATCGAAAAAATATCTTAATCAGTTAATACATTAAGAAGCATTTTCCACATCTAACTTCCCAATAATTTAACAAAGTTTCTAAATGTATTAGCACCTGGCATACTTGTACATTCCACGGTACTTAATAAACATACATATCTACGTTATGAACATTAATTGAAAATATATATATATATATATATATTTCATTCATAGTCTATACATATACACTTATAATGTCATCGTTACAAAACTTCTCCCTTCAAGCACTATTATCTTGGGTATCTTCGCCAATCAGTGCATATACTCTAGTCTGGACCTTCTGCCTCTGTTGTGGCCGATGTTGTTGCTGCTGCTTCTGCCGATTTGGACAATCCCTTATAAAATGCCCTGCCTGACCACATACCAAACATTTACCAGTGACTAACTAACACTCTCCTTCATGTGGTTTGCCACAATGTTGATAATTTGGTACTCCCCTTTCTACTGGCCGAACTACCTCTAGGATTGTTGTTCTTTCTCTTTATCTTTTCTCATAATTGAATGAGGATTTTTCCTTTTCTTTCCATCTGCATTATTCACGTTGAGTTTCTACAATAAATGTTGTCTTCAAAGTTGCTGTTATGGTTTGATGATCAAGAATCGCAACCTTGCTTCCAATATTGCTTTGTAATTTTCTAACAAATTTCTTCACTTTTCTAGTTTCATCCACACAAATGTGAGGGGCATATTTTTCCAACTCATTAAATTTGGCCTCATACTCCGCAAATGATAATTCTCCTTGGGTCAAATTAAAAAAATTCACTTATTTCTTGTCTTTTATATTATATGTTGTGGTAAAAATTTCGCTGGTAAAGCTTCTAGGAATTCATCCCAATTAATGTTTGCACATCTATCCCTAAAATTAGTTTTAAGGGTAGATCTCCACCATTCATCAACATGATCTTTCAACATAAACGTGGCCAGCACCACTTTGTTTTGCTGCACATCTAATAGCCCGAAAATCTTCTCAACTTCTCTTATCCAACTTTCTATAATTCCGGTTGACTCTCCCCTTTAAAAGAGGAGGATCCATATTCATGAACTTCTCCATTAATGTAGCTCCTAACACCCTATCCTGGCGATCTTGCATACTGGCCTGTAATTGGGCTTGCATAATTCCCTAAGTGTGGGCCTGCAATTGCATAGTCTTTACTAGCCCTTGAACGGTTTGTGTAAATCCTCCTTAATCGGTTAGTGGTATACCTTGGGTGGGCACGACACCTTGTGCTCCTCGTATTGTTTCCTTAACCACATTAGCTAACTCTTCATTCGAAGGTGCCGTCTCCATATGAGAAGGGTTCATTAGAACCCTATTACTCTCTGCCATCTCCTACACGGGAGAACTAATCTCAATTAGCAAAATCTCTAAGGTTAACTTCTAAACTCTAAATAATTCTTAAAGTCTTATGGTATAGTATACAAATCGGATAGTTGTAGATAAATCCCAAGTCTCACAGCCATTCTCTGATACCATAATCTGTAACACCCCTTGTCCCCAATATCTTTTATCAGATTCGGAGACGTCACATCAAACATAAATATTGTGAACCAGGAAATCCGCAAGACACTAATTTGTTCTATTAATAGTGGGGACTAACTCAAAGTTCTGATTTATACAAACATCATTATACATAAGGATTTCATCCTACCGTACTCTATATGCAGCAGTTTTCAAAATGCTCCCGAGATCACTCTCTAACATATCCTCGTTAGAGTCCAACTTAGATACTTATTGATTTCCTGAAAAATCGTTAAGCAACGCACATGAGTCCTAAGACTCAGCAAACATTAAAACCATCACATGCATACTACGTGATAGCCTTTGCAAACATGTCATAATATTTAAAGTTTCACAATTCCTTCGAGTTCTAAACATATAACATAGATTCAAAGGATGTAGTAACAAAACAGAATGGATATAAATCATATCAGCAAATTAATATTCTCAGTCATTTCATTTAACTGTCAAACAATTCAATATTATAGTCTGCTTGCAAAACAGTCTGGTGCATATCGATACGGATTCAATTATATCAGTCATATACGTAAGCCTTACAATTAGTTATACAATCATATTCATATATGCTTTTAATATATTAAGCCCAATTATAGTCCAATCAATCTTAATTATATGCAACAATATTATAGTAGCCGGACATGCATCCAAACCACAACATAATAGGTCAGTCAGTACTTGGGCGTCATACGATAGGTATATAACACATGGCCTACATGCTTGGGGTCAATCAGTCTTGATCAACTGTACATGATCGGGAGTCAGTACTCCACCATTCACCAGATTATCATTAAGTCTGATTTCTGGATTTTCAGTCACTATCCGTTTGTCTTCGGATGTTGGGCTAATCCACAGAGTATGCTAACTACAGATTGCCAACAGTCTCCCTTAAGATGGCACTGTCTATATGCTTAATTTTATATAAATTTTTTATCAACTTTTATCTGAACAATTTTTAATTGAACTGAATAAACAGATTGGGGATACATCAACTACGGTTGATGGCCAATCGGATAATCAATCATAAACAATCAAATCACATATCTGATAATTTAATACGCAATTCATGGGATCCTAGTCATATATGAACTCTTTAGCATTCGCAATTAATTTTTACAATAGTCAAATTTCTATGTATCAAGATAGTATTAAAACAAGAATATATATACAGAATAACATACGCTGCCTACTGCTAAGATGGGGTTCTCAAAGATTCTCCCTTACTTCTTTAAAACTTCTTCTCACCCTCCTGACAACCCTTGGGTAGCGGAGATATCCTTCCTACTCCTAAATACTAGAAGAATACTTTCCTTTGATCAAAATTTTCTAATATATCTGATACTCTTAATTATTACCAACAATAAAAACCCGCATCTTCTTCTTCTCTTCTCCTTTTGTTCTCCCTCTAGCGAAAGAGATTACAGTAAGGATCACGCTCGTATACTTATATTCTTTCTAGCGAACACTTAGGATGTGTACATCTCATATATATATAACCATAATATGAACCGCTATAGAAGTTAATTCCTATCAAATCCCCAAACACAAATTATAATTTTAATTCTTTTTCTTAATTAACTTAACATTTTTCTCATTCATCACCGCCCAAGAAAAATAGGGAATTCATATTTCTACGTATGATAGACTTAGTAAGGGTAGTTCTATAATTTGGACAAACTCCTCAATTACATCATGACCAGCATTCTCGTATATCTTATTTGTATACTTTTATTTAGCCCACGTGACCCCTCTTAGAAGGATGTATAAAGTTTACACTTATCTATTTATTTATTTATTTTCTACCATAACCAATCACCAATGATCACCTGTAATCTGCCCCTCATCTGGAAACACCTGCAGTCCACCTATCTCAGTCTAGAAATATTTATCTCTAAAGGCATTTATCCATTTCTTCATCGTCTGACTGTATCGCCTATATTTATATCGTCTAATCTTGTATTAGAGTTTATGTCGTCTAAGTTTCACATCGCTTACTATTCATCGTCTAACTTTCAATACCACTTACTATTCATCATCTAACTTTCAATATCACTTACTGTTCATCATTTCTCTTTTAATATCGTCTAACCGCATTACTCATACGATATATCGTCTATCTTTTATTTTGTTTTGAGTCATTCCGTCTAGCTTTAAATCGTCTAAGTCTTCTTTTGAACTTCGTCTATATTTTTTAGAGCATTATCTAATTTTTTAATTTAACTAAATGAACCACTCTGCTTAAGGAAAAACTTAATATCTTCATAAGATCCACATCAAATTCTCAAAATTTCTGGAGTGTTACAGAGGCTATCAACCTGAAGTCTTATGGCTGGTATCCTGGAGTGATTTCTTTATCTTTTCAACAATGCCATTATCTTTAACTAATTTAGTTAATATTTTTGATGGCATAATCATGCAGTAACCCAGATCAGTCAAAACACTTGGAAACGGCAAGGATGCGTATATATGACACGTGGATTGATTTTGTTAACCTGAGGTCTGAAACCTATGCTGAGAACAGCCGAATTCCTGCAATGGTAACTAGTCAGTACATATTCCTCAGCTTTTTCTTCCTTTCTTTTGCCTTTTGAATTGCCATTGATTTTCTTTTTTCTGAATTTTGGCTTTTGGATTGACATTGATTTGTTTGCCTTGAAAAGAGTTGGTGTTTATGCCGGAAAGCTAGGTGTATATAACATTGATTCAGGGACTTAGTCTATTTCATTGGTAATGGCACTTTTAGGAATAGTGTGATATAATGGGTCACTATGACTTGGGTCGGATGAGAGACATGCATTTCATTGATCTATACAAATGTGCATCATGTCTTGGACAGGTTGATAATTGAGCTGACTCATGCAATTTGGCTCAAATCAATCTGGTTTGGTGAATCTAGGTTTTGAAATAGTTGAGTTGGAGATTTAATGACCTAATTCACCAGTGAGGATGTTACTTCCTTTAAAGGAATTATCTTACTGATGTCTAGGGTAAGAGGGTTGTCAATCAGCTGGGCTAACCAAAGCCCAAACATGGCCCTACCATAACTTTTTATGTTGTAGGCCTTGCCCAGGGCCTGAATAGGATAAAAATATTGCAGGCCTGCCTATTTGTCTGAGGAACAAAGGCCTGAGCCTGGGCCTTTTCTTGCTGCCATCGGTGACAAGGGAAGAAGGCCACCAAATTGGTCCTTTGGTTCTTCTCTGTCTTCTATCTTCATTGATATTTAGGCAGAGGAAGAAAGAGGAATTGCTAAAAAAAGGAGAGCAGGGTGAGTAAGAACAGCAGAAAGGGTACAAAGTAGATAGGTGAAATGGCCTCAAAGGGGCAAGAGTGTCAAAGGGGAAGAGAATGAACTTAGCACAACCTCCCTCCACCTCTTATATATTTGAATGCCTCCACATGATTGCTCTTCTCACCATCGTTTGCAATCTTATGAGAATTGTTATCTGTATCTCTGGTTTTCCAAGACTTGGAATGCTTGAAAACCCATAGCCAAAGACGTGCAAAGTTCAGTCAAGTCTCGCAACTATCGTGCGGTCAGACCTGCTGGTTTGTAGGGGGTCTAAAATCCATCCCTATTGCTCTTGGCTCATTCAAGCTCAAGGGTTTTGGAACTCATCCCTTCTCTCCACCCTCACCCACTAGTGTTGTGAACAATCGGAGATGGCATGCAGTCACTGTCCTGCCACTTGCTATTATTGACTTGCTGTTGTTGGCCTGTCATATGCTGCTGATCCACAAGCTAGAGAGGAGAAAAAGGGGAGGAAGGCTCCTGGCCACTGTCAACCTGTCCACTAATCATCGACTACCAGCAAGCTAAAGAGGAGGATCAGCACCCTCCCCTCCTCCATGTCCCAGCTTGCTACACTTTGCACTCTCCTGCTGCCCCCATTTTGTAGGTGACTCTTTTCTAATGTATTTTTGCATCGTTTTATTATTATTTTGTTAATTTTATCATATTAAGTGACTAAATGAATGGCATTATAAATTTTCAGTAAAAAATATAACCTTATCACAATTTCTAGTGCCATTCCTGATCTCCCAAGATTTCTCTGAGATCTCTTCACCCCCCCCCCCAAAAAAAAAAAGACAAACCCAAGATCTGACATGGGATTCCTTGCTTCTTATACTGTATGCAATGAAAAGCGCTCAAATACAGGACCAGAAGAAAGAAGGAGAAGAAGTGCAGAAACTAAGATGGCTTCACATGGCATGGCCTTTTCTCACTGTGGTAGTAGGGACAGGGTGTCTGTGATGACCAAGAACATCAACAAGAGCAGTGAGAAGGGGCTGTTGAATTTGTTCCTGGATGAATTGCAGGAGGAGGACCAGCTGCTGGAGGAGAGGCTGTGCCATGAATGGGACCACCTCTGTCTTCCTCCTGAACAACAACAAGGGAAAGCTTGTCACCCTAATGGGAGGGTCAGAGGAGAGGGAGGCTCCGAGCCTTCTGCATGTAGACTCTGGAGAGCCAATGAGCCCTAACATTGCCCTTGCCTCCTTGTTTCTAACTTTGATGTTATGTAGTCTGCATTGGTGACGAATCTTTCCTCTACGCTGATTGTACTGTCCATAAATGTTATCAGTCTTTGAAAATTGATCCCAATCCTAGACCATCTAGGCTAGCAGCTGACCCAGTATCTTTTCGTCCAGTGCCCAATTGGCCCACACACCAGCCAGCCTGACAGCCCTACTGATTGTTGGGATTTTTCTTCACAGAAAAGCCCAAGGAGTAACTTTTCATATTGAATGGCTTTAGCCTATTTTATATACTTTCCATTTCATTTGGGATCGGAGGATCGTTGCCAAATATAGACATGATATGTTTTCATTTCTTTGTTCCTTTTATTTGAGTTTCATGCTCCATTTCGGTAATGATCAGGCTGTAACTATTACTCTGCTCTCGCGATGTGGAATATATAATCAATGTTTAACCATGCATCTGCTTTGACGAATCTTACAAGTGGCTCTCTCTTCTTTTAATTCAATTCTGATTTTCACATTGGGGAACTGTTTCTTCATATCTTTTCTTGTACTATATACTTTTGAATTGCAGTTTCTGCAGTTCATTATCCTGCTTGATCTCTGCTCCTTGTAGTGGAAAATTTTAAAGAGTGCCTCTGGTAGATGATAAGGTGATTATCGATTATATTTCGAATATGACATTGTAACTGGAGCATACGAGTCCCTTCATCATTAGACTGACCTCAGGAAGCATCACACAATTGTGTTTCCCTGAATAAATTGATAACTGAAGCATTAAAACACCATAAACCAGATTTTGGTAACTTGAAGGGAGACCGTCTAAGTAAATGATTGTCTTGCTGTAGGAAAGAGAGCTAGAAAATTGAGGATTAATAAAATGATAATGGTATCATTAAGTAAATATTCATCTTCTACATGGGTAAAATCTTGCAACATCTGTTACAATACATATTTGTGGAACACATCTTTTTGAAATGGAAAATTACACAGAGTATATGTAATTCTTTATTATTTCATCCCTGTAAAATTTGCTTGTCTTGAACTCATGGAGGATATTTAGTTTTGAGTGTCAACTCTTTCTGCAGATAGGTTGCTTAAATAACTAGCAATAAAATACAACAATATTTGGAACTTTGCCATGCTTATAACTCAGATATTAACGGAGTTTAGACTTTTGAAGTTCCTTTCCTGCAGATATTCTAGTTGCATGGTTTTCATTTTTCTCGTTTATTATCAATGTAAATTCTTGATAATTAATTCTTTTTTGCATTAAATCTGCTGAGAGAAGGGGAATTTGCTATAAAATGTTGTTCTTGTAGATGTTTGGAACTGCTGAAGAGGATGCGTATAGAAGAGATCTAACCATTAACAGGTAATTCTGTCCGTCTCATCTATGTGCACATCCTCCTTGTTTCTGAACGTTTGATGGAAAACTTTGACGAGAAACACTTCAACATAAAGAATGGAAGAACTTGGTGAAGATAAATAATTATTATGTTTCCAAATAATGGGAAGCACTTTATTCTTCTCCTGAATGATAAAATGGGTCAAACAGTGGTACAATTTTGAGTGATAGGGTTTTATGTCATGCTTCCTTTTTTTTTATTGTGCTGTTGAGATTACAAGTGATTAATCCTTCTCTTTTGAGAAAGAAATGGGAGTTTCTTAGTTCTTAGATACTTTATATGTCAGCACTCCTATGACTGTATTAGCAAATATGCTTGCACAATTACATGGGGACGGATTTAAACATTACTTATTTCTCCTGAAACTTTCATAGACTCTTCTGGATCATAATAGTATCAGAATTTCTTGTTGTTGACAGCCTTTTCTACAACATCAACAAAAATTTAGTTGAGGATTTCACTGGTCGAGGTAATCTTTTAGCTCCATGGAAACTTTTGCATTATTATTCTCCACGTATTTGATCTTATATCTATTTTTCTGCTTATCAGGTGTTGAAGATCTTAAATGTGGAATTATTATCACTCCTTTGCCCCCAAAGGCAACTTTTTTGGATGATCCTCTTAGAGTCTTACGAGCTATTCGTTTTGGTACTTCAAGAAATCCTTTACTTTTAACCTACTTCATCTCATGGAGAAGTCTATATTTTGGATTGATCTTTTGGTGGGACCAGATGTTGCTGAAATGCCACCTTATCTCTTGCTCTGCTTCTTAATCACTCAAAGGCAAGCCCTTTTTTTTTTTGGTGATAGTGATCCAATCAAAGAGAACTTGAGGCCATCTAAGGTCTTACAGCGGTGTAGAGTGCTTTATTTGTGCTGTGGATCAAATGTAATGAACTTCAGGGAAAGTCCACTAAATTCATGATGTTCTCTTTTACATTGTGATTTTTTTCTTAAGCACTATCTTGAATTACTATGGACAATAAAGCGGTGCCCCAAATGTCTCATCATTGTTCTGTTCATTTCACCCTGTGAGAGGAAGCCCAGATTATTCTACCTTAAAAGTCTGAATGCTCTGTATTGCTTACCATTTTCTCTTGTTCTAGCAATAGTGCCATAGTCTGACAAGTTGTGTACCACAATTTTTTTGGCACTCTTCTCCTACTTCTAAATTTTCATGTGGTCATTCCTTGGTCATTTTTTGTTCATATCCTTTCCTTGCTCTGTCCTGCTAACCCAGGTGCAAGGTTTGGATTTACACTAGATGATGACTTAAAGAAAGCCGCTGCTGATGAAGAGGTCAAGGCTGCAATCGCGAATAAAATTAGCAGAGAGCGGATTGGTCATGAAGTATAGTTTGTTTAATTGTCTTCTTCTTCTTTGTAAATCATATTGTCTATGCTGTTTGAATTTTTTTACTTTACTTTACAGATATGAATTTCTGATTTTGACTAGTTTCATTTGCTTGTGTTGTGCAGATTGACTCTATGATGTCTGATAATCAACCAGTTAAAGCAATGACTTATTTATGTGATATGAAATTATTTTGGGTTGTCTTTACTCTTCCGCATGATTCAGAATCTACAGTAATAGAAGGAACTGACAGGTTTGTTTTTGTATGTGCCATTATTGATTCTTACTTTGGAATCCTGTTCATCTGTACCAAGTATCAACCTACACTAGTTCTGTTGTCTCATTTCAGTTGGTACACACATTCAGTGGGATTAATGTTAGATTGTCAAATTAATAATAAAGATATAATTCACTGGGGTGAAGAGAAAAAGGGTTTCTTGTCATGAAATTTCATATGGTGGAATGATTAGATCACTGAAGTTGCATGAATGTACTTGATTTACTATTTGGTAGGAATATTCAAGTTTGCATCTTCTGATATAAACTTGTAGAATAGTAATAGGATTCTCAGAATTGAAAATCACTCAGGGATCAGGCTGGCAGCACCTGCACCCCACCCATGTACAAGGAAGAACAAGGGGAACATGAAAAGAAGAAAACCCTCCAATACGAATGAGTCTTTCTTTAGTTCCTTGAAAAGTTGGAAACAGAGACCTGGTTGTTTATCCTAAAAAAGAATCTTTACTAAGCATGTGCTGGAGAAGCATGCTACAGAAGTAAAAGGAGAGAATTGAACAGGATTACAAGATGTGCCAGCACTAAGATCGGTGAGGGTTCTATTTGCATGATTGCATCTAGCCTTTATACTGATGCTCCAAAGAGAGAAAGATGGTTCTCATCAATAAAATGAAAAAAAGAGGATGATACATTTAGGGGGGGCATTGTATTTGGCATTATATATCTAGGACATAAAAGAGAGCGCCTTATATTATATATATTAATTTAAAGCACCCACCAGGTTCCAAAAGTTTAGAAGAAGTGTTTGACGATGATAAATTATAAAGGTAAGAGTCCTGTGTGAAGACAGCTGGTGCACATGAAGGGACAAAATTGTGCATATTTTACTATTATATGATTGTGTGCGGTACCTAAATGTAACTGCCAACCGCTCTGGCCATAACCGTTTCAGCACTGGTCTGGGTTTGGGGATGTCACCTCCAGAACACAATAGATTTTGTGACCTCCAAGGCCAAAGTTAAAACTATGGATAACATGTAACATAATGAAATGATGATGTATAAGGGAAACATTTTTACAGGAAGCAAGTACATTCATGATGAGGAACAAAAGCATAACTTGCATGTTTAACCATAAGATAGAACTTGCATAGTACATGGCTCATAATACATATCCCAAAAGAGAAGCAAAAGAAAGTACAAAACTAAGATTCACTGTCTAGATTGACCATGTGCTGTCCGTAGCAGCTTGCTCCTAACGATTTGGTTCCTTACTTGTCACTCTGACCAAAACAAAAAAGGGCAGCGGTCAATGTGAGAACCCATGTAGAGCTCATTTATCTTACCTATCTTTATGGGTGAGCTAAAACCCTAAAAGATAATATGTAGATAATAAGTTAACAATTTACATCCAAGCTGTAACCACACCTACCTAGTGCACACGAAAGCAAACCGAGAAACTGAAAGTAAATATCCAATTTAAGTATAAAATATAGGAAGAGAACTCATATATGAAAGGAGACCACATGAAACTTCAAGGTGATAGGGCCACCTAATGCACCAGCCACAATCTAGAAAAGTAACGAAGACAGTAACACGATTAAAGTCAAGGTTCAAGAGGAGCCTTGGATGTGCGTCTGAATCTGTGTGGATGGTGTGTCTGTGAAAGAGCATAATGGCCTGTTGCAGTGGATGCCGTGTTGAAGGAGAGTATGGAGTCTGATCTACCTCTGACCCTGTGTTGCATCACGGATTTTTGGGGGCCCAAGGCATGAAGACGGGCACTTTGGATTGCCTGGCACTCCTTGGGCTGCCTTTTTGCAGGCTCAACTAGGCGCAGTTGTGCCTAGCTCCCCAACAAATGTCTTCCCGCCGAGGTGCGCCTAGGTGGATGCCTGGACAACTATTCCATGAACCCGACCATGTGTTCACATGAGACTCCACCCTCTGGTAGGCACCTCGACAACTATACCATGGACCCAACCATGTGCGCATATGAGACTCCACTCTCTATCTCAATGGTCAGCAGAGCCTGCGACTAATAATACTCTAGGCCTCCGGCAAAAGGGCAGCTGGGGGCCTGATCGTGTTTTCCTTCAAAAAAGGCAGACAACCCAACCCCAGAACCCATAGAAGGCAGTTTCGGTTTCGGTGTTGGTTTCGGCCCGAAACCAAATAAAATACTATTTTTTTGCCAACTGCAGGGCGTCTGGTTTCGCCCGGTTAGTTTCAGATCGTTCCGGTTCGAAATCGATACGTTTCGGTTTCAGCCGAAATTGCCATCCATGCCTGATCCTTGGGAGATCCACAACAAGACGGTCACTAGAGCAGGATAGCACTTCACCCAAACTTGAGAAAACATCATTATCATCTTAACACCATTGGATAAAACACATGTTAATGCATAAACCACACTTAACTCTCATATACAATGGACTAAATAATCCTTTACATGGGTTATTAGTCTTTAGCCCTCAATATAAAAAATCCTTAATCAGGTAGTTAAGAAGCCACAACAGTGCAAGTTCATCAGTTCTTAAACTTCAACATTGGCACTAGCTTAGGGTGATGAGTTAAGATCCTTTCATGCCTTAACATATAGCTTTAGGCTTATCTTGATTAGGATTTTATTACCATTGGAAACTGATAATAAATTTCCATCCATTAAATAGTTCATCTTCCATGGTAAAAAATAAGTATATGGTAGAAACTAGAAAGAGTCTAAAGTATAACTTAAATTGCACTTTCAGAAAAAAGTATAACTTAAATTGAAAGCACAAATCTTTAGGTCTGCAAGCCCATATCTTTAACAATTCTTATCCATTTCCCTGTTTGTAAACAGAATTTAAACAATATTTACCAATGTTCTTTTACTTTAGGAGAATGCCCTTATTCTGTTTGCCTTTTCTTTTTATTAGGCTTTGTGTTGAATACATGGATGCTGCATGGAAACTTCTCCATTCTCTTGGATGGTCAATATTTGATGTAAGTTAATTTTCCTAATTTTTGAACTGAAATTATTCTGACCCTCTTAAAAAAAACTGTTTGAATAATTCTATATTACATTCAGCAAAGTCACAAAGATGTTTTTTAAGCATCATGGTCCAACTTGTTAACGTGACTAATAGTGTCCTCTAGATCCCATTTCACTGTTGCCAGTAATGATCTAGTACAAGTGAATATGCCTAGCCACAAGATGATGATTAAGCTTGGAATGTGATCAAGATTTTTGAAGATAGCATAAACCCGCTTCTCATTTCCATCATGAATTTTGTACTTCTATAATCCTATATTCGGTATAGAGGCGTTTCTGATGTAGTAATGTCCTCTGTTTTTCATCTTTAGATAATTTGACGTGTTGCAGACTTGCAGTGAAAATCATAATTTGTTTTCCCAGTGGGGTAGAAAGGAATGGCTGGTAGGTTAATTTGTCTCATAATTCTGACAGTACAGCTTAGTCCCATGCAAAATATTGAAACTGGTTGTTTACACGCGAAATAAAAAAATAGAATGCGGACACGCTGAAATTTTGTGGGGTTCAACACTGGTATATCCTACTTGGATTTCATTGGGGGAATGTCTTGCCTCTCTTGCAAACCATTTTAGTAAAGAGATATTTTTGAATAAAAAACAGGAATTTCAATTGACATTATATTTTTCAGTCTGGATTTCTTCCAGAAAAGCATATGTGCAGGGAGAGTGAAAGTACTTTAATGCCCAAGTTTGATGACTTACTTTGGCTCTGTTTATTTGGTGGGGTGAGGAACTTCTCCTCCCTTCACGCGATTGTACTTTCTCTATTTATTTATCAATAAAATTGTCAGTGCAATCCATACCTTTATTTTTGAAAAGAAAACTGTGGTTTTGTTATAAGCCTGGTGAATATAGGTTTTTGTTGCACCTGTGAATGCAGCTGCTCATGGGAGAGCTGATGTCATTATATCCCCCTCCTAACTCCTGCAGATCACGGGTTGGTGAAAAGTTAATTTCGGAATACCTGACCCCCAAAGGTCCCAAACAATATATATATATTCATACTGATTTCAATCAACAATATTTGTACCATCTGACAACATTTCCAGAGAAGCTATTTTGGCAAACTATACTTTTTCCTTCAGCATTAAAACATTCCATTGCTGAAGAGGCAATAGAGAACTTATGAAGATACTTTTTTTTTTGGCATTTCCAGATGCCGTCTAAAAGATACCATCACAGAATGGACAGTAGAGAACTTACGTAATCACAGTTGTGAAAAGTTTATTAATTCAATTAATTTTATCCTCTTTACCCTATTGTTAGAGGCTAAAAAATTTACATACAAATAGCCTTTTGACTTTACATGTCAGTAAACACTTGATTGCACCCATATGAACATCAGATCTCAAAGGAGTAGTTGCAATCAACAACGAAGCAGCAAAACCATCAACACTGTCCTCTAAGCCAGGAAGGTCTTCGGGGAAAAAGATGATCTTTGCAGGGGTTTATTGAAACAAAAAAAGAGAGGAGTTGTGATTGATGTTCACTCTTCACACTCAAATGTGAATTCTAATGATGGTCTAAGAAGTAATCTTAAGAAGGGTCTGTTTACAAAAGTTGTTGAACCCTGTTCACATTGGGAAGCCCTTTCACACCCGGCCTCTCCCTTCTCTCTTGCCCGATGCGTCTATAGTTGAGGAAAAGATTGCTATTTGCATATTTTGACAGGGGTTCACACAAAAAAAACTATACCTCTGTTCACATTGAATCCAATGAAATCTGAATTTTTAAATGCTCATTAGTATCTCCCTCTCTCACTCTCCTTGGAAATTGGGCAGAAGAGAGAGAAGGGTATGATTATTTTATTTTAAAAAACCTAGGCCACTGCCCATCAATCTCATTTTTTAAAGGAAAAAGGAAAGCCTACTGCTGCTACTGCATGGCTGCGCCAGGGAGAAAGAAGTGCTGCTAGTTCTGCTGCACAGGAAATGGAGAGAGGGAGAGAGGATTTCAAATAATATTAAATAAATATAGAAGATCACTCTGACTGGCAGTCTCTCTCTTGGGTCTTTCCTTGCTGCCCAGGAAAGAAGGAAGAAGCCAATGGGTGAAATAAAGTCCTCATGGGACTTAAATTACCCAGCATTTAATGCTCTGAACCATGAAAGGCGGAATCGGATCGGATCGGCCCGGATCGGCCGATCCGATCGGATTCCGGGCGAAATGACCCGATCCCAATCCGGCCTGAACCGATCCACCCCCGGGATCGGCCGATCCCAGGCAATCCTTGGCGATCCCAGGCCGATCCCGCCCTTGTCCCATTTGAATTTCAAAAAAAAAGGTTTCTCATGTTGCAGTCCTCTTTGGAGTCTGTGTCCCTAACCTGAGCGTGAAGCTCAGCTGATTATCTCATCTAGAAACCTCAGAAATGACAATAACAAAAACAACTTCAATGGAAGTCATTATGGTTGAAATGTTAGCATTTGACAACTGTTCACTTGATAGTGTAGATTGGAATGATCAGGATTCATGATCTGGGGTATGACAGGTAGAGGGTGCTATATATATTGAATATTCAAATTGTAAATATTTATCTACGGAGGGTAAAGTGCACTAGACTGAGGATTCCAATTTCAAGGATGCAACCCTTCTCTGGCCTTGAATTTATTACAAACATTCAAGGGAAGGACAAGGAGAAGAGAACATTTATGAGGTTTAAAAGATTATAGTAGTAGCTTTAACATGAATATCTCATAAAATAGAGCCATGAAGACGTACAATAACATGGAATCATGTAAACATCAAATAAACAGAGGCCATGTAAAATTACCTAGTCTAAAGTTTGCCTCCTATTTCACAAAATGATGAGCAAATGTCACCTATTTCACATTAAATTTGATATAGATCTATGTTTGAATATTTTTTCTATTTTTCAGAATTTTTTCAGATTTTTTAGACATTTGTATCCCTAGCCGAGTCAGCTGGCCTCACTCGGCTGATCCGATTGACCGATCCCACCGACCCGGATCGGTTTGGGACCGGGCGATCCGATCCCGATCCCCGATTCCGCCTTCCTTGCTGTGAACAATATAAAAAACAGGAAATAGAGAGAGAAAGAAGGAAGCAGAAGAAAAGGGGCCTGGAGGCTCCCTCTTCTACTCTCTCTCTCTCTTCCCTCTCTCTCATGTGCCTCCTCTCTCTCTCTCTCCTATTTTTAAGGAGAAGATATTTCCTATTTAAAAAATACATAAAAAGGCAGAAATTGAGGGCAGAGAGAGAGGAGCCCGGGGGCTATCCTCTCAGGACCTCCGGGTCTCTCTCCTGCATCTATTTCTCTCATCATTCTCTCTCTCCTATTTTTAAGGAGAAATTCAAAAAATCACAAAAGGGGCAGAAAAAGGAGGACAGAGAGAGGAGAGTCCGGAGGCTATCCTCCCACTACCACCGGGTCTCTCTCTCTCTCCTCTTTCTCCTGCAGTTATCTCTCTCTTCTCTCTCTCTCTCCCCTTCCGAATTAATAGGAGAGTTAATGTATATTTTGATAAATTTTGTTTGGGGAGGAAAAATGTGGAGAGAGAGAGAGAGCCGATCAGGTCTTTCAATGAGCCTGCCGCCCTCTCTTTCTCTGCTATACCCTCTCCCTTTTTCCTAATTAATGGAGAATTTAATAGATTTTTTAAAAAGAAAAGCAAGGAAGAAGAGTCTGATTAGAACTCTTAATTGTTGGCTCCGTGCCCTTGTCTCACTCTCTCCTTACGAAGGCTAATCACCCTCTCTTATGAGGGATAATTAAATGCTGAGAAGAGAGAGAGAGAGAGAGAGAGGAGAAGCATCCGATGGCCTCCCTCTCATCTTTTTATTCTCTCCCTTTTCTAAATTAATGGGAGATTTAGTATATTTCAATAAATTTTTGGGAAGGAAAAAGTGCAGAGAGAGTTCGATCAGGACTCTTAATGAACCTGCCCATCCCTTCTCTCTCCTGCGACCTCCACCTCTCCCCGAGTTAATAGGAGTCCAAGCTGGACTCTAACAGGGTAGAGCAGAGAGCAGAGGGACCCGATGGGTCCTCCTTCCACTGGCGGCCTTCTTTCTCTCTCTCTCTCTCCTTCTGCATTCTCAGCCAGAACCCTTGTTTTCCTTAATTGCAAGGGGGGATTTACTGTAATTTAATGAATTTTTGAAAAGGAAAAAGGGCAGGGAAAGAGAGTCCCATTTAGGCCCAATTAGCCTAATTGGCTCAGGCCACTCAGTCCATCATTTCTAATTGGCTCATCATAGGTCCAATTAGCCCAATTGGCGTGGACCACCAAGTCCGTTATGTCCAATTGGCCCATCATAGGTCAAATTAGCCCAATTGGCCTGGACCACCAAGTCCGTTATGTCCAATTGGCCCATCATAGGTCCAACTGACTGGACCATTAGGCCCATTAAGCCCAATTGGCTGGACTTCTCAGTTCGCTATACCCAATTGGTCCATCATAGACCTGATTAGTTGAACCAGTAGGCTGATCGTGATCGTATGCTGATCCAACGACTTGATTGTGATCATATACCGATCCAATGGTGGATCTTGATCATAAGTCGATCCAACGGCCAATCTTGATCATGAGCCAATCCAATGGTTGATCGTGATCATATGTCGATCCAACGGCCTGATCGTGATCACATGCTGATCCAAAGGCTTAATCGTTATTCTATGCTGATCCTACGACGGATCTTGTTCATAAGCCGATCCAACGGCCGATCTTGATTATGAGCAGATCCAATAGTTGATTATGATCATATGCCAATCCAATGGCCGATCTTGATCATATGCTAATCCAACGGCTCGAGCGTGATCGTATGCCGATCCAACAACGTATGTTGATCAAAAGCCAATTCAACGGCCGATCTTGATCATGAGCCGATCCAATGGTTGATCGTGATCGTATGCCGATCCAATGGCTCGATCGTGATCTTATTCTGATCCAACGGCTGCTCTTGATCACAAGTTGATTCAACGGTGGATTTTGATCATAAGCCGATCCAACGGCCTAATCATGATCGTATGTTAATCCAACGGCTCGATCATGATCATATGCCAATCCAACGGCCGATCTTGATCACAAGCCAATCCAACGGCCGATCTTGATCATAAGCCAATCCAATGGCGGATTTTGATCACAAGTTGATCCAACGGCCCAAACACGATTGTATGTTGATCCAACAGCTCGATCGTGATCGTATGTCGATCCAAAAGCTCGATCGTGATCGTATGCTGATCTAACGACCTGATCGTGATCATATGCTGATCCAACGGCCTGATCGTGATCATATGCTGGTCCAACAACGCGATCGTGATCCTATGCCGATCCAACGGCCAATCTGGATCATAAGCTGATCCGACAGCAGATCTTGATCAAAGTCCATCCAACGGCCTATCATGATCATATGCTGGTCCAATGGCCAGATTGTGATCATATGGCGATCCGACGATCAATCGTGATCATATCTCAAATCTAACGGTCCAATCATGACCGAAAGCAAATTGAACAGTCCAATCGTGGGTAGAAACAAATCCAATAGTTTGATTAAGATCGAATACAAATTCAACGGTCCAATCGTGACCAGTAGCAAATTCCAACGATCCGATCATGGCCATCAGCCAATCCAACGGGCAGATAAAGACCAGAAGCAAATCTAACTGTTCGATTGTGGTCGGAAGCAGATTCAACAGCCTGATTGCGATTGTATGTACATCCAAGGGTCCGATTACATAATTGGGACCAATTTTATGTATGGGTCTCCAAAGATCGATGTAATTCATAGTACATATATTCAAGGAATAAGAATCCTCAATTTTCTTGCAACAATATATCTCTAATGAGCGATCATCATGATCATAATCATTAGATAAAACCTTCAATGTCATAGCGGATATTGACAGAGGCTAAAGGTTTTTTTGACAGTTAATCAACGGTGTTCAGACTTTCTGCCAATATAAATTAACACTAACTACGATTGATGGGGAAAGGTCAAGTACATGAACTCAAATCGTCTGATAAACTTAAAACCACGAAGTCAATAATGCAAATCAACAAGCTGATGATATCATAACTTATTAATTTTATTCATCATCAACGTGTCACATTTTTCGCGTTCAACACCTATCGAGCAATATATGGCATCAATACATGGTCCACTATTTTGCTAGTTACTGAATTGGCTGATCATCTGGTCACTACTTGATTCTGTACATACTATCCTAGTTCAATTACTAACTT
This sequence comes from Amorphophallus konjac, assembly GCA_022559845.1. Classification (NCBI taxonomy): domain Eukaryota; kingdom Viridiplantae; phylum Streptophyta; class Magnoliopsida; order Alismatales; family Araceae; genus Amorphophallus; species Amorphophallus konjac. The sequence goes on along the minus strand of CM040128.1, from coordinate 35,541,770 downwards.
TTTGAACTGTAATTGTAAGCTCCCCACTCGTGGCATCCTGTCACATTTCCTGGCGGATATAGTTTCTACTTGCTATCTTTGTGGCGCCGATGATGTGTCTCTCGACCACCTTTTTGTCGGTTGTTCCTACTCTCAGGGGGTGTGGATAGAGATTGCTCGGAGGACTAGCTGGATCATCAACCTATGGAGTGAGGTTCGCAGCTTTCTTCCGGATTGGGACATGCCTTGGCCTCTCAAGCTAGACAGGACGGTGTGCTGGCTTATCCTTCACGTTATGGGCATTGTGGGGAGAGCGGAACCACCGTATCTTCAGGAGGGAGTCGCGTGCCGAGGATGCTCTTGTTGATTTTGTATGGGCTAGAGTAAAAGAATGGGAGGTCACTCTTTCAAATGTGAATTCCCTTGGTTTCCCTCTTTTTGGCTGTTTGGGAGGCTAGTTGTTTCACACTCTCTTAGTGTGTGTTTTGTTGTATAGGTGTTCTGGGGGATGCATTTGTTGGTTTTAGCCCGCCTATACATGTATATTCTTCCTTTTCTTTTAATATATTAGTGCCCACTTTAAAAAAATTTGTAAGTTCACCATGTAGATTGTGTTCCTTGATTCTGTAGAATCTTTGCATCTGTATTGTCTTCTCCACCTTAAAGTAAATTTGTACAATTACTTGCTTTTGAATGTCTTAGTGTGGCTTGAGTGAATGGACTTTCATCATGAGTTCTGTTAAAATAAATTAGAGTAGGGACTTATTTGTTATTGTCCTCATCTTGTACCTTGGGTATTAATACCCCTCTTTCTATTAATGAAATTAAGTAGATCTTAAAAAATCATCATGGTATCAGAGCCGGATTAGGGCTCCAGCCGCCCTCCTCTGGTGTTCGCGAAGCCCCCCCTTCTGCACCGCGTTCCTTCCTCCGCCAGCAGTCCGCGGAGAGCCTCGCCGAGCCCGCCTCCTCCGCCAGCAGCCCGCCGGACGCGCGGCTCTTGCACGCAGGGTGAGAGGCCGTCCAGTTGTGGCCGCCATCTACACGCGTCAGCCGTCTGAAGCCTCAACCGGTCGCCGAGCCTCCTTCTCCGTTGGCCGCCGCCGCCCATGCTTGCGCCCAGACCGTCCAGTTGCGGTCGCCGAGCCTCCGCGGCCTCCTTCTCCGTAGGCCGCTGCCGCCACTCTCGATGTCAGCCGTCTGAAGCCTCAACCGGTCGCCGAGCCTCCTTCTCCGCTGGCCGCCGCCGCCCATGCCTGCGCCCAGACCGTCCCGCTGCGGTCGCTGAGCCTCCACGACCTCCTTCTCCGCAGGCCACTGTCGCCACTCTCGATGGGCGTTCCTCGTCTCCTCCCTGCCTCCCCGTCGCTTGATCCCCTCAGCGTTGGGCTCCTCCATTGGGGTGTTGTGCTCTTCTTGGGAGGTGAACAGCTCAACAGCCCAAAGGGCTAGCTGTGGAAAACTATAAAGGATCGGAGGTTCTCAAAATTTTTTAAATAGTGGCAGGCCCTGTGCCCTCCTGCCTTTCTCTTGTTATTAAGTGATCACTACTGGGTTTATTTAGGGCTCCGTTGCTCAGATGCTTTCATTGCAAACCCTCTGCTGATTGAGCCAGTAGCTTGCAGATCCCCTGGGAAACTAATGAGGAGGAAGTTCTTAAAGCTTTTTCACATGCAGTGGGCGGGCCCTGTGGCTTCTACTGTCTTTCTGTTGTTGTTGAAGTGATCATACATGATTTCTTTAGGTTTTGTTGCAAGCCCCTCTGGTTAAGCCAACAGCTTGCGCCACCTCTGGCTTGCAGTTTTGGAATCGAAGGTCGGTTGCCTCAGCAAGAGCTCTCTGTCCCCATGGCTAAATTGGCTGATGCCTTTTCAAGTGTTTTACGGGCCAGCAGTCGTCAACCATGCTCACACTGTGGGCGGTCAAATCATCATTCAAATTTTTGTTGGAAGACGTACGGAAGGGGAGGAAGTAAGTTGAATCTTGTGGTTACACAGCAACCGCAGACTGATTCTACTCCTACATCCTCACGACAGGAAGGGGGAGTAACTTTATCTCGGGAGGAGTATGAGGCAATTCAACGAATTATAAAGGGCTCTGCCACATCTTCATCCTCTTTTCATGTTGTCTCCCACTCGGGTAGTGCCTTTGCAGTTTCTAATTCCTCATGGATTGTGGACTTGGGAGTCTCTTGTCATATGACAGGTGATCGCTCCCTATTCTCCTCACTTGACTCCACTAATTCTCATGCACCTGTTGCTATAGCAGATGGCTCTAAATCGCCTGTTGTAGGAAAAGGCATTGTTTCATTGTCTCATCTCACTTTAAATGATGATCTCTATGTTCCAAAATTTCCTGTTAATCTTCTTTCTGTCACTATGTTGACTCACTATTTAAATTGCTCAGTGACCTTCTATCCTTCTTATTGTGTATTTCAGGACCTCCAAACGAGGAAGACGATTGGTGGGGGGCATGAATCTGGTGGTCTCTACTAGTTTACTGCAGATAGACCTTTCCAGCCTCATCATGGTTTGTCGGCTAGTGACACTTCTTATCAGTGGCATTGTAGATTGGGTCACCCTTCTATCTCGAAGCTTAGAGATATTATGTCTGTTCCATCTACAATCAATAAGTTTCATTGTAATGCCTGTGAATTAGGCAAACATCATAGAGTGTCTTTTCCTTTGAGTCAACATAAAAGGAGTACTGCTCCTTTCCATCTTGTTCACTCAGATATCTTGGGACCTTCTCCAGTTATCTCCAGACTTGGTTTTCGATATTTTGTTACCTTCATAGATGATTTTTCTCGTATGACTTGAGTGTTTCTACTCAAGTCAAGATCTGATGTACTTCATATTTTTGAAAATTTCTATACTGAAATAAAAACCCAATATTCTGCCTCTATCAAAGTTGTGCGTACTGACAATGCATTGGAGTATGTTCAGACATCTTTTGCCAGTTTTTGTTCTTCTCGGGGGATTATCCAACAAACCTCGTGTTCTTATACATCACAACAGAACGGTGTGGCGGAGAGAAAGAACCGTCATCTTCTAGATGTTGCTCGTACCTTGATGTTCCACATGAATGTTCCCAAACAGTATTGGGGTGATGCGGTTCTTACTTCGTGTTACCTTATAAATCGTGTTTCTAGGAAGGTCCTTAACGGGCAATCGCCCTTTTCATGTCTGCATCCTGATGGTACACCCTTCCCCTTGGTTCCTCGTGTGTTTGGATGATGCTTTGTTCATTCTCTTGGGCCAGGCCATCATAAACTTTCTCCCAGGTCGGTTCCCTGCATTTTTCTTGGATACTCAAGAACTCAAAAGGGTTGCCGTTGTTTTGAACCCCGATCCAGGAAGACTTTTGTTTCTGCAGATGTTACTTTCTATGAGTCTGTACCTTTTTTTGCCACACCCGATGTACAAACTTCTCCTATTGCTCCTGATGTTCCTATTCCATCTCTTTTATTTCCTTCTGACTCAACTGTTGTCACTAATGATGAAGTCTCTGAGCCACCTACTACAGATCATATGCATGGATTGGTCTATAACCGGCGCATGCTACAGCCAGGTGATGACCACCCACCATCATCTGCCTCGTTGGAGGAACCTGCCCCTTTTGGTGAGACATCTTCTCCACCTGTTTTAGATCTTGATCTTCCGATTGCTGTTCGAAAAGGTGTGAGATCTTGTAAGAGCATTTATCTACACCTCATTGGTAATTTTGTTTCCTATACATCCTTGACTCCATCCTTTCGTCAGTTTGCTTTGGCTATTTCAGCAATTTCTATTCCCTAGACTGTATCTGAGGCCCTCACTAAACCAGAGTGGAAAGCTGCTATAGATGAAGAAATGCGTGCCTTGCTTTCTCGTGGCACATGGACCCTTGTACACCGTCCGACTAATGTTACTCTTGTTTCCTGTCGTTGGGTGTTCACTGTAAAATACTCTCCAGATAGCACTATTGACAAATACAAAGCGAGATTGGTGGCAAAAGGGTTCACACAAACTTATGGGGTAGACTATTTTGAAATTTTCTCCCCTGTGGCACGCTTGAATTCTGTTCGAATCCTATTCTCTCTTGCTATTAATCAAGGATGGTCAATGGTTCAAATGGATGTGAAAAATGCCTTCTTATATGGAGATCTAAATGAGGAGATGTACATGGAACAACCTCCAGGGTATGTGACTCAGGGGGAGTTGGTATGTAAGTTAAGAAAGACTATCTATGGCTTGAAACAAAGTCCACGTGCTTGGTTTGATAAATTCAGCAAAATTGCATTTGGCATTGGGCTGAAAAGAAGTCAGGTTGATCATTCTGTTTTTGTTCGTCATTTACCTGCTGCCATGATTATTTTGATTGTTTATGTAGATGACATGTTGCTTACTGGTAGTGACACAGAAGGTGTTAAAAAGGTTCAAAAGTACTTGGAAAAGCATTTTATTACCAAGAATTTGGGTAGACCACGTTACTTTCTGGGTATTGAGATAGCTCATGGTCAAACTGGTGTCTCTCTCTCACAAAGGAAGTATGCTATAGACCTACTTCAAGAGATGAGTTTGCTTGGGTGTAAACCAGTTGACATACCCACTGTTCCACAGCAGGATCTTGATAATGAGGACAACCCCGAGCTTGCAAATGTTGAAAGATATAGGAGATTGTGTGGGAAGCTTCTTTACTTGACTGTTACTAGACCTGACATCTCTTTTGCGGTGGGAGTAATTAGTCAATTTATGTAAAAGCCTAAGGTGTGCCATTGGGTAGCTGCTATGAAGATTTTACATTATATCAAGGCCGCTCCAGGAAAAGGTTTGTTTTACAAAAAAATGGTCATGTGAGAATTGAAGCTTTTTCTGATGCTGATTACGCAGGATCAAAGTTTGACAGAAGGTCCACTACAGGATTTTGTACCTATGTTGGAGGGAATCTAGTCACTTGGAGAAGCAAGAAACAAAGTGTGGTTGTCCGATCTAGCGCTGAGGCTGAATATAGGGCTATGGCACAAACTACATGTGAGATGATGTGGTTAAGGAGTTTGATGTCTGATTTTGGGGTTACTTATACTGAGCCGTTGGAGATGCATTGTGACAATCAAGCCGCTATCCATATTGTTAAAAATCCTATTTTTCATGAACGTACCAAGCATATTGAGGTTGATTGTCACTTTGTGCGCGATGCGGTTATGTCACAACAGATTTGTACTCCCTTCACTCCTTCAGATGATCAGTTAGCAGATTTATTTACAAAGGCACTTGGAGTTTCTTGTTTTAAGGCGCTATGTAACAAGCTGGGCATGTTTGATATATATGCTCCATCTTGAGGGAGAGTGTTAAAATAAATTAGAGTAGGGACTTATTTGTTATTGTCCTCATCTTGTACCTTGGGTATTAATACCCCTCTTTCTATTAATGAAATTAAGTATGAAGGGGCGAAATCTCGTGCTGCGTCCTGAGCGGGCCGTGGATCACCAGTAGATGAACTGTAAGACAGGGAAACTCGTCAGAGGGCCCAGGGGATTTCCCTGGGGCGAAACCCTCCGATGGCTAAGTCAGTAGAGCTCTGGTGGAAGCAATGAAGGGAGGAAAAAAGCTGGTGCGCGAGACTCCTCTCCACCAAAGGGGGGTGAAGCGGATTGCTCAGGGGTTTTACCTTTCTTTTTTTCTTACCTTCCACCGGAGGGTATCCCTGGTTTAAATAGTGTGCCGCCTCCAGGAGTCCTGTCAGCTGGGGGGTCTCCGGCGGGAGTTGCGTCCTCAACGTGGGCTTTCATGGCCTTTATCGTGGGGGCGTTATCGCCTTGAAACCCGGTGGCTGGTTGATTCCCCTGTCCGTTGGGGACTCTTAAAGGCAGCGCGAACGGCTAGCGTCCAGTCCGAGCTCCTGAAACGCCAGCCCTGTCCGGGCGAGGAGGATAGCTCGGTCGAAGGAGGGGTCGGATAGGTCGGCTGGCGCCTGTCTCTCCCGAGCGGAAAAGCGGCCTGGGCCGGACCTTCCTTGTGACCTGACCATCACTCGGGCCCTCCGAGCCTAGGGGCCGCCGGGGAGGGTTGGTTCCTCGAGTGCCTGTTTATTGGGCTTTTCTTCCCTGAGTGGGCCCCGTGGGCTATCACTCGGGTGAGCTTGCCTCGTTGGACCCTGTTGAGTCTTGTTGGGCTGCTCATTGGGTGGGCTACAGAAATCCCCCTCTCCACTTGTCCCCCTCCTACTCCCGAGCCATGGAAGCTCGGTTGAGTAGTTTTTGAGGCTTTGGACCGGCGTGGCTTAGGTGGGTGGAATTCCGTTGGCGTTTGTGGTGCCACGGGGAGTGGTCGCCTGGGCCCGTAATGATGATCCTGACGGATTTGAACTGAAGGGGCCCCCCTTTTTCTCGGAGCACGGAACGACGCGCCGCCTTCCTCCAGGGTTTTATAGGCGTTGGGCGCTGTTCGTCGTTCTAGGCTTCCAGGGTTTCGGGCTTTCCTTAGTTTCTTGGCTTTCGGAGCTTCTTGATGCGCCGTGAGGGCACAGTGGAGGTGCGAAGTCTTGCGGCGGCGTTCGAGGAGTTGGCGAGGATAACCGCGGAGGCGGTCCGGCAACTTCCTTCCCCTCCGGAGTCTTCGAGTTCTTGCGAGGGGTCCTCTTCCTGCTCGATGGCTGATCCGCCGCTGGAACTCGGGCAGGTGATGTCTCCCGCTGCAGCGAGTTGGGGGAGGCAGAGGTGAAGAAGCTGGAGCATCGCTTTCGCTTGCCTTTCAGGTATAGCTTTGCCGCCGCCACCCCGTTCGAGACGAGTTTGGACGATCGAACGGGGCACATCTGCACGTTTCTTCTGGCGTGGAAAAGCGGGTTCCGCCTTCCCTTCGAGCCCCTCGTACTCCAGATCCTCGAACTTTTCCAATTGGCGCCCATTCAACTGGTGGCCAACTCGTACCTCCTCCTCTCTGCCTTTTGGATCCTCTGTCGCCAGCACGACATTTTCCCTTCCTTGGACCTCTTTCATTACTTTTTCGAGTTGAAGGCGCACCCGTCGGCGGGGAAGGGCTTTTACTTTATCCAGGCAAGGAGGAACAGGAGTTGCATCGCCCTCGCGGCGAAGGACTCCTCGCACAAGGGGTGGAAAACCCAATTCTTCTGGGTGAAGGCGGAGGCGACAGATGAGCTCTGGAGATGCCGGATCTCGCCCAATTTCCATCCGAACATTCCTCCTCGCCAGGAGGAGTTCCCTCCCCATGTGGAGCAACAGGCCGCCCGTCTGCTGGAGAACCGCCGGTCGACCGAGGAGCTGGTGACGCCGGAGAACATCGAACGGTGCCTGCTTACGCGATTGAAGTCGACAGGTACCACCATTTAGGTTGTTCCCCTGGGGTGGTAGTTACTTTTCTTCTCCTGACCGGGCCTTCTTTCTTTGCTGTAGACGTGAGGCGGGAACCTCTGGAGGATACTGCTGAGGTCATCGATCTGGGAGAAGATGACTCGGCGGCCGACGAGCCGGAGGCTCCTGTGGGTCGCGCCCAAGCCCGGGATAAGGGCAAGGGGGTGACCCCCGGGGGGTCGTCACGGCCGGCTGGCACAAAGCGCAAGGATCCCATGGCGGGAAAGTTGCGGGAGGCCGCGAAGGCCAAGAAGCGTGCTAAGAAGGCAGGTCTCCCTCCTACCGCCGGGGGCGACTTTGGCTCGGCGGCACTCCCCTCCCGGGGGCAAGATGGGGCCGACCCCTCGAGGCCAGCTCCCCCATCTGCCGGGCGAGAGGGGGCCGAGGAGACCGGGGACCCTTCAAAGGACGGCGATAGGTCGGCTCTCCCCCCCACGGGGGTAGAGGGGGCCGATGCTGAAGTAGCAGTCACCGAGGCCAGGGGGTCGGCCGGAGGCGGTGACGTCCCGGTCGCCGAGGTGCGGGCCGAGACAGGTGAGGCTGGGGGTTCGCCCGCGAGGGCGTTGCAGCCCCAGATGCTGGGAGCTTCCGATGCGGTTGGACCTGCGGCATCGGTCGAGGTTGGAGGTTCGCCCGGGGAGGCGTTGCAACCCCAACCGACCGTGGCGCGCGAGGTGGCCGGTCCCGTTGCTCGAGCAGAGCCCTCTGGCGGAGTGCCCCGGGCGGAGCGGTCTCCTTTGCCGGAGCCCTTGGAAAGGCTCGACATTACGGGCGACCTATATCGGGTCTGCCAATCGATTGCCGCGAGGACGAAGGGGGGAGAAAGGCGCAATACCCCCCCCCCCCCCCCCCCCCCCGGGCTCCTCGATGTTCTGATGGAAGGCGGCCTGGTCATAGCTCGGTCGGCGGCTTTGATGGCGGAGGCGCACGCGCGGACGGAAACGGAGCGATCGAACCTTGCCTGGACCCTCGGGGGATGCTAGAGGAGGCTGGCCCGACTCAAGGGGGAGCATGAGGGACTCCGGCAGGAGTTCTCCGCGTTCCGAGAGGTGGCGCGGGCGAGCCGACTGGAGGCTGAGGTGCTGACCGAACAGCTCGCCAAGACCTGAGAGTCTCTTGAGAGGGCAAGCCGATCCTTGGAGGAGGAGCGTCTGCGTCGCCTCGATCTGGACAATCACTGGGAGCTCGAGCGTGCCGAGCTGCTAGATCGGGCGGAGATGGCGGAGCGTCTCTGAGCTGAGGGTGAGGTGGACCGGGCCCGGGCAGAGGAACGTGCGTCTGAGGCAGAGCGGGCGCAGGTCGAGTTCGTCGGTAGGGCGGGACAGATCGAGGCGGAGGCAATCGAGCGTTACAGGAGCTCGGATGCTTACTCGGCCGACCTGTTGGAAGCCGCCCTACTTTACTACGAGGTAGCGCTACGCCGAGGTGCTCGAAAGGGGTTCAAGCAGGGCTATCGCCGGGCGGTAGGCTGCGCCCATGAACAGAACTCCGCGATCGAGTTCCCCTTTGGCCAGTGTTATGACTCGGATGAGTTGGTTTCCAGCTCTTCTTCGTCGGTCGGAGAAGATTCGGAGGGATCGCCTCCGTCGGGGTCACCGGCTCCGGGCTTCTCGGGAGGGCTCACGACTGAGACAGTTCTCGCACAGGCGAGGTCAGTGTCCGAGCCGGCCGTCACCGAAGGCGCCGGGGGTGACGCGTCTCCTTCCGCCGGTCTCGAGCGTCAAAGTGGGCCCGAGGCCTGATGTATTGTGCCTCTTTCCTTTTTTGTCCCTCTTTCCTCTTTTTAGAGGGTTTCCTTCTGGTACGATAATAAATGACTTGCTCTGTTTGGGTACTATCCTTGCCGTGATTTGGTTGGCGAATCTTGGGTGGTTGAGAGGTGCCGATATGTCCTGCACGGTTTTCGCACGCTGTTTTGGTAGGCTTCTGACGGGGCGCTCCTCCGTCCCCTCACGCTTTGAATGTCAGGCTGCTTCGTGAATCCCGCTAGGGCGGGAAACGAGGAGTTGGAGGTGACTGTTCAGGGGAGAAATCCTTCGGCGTGTTTCCGAGGGGGGCATTTAAGGCGTGTAGCCTCCTTTGGCTTATAAGAAGGACCGGAGGGCGCCCTTACCTCTCCACCGCTTGGGATTGTCTCTAACAGTCTTTCCTTGCTCCTTCCTTTTCTCTCCGCGTTGTGCCTTTGCATCCGGAGCATGGAGGATCCTTCGGAGGGCGATGCCGCCGACGACGGGGAGCGGTGGGCTCCTGCTGTGTTGTGAGGTTGAACGGATCCCACGGTCGCCGCGCGTGTACGAGACGGGTCCTACGGTCGCCGCGCGGATCTGGGGAGGACTTTGGCGTGTGGAGGCACGCCGTTGGCCTCTTCTTGGTTCCGGCGAGGCTTCCGGGTGGACGCCGAGGCGGAGGACGGATGGGGGCATCAGGGGAGTCTGTCGTCACTTCCCTCCGTGTGAGGGGAGGAGACGTATCCGGCTCCCTCCTCACCGAGGCCTTCCTCCGTCTGCAGCCTCTTTTTCCCTCTTCTGCTCTTCATTTCTTTCACTCTTCGGGGGCTGCTTGCTCTCTCCTTCCTTCCAAGGAGTTGGCAGTTTGGAAGAGGGGGGGGCCTTCCCGGCGCTCCTTTTTCCCGGTTGTTGCCAACTTGGGAGGTAACCTTCCTCAACGTTTAAAGGTGGCCTTTCTCCTGAAGTCCCTCTGTCACCTTTGTCACGGGCCATCCGAGCCAACTGGCTCGACCACCTCTTGTCCGAGCCAGTTTTCGCACGAGGCGGAGTCAGTGGCTGGATGCGAGGAGATCAAGATCGAGTCAGTCGAGCGATGACCCCTTGAAACGATGTTAGACGGACTTTTGCTTTGTTTTTGCTATGTGATGTACTGGCATTTGCCTACCTGATGTACCAACGATTTGGAATGAAAAGAACATGAATTTTATTCTGTCTATCTCGCTGTACAATTTCAAAAGTAGAATCTGCGTAGTGCGGCTGTGTTCCACGTCCGAGGAATAGGCTCCCCTTCCATTGTCGCTAACCTGTACGCACCTTTCCCGAGCGTCTCGACCACTCGGTAGGGGCCTTCCCAGTTGGGGGATAGCTTGCCCGCCGCCTCCAGTGGTCGAGAGGCTTCGGCTTTCCTGAGGACGAAGTTTCCCGGTTGGAAACGTCTGTCTCGGACCTTGGCGTTGTAGTATCGAGTGAGGCGGCGTTGGTACTCCGTTGCCCGGACGTTCGCGATCTCTCGGAGCTCGCTTGTCAGGTCGAGGTTCTCGAGCAATTTTTGCCCGTTGGCCTCGGGTGAGAAGCTGATCACTCGGAGGGACGGGTTGGCGATCTCCAACGGAACGACGGCCTCGGTGCCATATACCAACTGAAAGGGGCTTTCACCGGTTGCCGTCCTGGGGGTTGTTCGGTGCGACCACAGTACGCTAGGCAATTCCTCGAGCCAGCTACCCTTAGCCTTGCCGAGTCTGGTTTTTATGCCTTTCAAGATAGTCTTGTTGGCATTTTCAACCAGCCCGTTGGCCTGAGGGTGGGCGACCGAAGTGAAGTGGTTGCGGATATTTAGGTCGGCGCATCTGTCTCGGAAGTACCGAGAGTCGAATTGCCGACCGTTATCGCTGACTATCACTCGGGGGATGCCAAAGCGGCAAATGATCGATTTCCAAACGAAGCCCCAAACGACTGTCTCGGTGATCCTTGCCGTAGCCTCGGCCTCGATCCACTTGGTGAAGTAGTCGATGGCGACGATGATGAACTTTTTCTGGGACTGGGCCGTTGGGAATGGCCCAAGGATATCGATTCCCCACCGAGCGAAAGGGTAGGGCTCGGTTAGGGTGACAAGTTCTGTTGCCGGCTGATGGACCAAGTGGTCGAATCGCTGGCATCGGTCGCACTGTTGAACATAGGCTGAGCAGTCGCGCTGCAGGGTGGGCCACCAGTACCCCTGTCGTAACAGGATTCGGGCTAGCGACCGGGCCCCTGAGTGCGCTCCGCACAGGCCTTCATGAATCTCTTGGATGGCTCGGCCTGCCTTGTCGGGACCGAGGCACTTCAGGAGGGGACCGGAGAATGATCTTCGGTAGAGGGCGTTGTCGAGGACGACGAAACGCCGAGCTTGATACTTCATTCGGCGGGCTTCCTGAGGGTCGGGGGGCTCTTGGGAGTCTAGTAGCCAGGACAGGTAGGGGGAGCGCCAGTCACTTGGGGTGGCCGAGTCAACAGCGAGGAGCTCCGTGTCGATGCTCGGACGCTCTAGCTCTTCTAGGAGGACCGATCGTGTACCTTCCGGGTCTAGGGAGGAGGCCAATCGAGAGAGGGCGTCCGCCCGGGAGTTTCGCTCCCGAGCTATTCGGACTACCTCAAATCCCTCGAACTGTTGGGCCAGGCTCCGGACCAGCTGAAGGTATTTGATCATGGGTACCTCCCGAGCCTCATACTCGCCGTTGACCTGACCTGCGACTAGTTGAGAGTCGGTGTGGATCCTGACTCGCTCGACCCCCAGCCGTCGGGCCATGCGTGCTCCCGAGATAAGGGCCTCGTACTCGGAAGCGTTGTTGGACGCCTGAAAGTTGAATTTTAAGGCGTACTGCAGCTCTATCCCTTCGGGGGACCTTAGGAGGATCCCCGCACCACTGCCTGCCGAATTGGACGACCCATCGACGAACAGTTCCCAGGCTGGCTCGGTCGCGGTCGGAGGCCTGTCAGGGATGGTGCTTTCGGCAATGAAGTCGGCGAGCGCTTGGCCTTTGATTGCTGATCGCGGATGGTACGAGATGTCGTAGGCCCCGAGCATGATGGCCCATTTGACGAGTCGCCCCGAGGCCTCGGGGTGGGCCAGAATCTTCTTCAGCGGCTCACCGGTTAGCACGGTGATGGGGTGCCCCTGGAAGTAGGGGCGGAGGCGCTTCGCGGAGGTGACCAACGCTAGCACGAGTTTCTCGGTTGCGGGGTACCTCCGTTCGGCCCCACTGAGCACCTTGCTGGTGTAGTAGACCGGTCTTTCGATTCCCGAGTCATTTCTGACCAGGACCGAGCTGACCGTGGATGGCGTCGCCGAGAGGTAGAGCAGCAGGACTTCGCCTAGGACGGGCTTGGAGAGCACCGGTGGCGAAGCCAGGAACTCCTTAAGCTCGGCGAATGCTGCCTGGCACTCCTCATCCCATGCGAACGTAGCAGATGCCAGCTTGGGCCCCCTCATCAATTTGAAGAAGGGCAAGCATCGTTCGGCCGCACGGGACAGGAAACGGCTGAGAGCGGCGACACGCCCCGTCACGCTGGACGTCTTTAATGCACGTGGGCGGGCGCATGTCCAGGATGGCCTGGACTTTGTCGGGGTTGGCCTCGATCCCGCGCTGAGTGACTAGGAAACCCAGGAACTTCCCGGATTTTACTCCGAAGGCGCACTTGGCGGGGTTGAGCTTCATGTTGTACTTCAGGAGGGTGCCGAAGGTTTCGGCAAGGTCGGTGAAGTGGTCTTGGGCCTTGGGGGTCTTAACGAGCATGTCGTCAATGTAAGCCTCGACGTTCCGACCTAGCTGTCCCTCGAACATGTGATTTACCAGTCGCTGATATGTGGCTCCGGCGTTCTTTAACCCGAAGGGCATCCGGGTGTAGCAGTACACGCCGCAGTCAGTGATGAAGGCTGTCTTCTCGACGTCTTCTGGATTCATTCTGATCTGGTGATAACCTGAATAGGCGTCCAGGAAACTGAGTATCTCGTTGCCCGAGGTTGAATCAACCAATTGGTCGATGCTCGGTAGCGGATAGCAGTCCTTGGGGGTAGCCTTATTCAGATCGGTGAAGTCCACGCACATTCGCCACTTGCCTGTGGTTTTTGGCACCGGGACGACATTGGCTAGCCACGTAGGGTACAGGACTGGCCTGAAGAGGCCTGTCTCTTGCCCCTTGGTGACCTGCGCCTTGATGACCGCCTGTTTCTCGGGCGCATGCTTCCTTCTCCGTTGTTGTACGGGCCTGACGGTGGGGTCAAGGCTGAGCTTGTGCATCACGGTCTCCCCTGGTATGCCAGGGAGTTGATCATCGGCCCAAGCGAAGACCTGAGCGTACTCAAAAAGAAATTTCTTGTATTGTTGCTGTTCCTTAGGTGGTAGGTCGGCTCCGATCCTTACTCCGAGGGCCGGGTCATCGTTCAGGAACACCGTTAGCAACTCGCCACCGGGCTCGGCAGTTACGGTCCTCCCTTCGATTCCCTTGGGGCCCTTATCCCCTCCGTCCGGCCTTGAGGCTTCCACCGAGATGTTGTAGCACCTTCTAGCCGTGGCCTGGTTACCTCGGACTTCCCCCAACCCGTTTTTGGTGGGAAACTTCATTTTTTGGTGATAGGTAGATGGTACGGCCTTCATTCGGCTGAGAATTTTCCGGCCGAAAATGGCGTTGTATGCTATCATACCCTTGATCACTATGAAGTCCACCATGACCGTAACGGTTTTGGGTGGGGTGTCGATGGTGGCCGGCAGGCTTAGGGCTCCCTCGGGGTAGGTGGCCAGGCCGTTAAACCCGCAAAGGGGGGTTCGGATCGGGCGGAGCTTGGATGGGTCTTCCCCCATCTTGAGGAAACAGTCATAAGATAATACATCGGGGGCGCTTCCATTGTCAACCAGAATTCTATCTACGTTACAATGGTTTATTGTGGCCGAGATGACGAGGGCATCATCATGCGGGGTGCTTAGCCCTTCCAGGTCTTGGTCGGAGAAGACTATGACCTGGGGCTCTCTCGGCGGGCCCCCTGAGGGCTCTGAGACCCGGCTGGCCCGCTCGGCATGGCGCTTCCTTCCTCGGCTGGTGTCGCCGCCCGATGCTGTTCCTCCGGAGATGACGTTGATGTGGACCCCTCGGGGGGCGTTGTCGATCTCCTCGGCGGCGTCTTTGTCTTCTTTGTGCCCAGCTGCGAACCGGGCTAGGTGCCCCTGACGGATGAGGCGTTCGATCTCGTCCTGGAGCTGGTGACAGTCGTCGGTGTGGTGCCCGTGGTCGCCGTGGAACAAGCAATGTCTGTCGCGCTTGCGGTTCTTCGATCTCATTGGTTCGGGCTGACGGAGGAGTCCCGAGTCTTTGATGTCTTCATAGATCTCGTAGACTGGCGTGGTCAACGGGGTGTACCGCTCGTACCTCCGTTTGCGCTCTCCTTCCCGATCACGCTTCTTGCCCGAGCCGGGGTTTGACTCGGGGGCCCGCTTCTTGTCCCCCTCCCGACCCGAGCCGGTTGTGTCTCGGCAGGCGCTGAGCACCTCTTCGCACTCGGCGTGGCGCAGAGCCAGAGTCACTAGCTCGGCAAAGGTCGAGGGAGGGTGGAGGACCAGTTCGCGGCTGAGATTTTCGTCCCGGGTGCCCCTGGTCAGAGCGATCGTGGCTGAGGCCACATCCAGGCGGGGAATTCTGAGGGCTTCCGATTTAAATCGGTGGACATAAGCCTGGAGCCTTTCCCCTTGTGCCTGTTTGAGGGCCAGGAGCCCCGCTACTGACCTCGGGGGGGCGCTTCCGGCGAAGCTCTCCTTGAAGACTCGCCCGAATTGCCTGAAGTTCTGGATAGACCCAGGGGCGAGGGCCCGGAACCACGCCTGAGCGCCTTGGACCAGGGTGGCCGCAAAGGCTCGGCATTTAATGGGATCCGGTGTTCCATGCAGAGTCACCAGGGCGTCGAAGCTGTCGTAGTGGTCGGCTGGGTCGCCCTGTCCATCATAGAGTTTGAAGGTAGGAATGGAGGTCCTAGGAGATACCTCTGCCTTCAAGATGTGCTCGGAGAAAGGGGATTTCTCCTCCTCCTCCGGGAGGGAGGTCTTCTGCAGGGCGCGGAGGGCGCGCTCTTGCTCTGCGAAGCGTCTTTCGAAATCCCTCAGCCGAAGGGATAGTTCCGGCTGCGGTCGCGCCGTGGGGCTGGGGGGAGCGTCGTGGCGATCCTCAGGACCGCCGGTGCTCGGGCGTGGAGGCCTCGCCCCCTGTTTCCCTCTCCTGGGCGTGGAGGAAGCCTCTTGCTCCGGGGGTGGAGCTTGCGAGGGTCCTCCCGCGTGGTTGCGGATGAGCTGCTGACCGCGGAGGGTGAAGCGGCCTCCAGCGGTGTGCTGGGATGCACTTCGACGGGGGGGGGCTCCCGGACGGGGCGCGAGACCTGGCCTCCCTCGCCGCCTGGGCCCTCATGAGCTCCACGAGAACGTCGAGCTTCTTACTGAGGGCCTGGAAGATCTCGACGCCGCCGTTGGGGCCTACCCCCGTTGCCGTCGGAAGGGGCGGCGGCCCGTTGGTGGGGACGCTGGTGTTGGAGGGAGGGCTCTGTGAGGCCCTAGAGGGGTCTTCTCCCGCCGTCACCACGGCCTTACCCTTCTCGACGGCGGATCTCCTTCCTGAGCTTCTTCTCACCATCTCGGCTCTTCGTGCGTTTCCCACAGATGGCGCCAGATGAAGGGGCGAAATCTCGCGCTGCGTCCTGAGCGGGCCGTGGATCACCAGTAGATGAACTGTAAGACAGGGAAACTCGTCAGAGGGCCCAGGGGATTTCCCTGGGGCGAAACCCTCCGATGGCTAAGTCAGTAGAGCTCTGGTGGAAGCAATGAAGGGAGGAAAAAAGCTGGTGCGCGAGACTCCTCTCCACCAAAGGGGGGTGAAGCGGATTGCTCAGGGGTTTTACCTTTCTTTTTTTCTTACCTTCCACCGGAGGGTATCCTTTGTTTAAATAGTGTGCCGCCTCCAGGAGTCCTGTCAGCTGGGGGGTCTCCGGCGGGAGTTGCGTCCTCAACGTGGGCTTTCATGGCCTTTATCGTGGGGGCGTTATCGCCTTGAAACCCGGTGGCTGGTTGATTCCCCTGTCCGTTGGGGACTCTTAAAGGCAGCGCGAACGGCTAGCGTCCAGTCCGAGCTCCTGAAACGCCAGCCCTGTCCGGGCGAGGAGGATAGCTCGGTCGAAGGAGGGGTCGGATAGGTCGGCTGGCGCCTGTCTCTCCCGAGCGGAAAAGCGGCCTGGGCCGGACCTTCCTTGTGACCTGACCATCACTCGGGCCCTCCGAGCCTAGGGGCCGCCGGGGAGGGTTGGTTCCTCGAGTGCCTGTTTATTGGGCTTTTCTTCCCTGAGTGGGCCCCGTGGGCTATCACTCGGGTGAGCTTGCCTCGTTGGACCCTGTTGAGTCTTGTTGGGCTGCTCATTGGGTGGGCTACAGAAATCCCCCTCTCCAAAGTAGATCCCAAAAAATCATCAAGTTCCTTGATTCTGTCGAATCTTTGTATCTCATGTTGTGTTCTCCACCTTAAGGTAAATTTGTACGAGTACTTACTTTTGAATGTCAAGTGCAGCTTCAATGAATGGACTAACATTATGAGATTTAATGCATGAAATGTATTGCATTTTGCAATATATTTCACTATATGAACTCCAACATTTTGCTATCTGTAGGTTTTAATATTTAATATGCTTCACTTATATTTATTTGGTAATTTATAAGTCATCTCCTAAACATGAACCAACCATCACTGTTTTGTGACTTTTGTTGGACTATGCTTCTCATGAACACAACAAAAGAAATTGAAAGAATTCGTGGCAATCTAATTTTCAGCGTTTCTATCAAGATACGTACTTGGTTTCTATTAAGGAATTGGAGATTTTAACTTCAAGCTTTGATAGAATCCACCACTCCTTGGGCCATTTTGACAGTGTACACCATCTCCTCCTCAAATGACACGAGGTGGGACCTAAAAGGGGACAGAGTCACCTGGTGGCTCATCCTTCATGCTACTCTATGGGCTTTGTGGAGCGAAGGAAACAGTAGAATCTTCAATAGGGAAGCAAGAATGGAGGATAGGATTGTTTCATTTGTGTGTGTGAGTGTGATTGGGCTAAGCATCTATGTGAAGTGGTCTCTCATAACTCCCCACTTTTTCTTTTGTTGAGAGGATAGCTTGGGCCACACCTTCTTGGTGTGGAGGTTTTTGTATAGGGTTTTTGGGAGCTGAATGATTATTATGGTACATCCCTTCTCTTTTACAATTAATACAATTTGTGGTACTATCCACTTCTCCCCAAAAAAAAAAAACTTCAAGCTTTTATGTTTTTTTCCACTTCAAATTTCAGGATGAACACCGCAGGCTTTGCTTGTATGGGGCATTGTTTCTTCCGCTAAGAAAATTAATATATAGAGATAAAAAGGGCAAGGAGGTATTCAATTTTTATTTTTTGAATATAATAATTATTTCATCTCTTACGTGTAGCTGATCAGATGGCATATGTTTTTTATGTTTTATCTATAGATACCTGTCTCAAGCTATATAATTAGAAGCTCTCTGAAGCTGAAAGCCAGTGATGCTGAAACGGTCAGTTCTTGTCGATTTTATTTGTTCAATTTAATCTGCTTTTTTGTTATATATTCTGGATGATTTTTTATATCAAATTCTGTTATCTTTTAGTTCTGAGTTACTTCCTTATTTTTAGGTGGCAATCTTGCACAGTGCATTGGAGAAATTTGTTTCCTTGATTACTTTCTTGGAATCGAGTGGGACATCCACTGTCATTGAAACAGATTTGGGAGATGATTATCTTGATGTTCCACATGCATCAAAAAGGCGTATATTGACAGGTTGAGGGATTTGTGACTTGTTTTGCGTTCTTATCTACTTTTTTTGGTACATGATCTCGCCTTGATGTTTACTCTTCTTAAATTCATAATACTTATCCTATAGATGTAATGGAGGCATGATTTCTTGATTCATCAGTGAAGCTTCAATGTTTATAAAGAGCACTAGTTTTTGCGTTTGAAAATTCAGTGTTCCAAGAACCTGTTGACCCATAACAGGATTAAGTCATGGTGGATCAATGAAATCCCCTTCTGATTGAACCTTGTTTCTTGACAGTGTTGGAGTTACTTTTCCCCCTCTGCTGATTTGGATTGTTTGTGCCATCTTTTGGTCAACCTATGGATTGGTTCCTCTGGCCAAACTTTATCTTCCAACATTGAATTCCACATTGAACAAGGATCAGACCTGTCTTTTCTTTCTTTCTTTGACTTTCCTTTTATTCAAGGAAAATTTGTCGAACAAAAGAGGGGTTGGGTTTTGACTTCTTTGCAAGTGTAGTTCAAAATCTTGGTCATGGCCTTCTTGCAACCCTTAAGCAGGAGGGTTGCAAGAAGGCCATGACTGGAGGTCACCCTCTTGCTGGTGCGCGAGAGGTTTGCGAGTTCTTTGTTCTTGTTACTACGACTTCCAAGGTTGGCAAGTCTGGTGCAAGTTCCAGCAAAGATAAACCTAAGGACATTGTCATTGCACACATTGTGGGAAGGGTACTCATAATGTTCATAGTTGTTTGGATCTCCATTCGAATAAAAAGCCAAAGAAATATTGGAATAACAAGGGTGCCCCCGTTGCTAAGGGTCTTGTTGTTGTTGCTCAACCTGCTGAGGGGTCTCTGCTCTCAACTCCGGATGGTGGCTCTACCTCTTCCCAAGTGGCTACTCTCTCCTCGGCTAACATTAGCCATCTACAATGCATTTTCTCACAACTGCTTTCATTGCTTCTACTCCGTCGTATTCCTTAGGTACTACGGGGGCCGCCTTGAGTGTCTCCTCCACTGTCTCCCGTTCTCTGGGGATCATTGATTCCGGAGTTATAGATTACGACTGGTATTTCCACTTCCAGTCCTATTTCTTGGGTTCCAGGCAGGATAAGGTCATTATTGCTGATGGTAATCGTGCCATAGTGTCCGGTAAAGGTGTTGTCACCGTTCTTCCTGTTCCTACTCTTTCGATTAATCTTCTTTCTATTATTAATATTGCGAAATCATTGAATTGGTCAGTCACTTTTTTCCCTACTTATTGTGTTTTTCAGAACCTTCAGACAAAGCAGGTGATTAAAACTAGCCGTGAGTGGGAGGTCTTTACCATTTTGAGCCTGGCATTGGTGTCGCCTTCCAGTATAGCACTCTAGCGGATCCAATTTAGTCAATAAAGGATGTCCTTGCTTGGCATCGTCGTTTGGGTCATTTGTCCTTTAGGTTATAACTAAAGAAAGCTATCACTCCAATTGGTCTTTGTCTTAGGCTCCACTGTCCTTTGCTCCAAGTCGACCTAGTCCATGCTTCCGTAGTTGCACAGCCTTCGCTGGGGTCTTAAGTGTTGTTACACAAGATAAGCATGCCGCCCACCTGTTACAGGGGGTGGCTAAACAATGTTTTCCACGACCTGCCAAATTTTAGTCAATTTATCGGGTGAGGCATGTTCTAGGATTTAGGAGCGAAATAAGCCGCTATCCCTTGGCAAGTTATGCTTAAACCCGATGGAAAAGGCCTTGGGCACCACAATTAGGGCATCAATGTGACACCTAATGGGTTAATGGAGGCATTCCCCCTTTTCAAGCTTCTCAAAAAAGTTAAGGCGCATAGTCTTTCCACTCGTGCCTTCTTTTTGTGGGGAACAGATCCTCGTTGGCTTTGATGGTTGGTTGGGTCACGCCGACTAAACTTTGAGTATCTTTTTTTAGCAATTCCGTCTTGGTTTTATCTAGTGTTGTGCTGGATGCACCCACACCAGGTTTTCTTACCTATTCCCGGCGTACATGACATAAACATGGGTGTCCCATGGATTGACTATCTCAAGAGACTGCAACATCTTCAAGTCAGGGTGTCACAGGTTATTCTGTGGTAGATTCTCTTCTACTTTTGGTTCTCTGCTCAATCTTGACCTTCCAATTGCCCTTTGGAAAGGAGTTTCGTCGTGCACTCGCCATTCCATTTCTAATTTCCTCTCCTTCTCAGCTTTCTCCTTCTTATTATTTCTTTCCTTCTGCTATTTCTAAATGTCATGTTCCTAATTCCTTTTTTGATGTAATGAAGGATCCAAAGTGGGTGGCCACTATGGATGAGAGGAGTACTCTTAAAAAAAAGTGACATCACCCTTGGGATTTAATGGAGTTTTCTGCTAGAAAGAGTACGATTAGTTCTTGTTGGGTTTATACCATTGTTGAACCCCACAAAATTTGTTGTATATTTCAGATATTTTCAGAAAATTAAATGTATTGTGTGATGGCAAGAAATGATACAAAAATCATCGCCGTTACATGAACACCCCTGGGGTTCTGTTAGGCGTGGTTATTTATGTAAACCATATGTGCTTTCATGCACGTGAATTTTATGAAACAGTTTGTGGGCGGCATGAAGCCACGTCTCCACGTAGCAAATCAACAACGAATAAGTTAATCTGATCCTTTTGGACCGACCTTGGTGTATGGGAAACTGTTCTCTATGCTGCAACAAGGCCAGATAGCAGGGTGTCCTCAAAAGAAAATAAACAAAAGCCTCCACGTGTCGTAGCCCTAACTCTCAGCAATAAAAAATTACTTGAAAGGAATGAGTTAGCCTTTTATAGCCCAAGGAAAACCACAAGCCCCCCTTCTCCGCCCCTTTCTCTCTCTCTCTCTCCTAGGTTGGCAGGGCACCAGAGGGACTTCCCTCCGGTGGCCAAAGCACTGGAGGGAGTCCCCTCCGGTTACACCACATTGGAGGGAAACCCCCTCCGGCTGTTCATCCACTGGAGGGGATTCCTCTTCTGGTTGCGCATGCATCGGAGAAACCCCTCTAGCTGCATGCACAGCTGGAGGGAGCCCCCCCTTCGGCTTTCCAAACACCAGAGGGAACACCCTCTAGCTGCAAGCTCTAGAGGAGGTCCCTCCGGTGACATGAGTACTGGAGGGACCCCCCCTCTGGTCGCGCGCAGGCGGAGGGACCCCCTCCCCCCCTCCGGTCCTCTCTATCGCACAAAAAAAAAAGCACAAAGGAGGAAAGGGAGGGGGGACTTACCTTCCTTCTCCTCACCTGTCACCGGAGGTGCACCAAGGAGATCAAGCGGAGGGAGTTCCCTCCCCTTCCCACTCCCAAACTCTTATAAAAGGAGGCCGGCCAAGGAAGGGATGGGGGGAGAGAGCAACAAACACTTGGAGAACAGAGTTTGAAGAAACTTGAAGCCTTTGAGTTTTCCTTGAAACCTTTGGAGCCCTGCGCACACCTGCTGGAGGCAGCCCTGTCCAATACTTAAAAAACTTCTTAAGTCTAACGATTTGTGTAAAAGCTTTCATAGGCATATGTTTACAAAAATACTTGGCATGAGGGAAATTTGTTGTATTTCATAAAATTTGTTGCGACTAAGATAAAAGTTCATGTGAAACACAGAAACTCTTAAGTTCTGGGAATTTTGGTGTTAAATTATGGAAAAACCCTGAAGAAGTTCAAAAATTGCATTCATACCCCTAAGTCTTGTCAAACTGCATGAGAGTCTATGTAATTCGGTAAAAATCCTGAAAATTCCGAAATGGAAGGAAAAATGTTCATGTTTGCATAAATGTGCCTCAAAATTGAAGAAATGTCCTCATTTTGTTAAAAAAATAAATAATGGCAGTTTTACCCTAGGCCTTTGCAGGATTGTATAGTGCCCAGGAAAATACAAGAAAATTCAAGAAGCTCAAAGAGTTACACGAGAAGGCCCTGATTGTGCTGAAATTGTGATTTTTTCCTTAGGAAGGATTATGAATAAACTCTAGTTTACGAAAAATTGCAAATGAACCCTCTCTTGAAACAAAGTACAAATATACCCCCACCTTAGGGTCTGGAAGTCCTTTTAGGATTAAACCCTTAATATCACAACGGATATTGTAAAGGTTAAGAAGATCTTTGACAGTTAATCAAAGGAGTCGGGCTTGTACTGATGTAAATTAACACCAACTACGATCGGTGGGGAAAAGTCCAGTACACGAACCCTACATCGTCTGTTAAATATGAAGTGCAGAAATAATATGTATGTGTTGAACCACTAATTTTTCTCAGATCAACCGAGATATATGAAGATTAAATAAGTCAAGGCAGTCACAAGATGATACCAAGTACGGGCCGTCCTGACTACAGGTTAAAAAATGAGTCCCGAGAACTCTTGTCGATTGGATGGCATAGAAGAAAAAGGTCTCACAGCAAGCAAAGGTCAAAAGGAAATTTTCACGTGGCTTACAAGGCGCCGGAGGTCGATTAGGAAATAATTCTAGAAGAACGAGACCACCTTACGCAGTAAGCGGCACAAGAAGCTACTAAATGAAGGTACAAAGCACGAGATAAATGTCATTTTCCCTTCTCGCACATGGACAAAGCACAAAAAATCAAGAAATGCATTGAAAAGGAGGGTTTTATAGGGGGCTGCCCCCCCTCCCTCAAAAGGGGAGTTTGGACTGCTTAAACCCTCTAAGTGAGGGGTTTGGACCGGATAAATCTCCCAAATGAGAGTTTGGACGGTTAAATCGCCCAAGTAGGGGATTTAGTCTAGATAAACCCCCATTCGGGGGTTTGGACCGGTTAAACCCCTCAAGTGGGGGGCTTGGATCGGATAAACCCCCAAAATGGGGAGTTTGGTCCAGTTAAACCCCACCAAGCGGATTTAGCCCGGTTAAACCCTCACTAAAGGTGTTTGGCCCAGTTAAACTCTCCCAATTTGCGGGTTTGGACCGGTTAAAACTTTCATTAGGCCCCTTTGGACCAGATAAAACTTGTAACTACCCCCGGGCTTATAATACCCCCAGTGGGACCCAAGACGGAAGAGACGCGGATGGAGAGCAAGCTTGTGCTTTAAAAAGCTCAGTGCGAGGGTATGCCACATAATTGTCCCTCCTTGAGTCTGCACATATGTATTTATATTGGGATTAATGTAATATGCTTGTAAATGTTTTTTTTGTGGAAAAATAACGTGATTCTTTGAGGGCTTCTTTGAAAACGGAATAGGATAGGTGGGAATAATTACCTGATGAGAGAGAAAATGGGCCTAACGTGTGATCTCCTCACAAAGAGCAGGTGCTAACTCGGGGTGGGTAGCGTATTTGCTCCCAGGGGAGCGAATACGCTACCCCGCTCCATTTTCAAAGAGGTCTGAAATAATCAGGAATCCCAAAAGCACCCTAACTTTTATAAAAGGTCTTAAAAAGTCCTATAATTGTGTAAAAGGTCCAGACATTTCCAGGAACTGTATACAAGTCTTGCACATTTGCAGAAAGGGTCTTGTAAAGTTCAAATTTTTTTGAAAAAGTCTTGTAATTGAAAATGCTATAACAATGCTTTGTGTTCTCTTGGAAAATTTATAAAAATATCTCGGGTTTGCAAAATCTTGTGGATTTTCAGAAATTGCACAAATGTCTTCATAAACGGATGTTATGTCTTATGGTGTGATCAGATAAAGACAAAGTTCAAAATTGACTCAACGGTATCGATTAAGGAGAAATCTTCCGACTTGCCCAAGTTTGACTGACAAGCTAAGGGTCAAAGTTACAAAAACCAAGCCCTAGACAGTGCTAGGTTGCCATCAAACTCTAGTCGGTATTGAACCTTGATTCAACCCCCCCCCTCCGTCAGTACTAAGTCGCAATTAAATCTTGATAAGAGGTCAAATTGCAAATAAACCCTAAATAAACTACGTACACACCCCTACGTAGCCCAAATGTTACAATAAATATCTTGGTCTTTTCAGAAATTACATACGTACCCCTGACAAGCCTAGAGATCGCAAAGTAACCTAGCTTACTCAAAAATCCCAAACAAACCTGCAAAATCTGAAAATACCCCTAGTCTTCCAACAAATAGCATAATACGTCACCCTCCCAAGAGATGCTATACGACATCCGCAAGGACTCCTTCGGCATCACGACCAATGTTGTATTGATCAACGGTTTTCTTTAGCAGTTAATCAAGAGTATTCGGACTTTATGCCAATGTAGATAAACACCAATTGTTGTCGGTGGAGAATTGTCCAGTACCCGAACCCTAATCATCTGATAAACTAAATCCACGGAATAAATAACGCACATGCTATTTAAATAGCTAACAAATGTGCATTCATGAACATCCTTTAAATTTCCCGTGTTAAACAACATGTTAATCAATTAGCTAAGATATATGCATATTTATCTAATAAATAGAATATTTTAAAATACTTTTTTTCGCATGTTAAACAGATTGGCACGTCTGGTGAGACTTTTCATGTCTTTCATCTTTCTGTCAAAGAATTACTATACCTTTACAAAGGTTGCGATACCCCCTCCTTGTTTCCATTTCTCAGGAGGGAGAGGTGGGAGCCAATTAACTTTGAAGCAACAACATCAACTTCTCAATGGTGGTGGTGACCTATGGCCCGAAAATTGTTGCCAACCATGCTAGATATGGATATCTGGCAACACCGATCATCTTCGGGGACTTCCCGGCAGTCGTTGGATCCCTTTTTTCTTGGGGGTAGTCCCCGTGGCGAAGGAGACATCGCCCGCACCCGTGGTCGCTGGGGGCATTAAGCCTTGCTCATCACAAGGCCGAGTCTTCTCGATCAACACCATCTCTCTCATCCCTGCACTCGTCAAACGGGGGCAACATCGAAGCCGCAAAGGTGGAAAGCCTATGACAACAATCTCCAATTGTGGCAAGATTGTCTTTATCGGTAACCTACGCATCTGGCTCGATGGAGGTGTGCTGATTATGCCACGGGACAATCATGTCCCCACAGTCGTAACTTCCAACCATTTCGCACTTCTTCACTGAGTGCGAGAAGATAAAGCGGACAAAAAGAAGTCCAACCCCAAGAATGGGGGCAACTCAGTCGAAGAACGCCCCCGTAAGCTGAAGCAGATCTGGGTCACCAAAGAGGAGGCCCGCGCGATCAAGAGAGCCAAGACGGGCAAACCTACTCAGGCTCCGGACTAGCATCAAAGTTGAAGCTCCGATATGTTGAGATGTCCAACCTCTACGTCCTAAGGGACAAAAGAGGAAAGGGGTTTATAGGAAACCCAATTTTATTTCTCAAACCTCGGAACCAATCCGAGTATAGGAAATGAGTCGCGATGAAGTTCTTGCAGCGCTTGTCTCTTTCTTTGATTGACTGGGGGCACCTGCTTGCCTCGGGGTCTAGTTGTCAAAGAAATGGAGGGTGGTTCAAATGTCGGAGGCTAGAGATAGTGTAAATGTGTTCACCTGCTATGTCTCCGGTAAGGAACGAATGGAGGTTGCTAATGATCCCACTAATCTGGTTGATCCGGCTGCCTTAATTGATCCAAACCCGGTGATGGATGCAATATATCTTAACAATAGGAATGCCGCTAGAAGGAATCTCCAGGCCTGATTCAGTGGCCATGTAGGGATCTCTAGCTAGGGTCAACATCAAGACCAAAATCAAGGGCAGACCCAAGAACAGGTTCAAGTCCAAAATTAGGATGAGAATTTACCTCAAGAAGAAACAAATGGCGATGAGGTTATAAGTATTCACGCATAAGGAGGCAATTTGCCCACAAGAGGATATGTTAATCCAATCTTCGAACCGCCCTTAGGAACCGCTTTTCAAATGATGTCCGACAATGCCAAATTTGAAACTATGGAACGTTGACATATAGAAATGACTAATCTCATCCTCGAAATGAAGCGATAGTTAAACGTAAATGCTCAACGTCCCGTAGCAACGTCACACAATCAAAATGCTTGAAGAGAGCAATGACCGGACAATCCTCCCGTGGTCAACCGACAAACGGTTGTACCCAATAATTTTGTGGCCGAGGCAGGGTCTAAGCTACCTCCCGCCCTGCTCAATGGCCAGTCTTCCCGAACTCCAGCGGTTGAAGACATCATTGCCCAACGACACATGATAGAAAAGATTGTTGAAGATAAGTTTGTCCAGCACAGTGATGGTATCGTTACTGTTGACTTATACAGTGTGCCTTACCCGATACATTATCAGTTCAAGAAGCTTCTGCCGGATTTCCCCAAAGGCACCAAAGTTACAAAAGTTTAACGGGCAAGGGTCTCCGCATGAGCACTTGGTCTATTATATAACGGCCATAGGTGAGCTGGCTCTCGAGGAGTCCTACGACTCCTACCTCCTTTGCTATTTTGCAATCTCCCTCACGGGTACTGCCTTCCAATGGTACTCAAAATGAAAGCCCAATTCTGTGGCCGATTGGACTGATTTGCGAAAGAAATTTATCGACTGCTTCCAAACAGCCGAAAGAAAGGTGTACTTGGCCGAGCTGTGCTATCTTAGGTAGAAAAGTGGGGAAACAACACTTGACTTCATTAAACGTTGGAGGGACTTCAGCATGAGGTGTGACAACCCTCCTACTCAAGAGGATGTCATAACTATATGTCAGAGGGGCTTGTCATTGGAGGTTAGTGAAAAACTCCTCGGCACAAACATCAAGGGCTCCGACAGGTTAAACTTAGTGGTGGTAGAGATTGAATTGTTCTTCGTCGATATTCCAACATTTACGCCCCTCTAAAGGTAAACAGTCCAAGGTGCGTAATGTCACGAGAAAAGAGGTGTACAAATGGCAACAATGGGTGAGCGACCTCAAGTGGTGTTGGCAAGAAACCCGAAAGAAAGGCGCCAGTCACAACATTGGCAGAGCGCATGAAGAGTCACTATTCCTTCAAAAAGGAGCATACCAAAAAGCTCTTCAATCTTTGCATGAAGAACAAATTGATATCTATGCCAGAATCGAGAAAACCGGCGGAGGTAAACAAATCAAACGAGCCCAAGTATTGCGTATATCATCGCATGTTGGGACATTTCGTCGAAGATTGTTGTATCTTCAAAAATGAAGTGGAGACGATGATCCGGAATCGCCTTATCACAATGCAAGGTTGTTTACTTGGCCCTCCGCAGCCTCATGCCTGGGATCGGCCGAACCAATCAGTCAATGTGGTCCAGCATTCAGTCAGCGTGATCCACATTGTGCTGGCCTCCAAACTCCCTGAGCCAGGGGTAGAAGAAATTGGCTCTAGCCAAACCGGACTCCTTTCAAGCAAAATGTTTCCCGCAGAACACCTGACCAGCCCAAAATGTCAGGCCGACAATCATGTTAAGCAAACCCCCAAAGCAAGCTCCGAGCAAAGCTAGAAAGGCAAGACTCAGGAAAATCCCAAATCATGTCCCGCGCTAGGCTAGAAAGGTAAGGCCCATGAAGAAAATGTTAGAGCAAGTTTTAGGCAAAGCTAGAAAAGCAAGCCTCAGCAGGAAAAATCCCTAACCAAGCTCTAGGCAAAGCTAGAAAGGCGGGGACCAAACAGGAGCATTCCAAGTCCAACTCCTGGTGAAACCAAAAAGACAAGTCCAAGATGGAGTGCCTCAAACCAAGCCCTAAACAAATTAGGCAACAAGCCGACAAGGACCCCGGAAAGATATCAGCATCCTCCGACTCTGGTCTTTATATGGCCGAGTTTCAAGAACTATTGCTCAAAATAATTGAGCAGGCGATTAAGGCCGCCTTCCCAATACATCAAGAAGAGATTGACTGGGTCAAAGTCATCCTGAAGGAGCATTGCCAGCCCAAACCCCCTAAATGAAAAGCATCGTACAACATCACAAATTCTGTGGGCATGTCCCAGCCTCCTACAAAACCAGACATTCCTTCTCCAGTTAAAGTAGCGCGAGCTAAGAAGCAGGAGAACAATAAGAAGAATAATTTGAAAAGAAGACTGAAGAGACAAGCCGAACAGGCTGCCGCCATGGAGGCTCATAAAGAGTTGGCTCCCCTACATGGCTACAAAAGCTAATTGATGACCAAGAAGAATATGCTCCCTCCGAGCCTACTAAAGCAGTGCCCCTTGACAAGTATGTCTCTTAGGAAGGATTGGAGCAAAAGACTCGACTGGAGAATTGGCTTCGACAAATGCACCAATAGGTA
This sequence comes from Amorphophallus konjac, assembly GCA_022559845.1. Taxonomy (NCBI): domain Eukaryota; kingdom Viridiplantae; phylum Streptophyta; class Magnoliopsida; order Alismatales; family Araceae; genus Amorphophallus; species Amorphophallus konjac. Next base: position 35,513,765 of record CM040128.1, on the reverse strand, counting down.
CAAGAGGGGGAGAGGTTCCCCATTTTGGAGGAGCTCTCCATTTTCTACAAAGATAATGAACTCACCATAGAAAAGTTAGAAAAAAAATGTTGAAGAACTTCTCATGCAACATGGTGTCAATCCCTCCACCTGAGGGTCTACAAGCGTCAAGCGGAGATGACATCGTCGTCACCAGATCCAGAGGCAGGGACACTATGGCAACATATCGACATCGTAACACAGAGGAGCGGAGTCGCGGTTGCGGTAGAGCCCGGGGTCGTGGGCGAGGAAGGAATCCAAGCCTTTCTATCCGCAGAAATTCTAATACAACATACCCTAATGAAGTAATAACCTTTCGAGGTGAAGAGTCGAGTCCAATTCCTGAAGTTAAGGTACGTGGTGATTCTTTCTTCTTCGAACACTCAGACGAGGAAGAGAAACTAATAAACTCGGTCCCATAAGAAAAACCTACTGATCAAGCTCAAGCAGGTCCCTCCGACAAAGGTAATGTGGAACTACCTGCCTCAGAGGAAGATTCCTTGGCCCCATTATTCCGAGATGAGCTGAATGATCAGGTGAGGACAGAACAAGGCGGGAGACCCAATGAACAACTCAAGCCCCTCACAGAAATAATCCCTTCATTGGACCAAGCCTGTGCTCAGGTTGACCATAAAATCATCCAACATATGAAACGGTTCCCAACCACCATTACTGTTTCAGAGGCCATCGCTTGGAGTAAAGAGCTAAGGGAAGCTCTTATAAAGATACTTCAGGAAGCAGAGGTGAGGCCCATGCAGTTGAGCTTCAAGTTCAAGCCTACGAAGCATTTGCAGCAAGCGTCACCTTCTCAGATAAAGACATGTTGCTATCTTTCTCATGCCACAACCGCCCTCTATACATGCAGGGGAAGATTAATGGCCATGAATTAAACCGGATCCTAATGGACCCTGGGGCCTCGGTCAATATAATTCCCCTCAATATTTTTAAGTCTTTACATCTCGTGCCCTATTTGCAAAGGGTGAATGATGTGAAGATCTGGGGGCTCAATCAAAATTCAAAAAGTGCCCTGGGCAAAGTAGATGTGGAGTTGACAATGGATGACTTCGTCACCAAAATCACATTCTACATTATCGACGCTAACACATCGTATAAAGCCCTGCTAGGGAGACTCAAGTTGCATGAAAATTGGGTCATCCCTTCAACTCTTCACTAGGACATCAAGTATGCAAAAGGTGGAGAACAACATACAGTCTTACTGACTGAATCTCGTTCCGTGCAAATTAATGCAACTTGACGGATGCCTAATAATACTTTGGGGAACCCACCATTAAGCCGCCCAACAAAATAAAGGACAAGGGAAAGCAGAAGATTATCTTGAGAGGAGAAGAAGAAGAGGTGGAGCTCTTTGTAGTAAACAAAGATCTCACCAACCTACATAGGTTGAATCTCCAGGCTAGCATCGCCGATGCTAAGTCAACTTGTCCGGAAAGACAAAAGATTAATTTTGAAACCAATCTTATTAGTTGAGTCATCGATAAGAGCATCTTACTGTCTCCTGCGTGCATATAGTTGTCCTTTCAAAGGGAGGAACACTAAGTCGAACAACTGAAGACTTTCATAGTCACATATCAAAGAAAGAGAAATAAGAAAAAGAACAAGGTCGTCAAGTCAATTATCTTCTATAAAGGATATTTGGCCCCACAAGGACTCTCTGACGGCGACTTTGGCTGGAGCGATGTGTCCAGGAACGCTCTTGAGCTCTTCCAAGAGATGGACGACATGCTTAAGCACATCAAGGAAATGTGCCGAAAACAGAACATTCCACAAATACAAGAAACTTCCCGACATGACTATTTCTGCCAATTATGGATTGCATCACAAGTCCGGAGGCTGCCTCTCTTTTTCAAAAAGGACACAAGGGGACTTTGTTATGACCAAGAAGCAGACTTTAAAGTCTATTACGCTGTCAGTACTATAGGGTTGTTTGGACTGGACAGGAGCCTTGTGCAATTTTCAAGTTGGATAGGGCTTTTATATAATTTTTGGACAAACTAGGGACATTTTGATAATTTCTGAGATGCTCAGGGAGATTTTTAGTAATTTCTGGAAGGTTCATGGGCATTTTGGTAATTCTGAACTCCAAGGTATTTTGGTAATTTCTGGAAGATTCAGGGGCATCATAGTAATTTCAAACTCCAGAGATATTTTGGATATTTCTGGAAAGTTCTGGGGTAATTTGATAATTTATGAACTCCATGGATATTTTGATAATTTTTGGAAGGTTCAGGGATATTTTTCAATATCTAGACATAACAAGAGTATTGTGTAATTTCTAATTGTTTCAGAAAATTACAATATTATCCCTGAAACAAATTACCCAAAAAATTACAAGTCATCCCTGAAAGAAATTACCCAAGAAATTGCAAGGGACATAACCATGTGGGCATGTATGCAAACCCAAGGATGTATGTGCCACATACCCTTGTTAGGTGCACACCCTCTTTGGTGGAGGCACACAAAACACAAAAGAATTAGGAGATCGCTTCTCCTCCTCCCGCTTCCAGGGGTTTCAATCCGTCTGTCCCCAATGAGGACCCCCTAGGGGGTATTTATATGGCCAACAGGAGGGGGAACCTCCCCGGGCCCGGATAGGTCCCTTGGGGAGCCTACCCAGTCCGGGTTGGTCTTCTCCCCCTATTTTCTCTCTTTTTTTTAATAGAGAGGGAGAGAAAGGTGGGAGACAAAGGGGGAATGGGACCAGATATGTCCCTTGGGGGACCTATCCGGTCCAAACAGGTGAATGGGGAGAGTGGGGGTTTGGCCCCGGGTAGTTTCTTTTTTCATTTTTGTTTTGTTGTTTTCCTTAATTTTTTTAGGGTCTAACAGTGGCATACTTGTTAGTGTAAACCTACATATACATAGTGTACGATGTGATTGGCCGCTGTTTAAACCGTCTCCTTTCCCCAGAACTGTTTGCACTGCTCTTCTTCTCTCATCTCTCTCTCTCGATCCTCTGATTTTGTACATTGTGTATTCCTGGTTTTCTTTTTTTTCTTTCCCAGTGATCTTACACATGATCTGACTATAGACCAAGCAAATTTGCCATTTTCCCGTGTCAATGAAAGCTATGTATTCCCCTCTTCTTGCCTCTTCTAGATTCATAACAAGTATCAACGGTAGTGACAACATAGGACCTTCCTAATAGTTCATCTTTGTCTTTCTTATCTGTGCCATAGTAAAGCACATTAGTCGACATAAGTGAAATTTGTACGCGGCTGGTGATTGACCATTGATTGGTTGAAAAAAGTTTCTATCATCCACCTTCCTTCCGGTTCTCCCTTAGCAAGGTCATCTTCCACTTGTATGTCCTCTAAGCCATCGTTCTTGTCTTCTGCTTCTGCTTCTACTTCTTCAGCTTCCACGTGGCAGAGAATCAGTGGAGAGCAGTGGACCATGCTGGTGGTTTGGTGGGTAGTCATACTCTGTTTCTCCCTATTAAAGATTTAGTATGGCATCTTTAACAAGCAAGTGTGAAGGTTGGAACATAGTATTCATCACATTCTGAAGTTTAGCCTCTATGTATTCCAGTCCAAAGGTTTTGAACTTATTCCATTGCCCAGCAACACCACCAACCTGCCAAAGCCAATAAGAACATGCCTGTTCTGTGTGTTCTACTTCCCTCTGATGTGACTGTATAGGTCATCCCTGCCGGTGGAGGAGAAACAGCAGGGTGACCATTCTTGGCCTTTTCTGTCAATTTGTATTCTCAGCAATTGTGGGCAGCCATGTCCAGCAGCTCATTTGACCAGAGAAATGAGGTTCTGCAGGATGGATAGTAAATGAAGCACTTATTTGCAATATCAGATTGAGAACAACAGCTTGGAATGTAACATTTAGAATTTATTAGCACCAAGAGGTTCTGCAGAAGCATCAGCTAATGGCAGAGAAGGATCATGAAGTAGGAGAGAAGAAACTAGACGGCCTTTAAGTATACTAGCTCTTGTTCCCTGGTCTTGTGCATTCTCTTCTTTTGTTGTTGCTGTTGTTGTCTGAGGATTAGAAGATGAACCTCAGAGCTGAAGTTTTGGCCTACTTCCAGTCTTCTGCTAGATGCCTGTATGTGTTATATATTTGGGATTTTTACATGTCACTAATTCCAAATATATCCCTGTAATCTCATTATTACTAAATAAGTCCCTACAATCTATTGTTAATTCAAAATAAATCCTTCCCATTAACTTTTCTAACAGTGAAGTAACATAATGTTAACTTTAGCTACTCTACAGTTACAAATTTACATTTTCTATCTCCATTTTTATTATTTAAAAATGAAAAAAAAAGAAGAGTAAAGAGGGAGGATTTGGAGCATCTCCTTCGGCACTGGCACTAGCAACAGCACCTCCGGCAATGGCACCTGCTGCCCTGCTGCTGGTGCCCCCTCCTCCGATATGCTCTCCCCCCCTCCCCACCACCACCAGGAACTCTCCCTCCCCCGGCATCCTCATCCCAACCCCACTCCCTCCCCTGCACCCACTCATCCCCGAAAAACTCCCCCACCCCTGCGACCTCCCTCTTCCGCCATATATGGAGGATATTGTCACCATCACCGCCATCAAAATGGTTCTTCAGAACTTGCTGGCAAGCACCCGGACCTGGAACGAGATGAAAGCGTCAGCATAGGCATACTTCACCTGCTTGTGGATGAGCCACTGGGCACCCCATTGGCTTAGCGTTACCTCTTCAACTTCTCCATCTAGCCAACCCCCACACCACCCTCCTCGGCCTGCCTGCCTTAGCGCCCCCCTCCCCATCTCCCTCGCCACCCCCAGCTCCATTGCATTCATCTCAGGTCGTAGCTGGCTGCCAACTTCCAGGTGTCATGGTCAACGTCCACCTGTACCCTCACGAAGCTGAACCAGGTGGTTGCGAGGAACCTGGCCACCGCCGGTGTGACATAGTCGGCATGGAAGATATGGAAGAGGAGGCAGTGGCGGCCAATGCAGAGCTGGAGGAGTGTGACACAGTTGTGCTGCCCGGATTGCCACTCATTGTCGAGGCCCCCCACAAGGCAGTGGAGCCAGCGGCGGTGGATGCAGAGGATGCCACAGATCCAGTCCTCAATCTCCTGGGGGGTGCACTCAGAGAGCGAGAGAGGTGGTTAGGAGGGGAAAACTATGTGGGGAGAGAGAGGGTGGTCAGCCACCCAGGGGGTGTAGAGAGAGAGAGAGACAGATGGGGGAGAGGGAAGAGTAAGATGGAGTGTGATTTAGTCATTTTATTGAGGAGAAAGGAATATTCCAGAGTATCATACCTTTTGGGAACGTCCCTTAACTACATGGACCTATTTTGAATTGGCGATGGATTGTAGGGACTTATTCAATGATATTGAGATTACAAGTATATATCTCGAATTAGGCAAGATTACAGGGACTGAAATGTAACAATCCCTATATAATTTCATAGTCAGTTTAGGCAAAGGAAAAACTTGATCTTGGGTTGGACCAGACCTGACTTGAGCTTATGTCCTGAGCCTTTGTCGCGCCACAGTTGCCTCTTCTTGGCTCACCCTTTTGACACCCTACTGGTTAGTCTTCTCAGATGGTTGGTTCTGTGTCTCGTGCGTGGTCAATGTAGTAAGGTGAGTACATCAACAATGATGGAGATGAGACGGGGAAAACTTTTTGTTCTGATTCATAGTGAAGATCTCCTTCCTACATAGATTCTGAGTCACATATTGTGGATCGCTAGGATGCCTTGGAAGGTAGGTGTGGCTGATGGCATCAGTAGAGCAGAGATTTTTCAAGAGAAATACTCAGTGTTAGAGCCTTAACTATGATCTTGAGGAAAGTTGGTTCATTCTATGTCAAGTTGTTAAATATCTTCACTGCTGATGGTGGTGTTGTTGCCCAAGCTATGTGGGACACTTCCAAGATAGCGAAGTTCCTGGTTTGGCCACTGCAAAATTACAACTCTATAGAAGTGACATTTTAGCTGCATCAATCCTGTGGACCTCAGCTTTTTGTGCAGTGAAGACATAGGGATCATAGGATGTATGTTTTTGTGGTGCCTTATTACAAAGAAAGTTTGGGATAGTTGGATTGAAATACAAAAAGTAGTTCTTTCTGGATAATGTTAAGCAGCTTTTAAGTCATTTGTATGAGGTCTAGAGTCTCAGGCAACAGGAAAGTGTTAGTGGGTGATATATCATGAGGGGCTTTAAGGTGGTCTAAAGAGTGTCCAATGATTGCCATGTTATGAAGAACAGCCTGTTAATAGCTACCTGCACAGTAATCATTGGAGGTCAATGGCAGGACGCTCTTCTATTTTATGACAGTGGGCTAGTGTACTGAGCAGGATTGCCTACGGCTAGCTTTCTTGCGGGCCATGGGTTTCCCTTTATGAGCACACACACAGCTTTTCAACCCTTGCAGTTACTTGCAAGGGCCAAAGAGAGCTGTGCACTTCTGCTGTCAATAGCATATTTTTCACCTTTTATTGAAATTCAGTATTACCCACATTTGAATAAAGTAATTCTCTGAGTTCTTTGATAGTGAAATCATGTTGTTATGCAATCTCTGCTGGTGGCTGCCCACATCACATATGTCAACAACCATTTCCATGCTAGGATAATCTTTTCCTTTTCCTCACATTTCTTTTTGTTGGGGGAGTGGCAATAGAAAAGTAAAACATCAGAAGATACACTGCTGAAACGGGCAGACAGCAAGAGTAGTTCAAATGATATCCATCCAAGTGTGGGATATAGGATGTAGTTGCTTCATCAGGTGGTGGGGGCCACCCTGTCATGCACTTGTACCGTTTGATTTGCCACTCCCTGTGATAATGGAACTAATTGCTTAAAACATTGCTTGCAAAACAGTGGTGAGCAACATCAGCAATAAAAGAAGTAGCCAGTTTTACCTTCCAAAAAAGAAGTAGCCAGTTTCACTGAAATTAGTCCACCCATCGGGGCCATCTCTTAAAAAGAGTTTAATCTGCTGACCAGCTTTCTGGAGTTCCTTACAACTGAGGCATTTTATTTTCTACTACTCTGATCTTCCCCTGTTTACAACTCCTTGGAATGGATGGATATCATATCATGTAAAAGATTAGTTTTATTGAACTATTCAGAAAATGAGAGATGGCTTTTGCATTTATGAGACTTATTGTGTTGACAGGGAATCACTTGTCATTTTACAGGACTCTTTCTTAGGCAAGTTAAAGATTTCTGGCCAGTTGTTTTGTTGCTGTCCACTCTATTATATCCCAAAGTTGATCATGTTGAAGGTTTCCTGGCAAAGAACTTTCAGTTGGATCCTGCAAGAGAAATATACAGGAGAGTTCATGCGACAATTATTACTGAACTAGGTAAAATACCTTAAAAAACTGTTTTCCTTCTCTTCATTCTTCTTTTTGCAATCTTGACCCCTGTATTAGAGACTTGTGGTAAATGAAGCACAAGTTTATGATTAGACACAAGCACAATGCATATGTTTTATAAATATGCTAGTTATTAATTGTCAATATTGTAATTAAACTAAGGCATGCATGTGTGCTTGCATGCGCATGCATATGTGCACACATTTGCATCTGCTACATGCATGTGTCTTGGTGTGTGCATACATGCATGTGTGTGCATCTGCATGGTTGTGACTACGTGTGTGTTGCTACATCTTTGTACGTTGGGGTCATGGGCGTATGTGTGCATACATGGCTGTGTTTTCATGTGCATGCATGTGTGCTTGTTCATCTGCGGATGTATACATCTCTGCATATGTTTGTTTTTGGGCACATGCATGTGTTTATGTATTTACATGTATATGCATGTGCACATGCACATGAACGAGTGATCATGTATATGTGCATCTGTTCATGTGCTGTGCATGCATGAGTGCATTGTGCATACACACCTAAGTTCATGCATACATGGGCGGATTTACTCGTGGTCTTCAAGAAAAAAAAAGAATCATGCATGTGTTTGCGTGGATGGGTGGGGACATGCATGCATGAATCTGCGCATCCAGGTGAGTGTGCATATTCATTAGTCATGTTTGTGTTAGGCAGTGTGTGTTTCAAGCTATGATTTTATAGTTCAGTTTTACCAGATATAGAAGATATTTCCATTGATGCATTCAAGGGTGCAGGTTTGAACTTGGTTTGAATTTAGAGAAAATTAAGCCAGGGAAAATTTTAATGAGCTTGACCTGCAATATTCCAATCTGGATTCACCCCAAATTCAATCGAGCTATCCACGGTTAGGCCGGCTTGGCCCAATTTACTGCAAATTTTGTTGTTTAGGCTGAATCTTGATGGAATCCAAGCTGGCCCAGCCTGAATTTGCTCCACATTTCAAAGATATTTGTTGTACATACTCAGCTTTTGTTCATAATCATCATGGGCTAGGGTCAAGCCGGGTTCTTGGGCTGGGTTAGAGTTAGATCGAGGCAGCCTGAATTAGAATTTGGGGGAGGAAAATTTAGCCCGAGTTCAACCCATGAATGCCCCAATCTCAACATCCCTAATTTGGTCTGGTTTAGGTTGGGTTCCAGGCTGGTCCAACCCAGTTTGCATTCCTATAATAATCTAGATATGGAGGGACTGGTTTTTAATTTCTGCATTAGATGTATGATTAGTTTAAAAATTACCACAAAAACTGCAATCTTTTAAAGATAAAAAATATAGTTTCTACTGGATGTTTATTTTTTTTATTTGTGTAACATTTTAAAATTACCATGAAAACTGCAGTCCTTAAAGATGAAAAGTACATTTTGTACTAGATCTCCATTCTTTTTGTAGTTCGCTGTCCTTTTATCCTTGATAATGGGTATTAACTGTCTTGTTCAATAGATGCATAATGCTTATGTTATTAAGACTCGTGTCATGGATGCTGGACTCAATGACTTGCCTTGTTTAAGATGCCTAGATCAGTCACAGAAGGGATGCCCATTCCATAGCTTTCCACAACCCTTTTTTCCTGTCAATTTTGAAGCCTTTTCAGTGCTTCAAGTAGTGCTTCAAGTAGTGATCTCTTTACCATAATTCTAAAAGGAAATACCATTGGAAATGCCACTTCTGCGCTACAATTCTTTTTCCGGAACTTTAAAATTAACATTTATAATACCAACCTCTTTAACATATTAAAAAGTAATGGCAGTTCTGCCTAGATGAAATTGTTCTTTTAATACCAAGTTGATTGAAATGGATTTTGATGGTTTTCTTCTGTCCTCCTTTTGTGTATTGTTATGGAATCACTGCAACCTCTTTTCTTCAACTGTAAACCTAAACCAACAGAAACATGAAATAACAGAGTATTTGATATATACTAAAATATTGTGATGGTATTTTCAGAGTTTCTTGTCATGTAGAAAGTTAGAAACATAATATGATGAGATGTACCTACAGGGGCATTTCAGGTACAACCATTAGAAAGAAGGCTGAGATGGAACCTTTGAGGTGGTTGACCCATCTGAGGTTCCTAAGTTGATATTTACTAAAAAGATATCGTAATGGCACTCCTAAGTTGATGCCATTTCTCATCTTTTTTTCCTGAACTCTGAATACTTCCTTTAATTGGTTTTGTACATAGAGATTACTAGAAGGTGATACATTTGGCCGTGTTTTTTTAAAGTTGGGATTATTGGGCTGGCTGGGTTTGGGCGGCAATTGAGCAACATAGAAAACTCAGCAATTAAGCCAGAAATGATGATCAGAAAACTGTGGGGAATACTGCGGTCCACATCTGCAAAAACTGAAATCAACTAATTAGTGGACTCCGATCCCATTTCATTCACTGCTGATCTTGGCCAATCCTGGCCTAACTAGATTGTTGAATGAGAAACACTTGCACAACTTGGGTGTGCGTCAAGTTTTTTTCTTTTAATTTATGTCGGAAGCTCGGGGCCGAGCTGAGCTACACGTCCATAGGTACACCTCAATCGGATGACTAGAAAAAAACAAAAAAATCAAGTTATTGGCCTATTATCATTCTCTTAGCTTTTACTTTTTTTTCTAGTTGTCCAATGGGGGTATTGTACTGACTTGTAGATTAGCTCAGCCCTGACCTCTAGACATAAATTAAAAAATAAAAATAAACTTGGTGCACACCCAAAGTGTGCACCCTGGTTGGGTGTGCACCAAGTATTTCTCTGATGATTTAGATTGGATCTGGTCATTTTTGGCATGGGCAGTGGTTACAGACCTGAAGATTGTTTTATCAGCTCACACAAGCACGTGAAGATTGGCTTTTGTGTCTGTGGCAATATAATTTATTTTCTTGATCCCCTTTCACTTCTTTTTGTTCAGAAACTGTCATCGTTCCTTCACTAGTGATCAATTTTTTTCGCCATGCAGATCTTGACGGAGTCTGGGGAATGAAGCCACTCGTGAAGGGTGATGACATTATGGATGCCCTACAACTTAAAAGGGGACCCCAAATTAGGGAATGGGTAAGGCGGTGCCATCTTTAGCTTGAATTCATGTTCTTTACTGATACGGCATGGATTTTAAATGTTTCATCCTTTGCAGCAAGATCGGTTGATAAGGTGGCAGCTTGCGCACCCACAGGGCGAGAAAGAGGTGGCCCTCGATTGGATTCGGAGTGTACATGCAAAGCGTGCAAAACTAAAATGATTTGTGTATGTGGGGCATTCAACTGGAGTATTCGAATGTCTGAGATGGTGGCAGTTTTCAGTGTTCCAGACCAGACTATGGGGTCGATTCTTTATCCAAATCTTTTTGTGAGATGGGAGTCCTGAGAACGGTTAGAAGATGTCTGTTTGGAGGTTCACAATCATCGATCTCCGAGGATGCGCAATCTGGAGAAACAGAGTGGGGCTGCTATGCCTATTTAAGTTGCCCGGCAGCCTTTTACGGGCTTCAACTGGATCATCTGGACATGCAGAAAAGTTTGAAACCACAGGCAGTTCCTACATACAAGTCCGTACGCAGGAATGCGGATCCGATTGGTGGCTTGGATCAAAAGGGTGTTTTGCTTGTTGACATAGGGTTTTTCATACCAGAGTATTCATTTTTCCTTTTTGGATGATTGCGAAAAATGATATGTTTATAACTCATCACACGTCGATTAATTAGATTAGATCTGTAACGGAATCTTGAGAGCACCTCCGTTCGTGGATTGATGTGAAAGGGATGTGACACTGACATAGATGTAAGTGGAAGAATCAATGGAGTAAACTATCTTTGTCTAGGTTTTGGATGTTAGCGGGACTATATACGTGGTCTTGGTGATCTAAATTGACTCTGACCAGTTCTGGTACAAATATGAGTTTTTAGTGACTCAGGTCGAGTTGAGTTGATTCAGCCTTTTCAGTCTAACCATGGTACGATGTGATACAGCCGATTCAATCCAAATCGCACTGATGTGGCAAACCACTACCTTCAATAGCTGGGCTGGGATTTTTTGTGAACCGACTCTTGAAATTTCTTCCTTCAGCTAGTAGCGTCGATATGGCGTTTCTCTTATCTAGGGTTTAGGTCTTTGCGTAGCGCTAATGTCTCTTACCGACATTAGAGTAATGGAGTCTCCGCTAAAAGATTAGCAATGTGTTTTAGCGTAAAGTGCTGGATCCATTTCAAGTAATAACGTACTACATATACATTATACTTTTGCATAATTAGCTATAAAATTCTTTTTGCAAAGGTGAAGTTTATGCGTATTCGTTTAACAATATACATGATATTTACCTCATTTTATAGGTCAGTCTTTTCCAAACGAATCGAACTGGACAACCATCTTGGTCGATTTATAAGACCTGAATTACGCAATTTGAGGGAAAGGATAATTTTTTGTCAACATTTTGTTGAAAGAAAGGAAAGTACGCTGCACAAATCAACTAAGTCGTGACATTCTTGTATGAATCATTTCAGATTATGCAGAAAGATCCCTCAACGAACCTGCACAATAGAAAACCTACGTGTCCAAAATAAGCACCTGAACGAGTAACATTGCAAGGAGATGATTCCAATCAGAGATACACGTACAAAACTACAGAAACTGTTGGCAGTTACAGCTGACCTTATCCAAACCCACCGATCACAGCCTTCGGCAGAACTACATGGACGGAGAAAATAGAGCCATCGAGGAAATGGAGGGAAACGGGGAAAAAACATATACACAATGCTGAAACTCTCACGCTGGATCCACGGATGCAGCTCGTAGACTTGAGTTCCACTCATTCTTTATACCCTTTGAACAAATCTTACCCATCCAACGTACTTTCATCAAAATTCCAGTCTCTCACGAGCTCTCTTGATACCGCAAGGCTGCGAATTAGTCGCGGGCTTCCGGATGGGCCTTGACCACTCGACATACTGGGGAACGGGGCTACCTTCGATGTCATCATGCCGTTGGCAGTCTCTGTGGAGAGATTCACCTTCCTGGTCAAGCAGCTGATAATTGCAGAACACCTGCCTTCGTTGTCCGAACTCGAGACCGAGTAACTCCTGAACGAGTGCGAGGGGCTCTCCATACTATGACAGACGAGACATGCTAGAGCCATCGATCTAAACATAGCAAAACCCACAAGATGAAAAAACAAAAAAAAATGTCAGTGGCCACTCTTGCAAGTAGCCGAAATGCCAATGATTTAACCTACAATAGAATTTACAACCTAAGACGAGAAGCTCAGTACTTGCTCTTGCCCATGGAATTGGCATCATTTGATATATTATTTCATATTTCAATAAGGCGGAAGCCAAATAACAACAGGAATCAACCGAGGCAGATGATTCACACAGCACATTTTTCATGCTAAGCCTAAGTTTCAAATATCAGAGAGAAGGGATTCTGAATTATTTGAAGCACTGGTTATGCAGCTGAAAAAACATAATGAACCTGCATCAAATTACCACTTTCATTATGTCGAACTTCTAAAGAAATATTTCTGAACTGAGATAATTGCATTGCCAAGAGAATGGTAAGACATAAGAGAATCATAACAAATGAAAGGAATGCATCTAATGAGCCTCTAAAAAAAAGAATCAGATGACTTCATTTATTTAAATAACTATTATTTCCAATTCTGAAGAGAATCCCAGCAAACACTGCTAATTTTGTTCCATAACTACATCACACTAGGAGAGTTGACACAGCAAACGAAAAGGTGAGAGCAATGTCTTAATATTATGCTTCATTCCCCTCATTTTCCACACTAAAAACATTAAACAAAAGCAACACCAAGTCACCCAGAGCATGAACTCATACACCAGACGCTAATGTGTAATCAAAGAATCAAAAAGATAAAATTAGCGAGTAATTGGTATCTTTTCTGTTGGCATAAGCTGAACGACACTTCATAACAACATGTCCTAGCGCATCGACTGGACAATGGATACACCATAAGCCAACTCGAGTCACCTCCATTTTTTAAAAAGAGCAGAATATACCACCAGTTTTATCATAAAATACGTAGTGTAGTACATCCAGAGGGATGCAAAGCAGGACGCCAAATCCAGACAGCAACTAGACCATACTGACAAAGAAACAAAAAACAATCTCCATAAATGACAATTAAAACAAAAGAGCAACAATAAGCCAACATGGCTACAGGCAACTTTGCAACGGGCACGACAGCACCTCAAAATTGTCTTAAAAGCCTCCAACCCGGGCTACCAAAGTTCAACTGCAATTGACGTGAGAAACTAACTCCCGGTTCCTCTCAGCAGCCTTCCATTGACCAATATACGGTATATACCTGAACACTCTGAAAAAGACTATTTAATTCTCTCCAACCAGGCATCTTATTCTAATTATTGTCATCATCATCATCATCATCATTCAAACTATAAGTATACCCTGAGCTACCTTCAGATAAATAGGTTCATCTGCAAGCTAAATGAACATACAACCAGCATACAGATGTAAGTACTAATGCATCAATTCACTTCTCCAATTTTTCAATGTAAGTCAAAAAATAACAGGATTTGAACAAGTGGTTAAAAATATTGCGTAACAGCGTATCCCAATGAGAAGAGAGAGGTGGGAGGCTGCCCTAGTGTATCAGGATACGATAGCAGAAAATCAAGCAGCATCCACATTTCTCAGAAGAATAGCTTCGCCTTATTAGGCTCCCAAGCTGAATTATCCACCTTACAGGATTTTCTGTCGTTTAGTGAAGAGGCGGATGCTTTAGGCTGAGCCTTTTAAAGGAGTTAAGGTGAATATTTCACCTTCGCCTTTTTATTGAAACTTCTTACTTTAGACGATATTTAGTTATTATCCCAGTTATTTGTGGAGACTTGTATTTAGGTTAAACCTGTAATAACAATTACTGTAATAATTATTTGTTTATTTTGTCATAATCCAAAATAATGGATATTATGGAAAAAGGCATTTTCTAAAATTTCACTCTTTCTTTCTTCTATCAAGCTATATCTTTCCACCGTTCTCCTATATCATTAGGGATTTTTACATATATATCCCTTGTAAAGATCGATTTGCCAAATAAACCCCTCATTTAGACCTATTATTAAAAAAACTCTCAAAATAGCTCGAATACTTGCGGTTATACCCCTGCGATTCCCGGCCGTCAACGAGAGGCGAATATTTGGTATAATATACCAGGAAACGTTAGTGTATGAGAAATACAAATATACCCAGAGAGAGAGAGAGAGAGCGAGAGAGAGAGAGAGATCCTAGCGAATCTTGACCGCCCTCTCCCCCTCCAGCGAACCCCCCTCCTTGCTTGCAGTTCCCCCCTCCCGGCAACCCTCTCCCCCTCTGGCAAACCACCCCCCCCCCCCCCTTTCCCTGCTGGCACTGGTGGCGGCGCACCGTTGAAGGACTACTGGCAGTGTTTGAGGATAGGAGCCCATGGACTTGCTCTAGGACAGGAGGGGCAGCAAGCAGATCAGGGTCGCCCTCTTGCTGCCGCTGCCAGCGCCAGCCCCACTGCTACTCCTGCCAAACATCCAAAAGGACACTTGCTTGCTCGCCGGGAGCTTCTCCTCCATAGAGCCGTCGGTGCAAGTTCCTGGAGAGCTCCTCCGCGCTAGCCCTTCTCTCCTCCACTTGTGGCGTTGGCAGCATGGTTGTCCGTTTCGGCCGAAACCGATACGTTTCGGCCGAAACGTATCGGTTTCGGCCGGACCCGAAACCGTTTAAGCCTATTTTACTGTAACTTAAACGGTTTCGGGTTACGGTATCGGTTTCGGGCGAAACCGATACCCGTTTCGTCCCGAAACCATTTGGTTTCGGGCGAAACACGTGAACTCCAAACTTTGGAGTTCACGTGAGCCTCCCCCGACCCCGAAACCCCCTGCCCCTGTCCCCTCCTGCTCCTGTCCCCTCCTCCCGCCCCCGAAACCCCCCTGCCCTAGCAGCAGCCGCGGCGGAAACAACTGGAGCAGCAGCAGCCAGCAGGCGCCGGCGGATCCCCTCCCGCCCTGCAGCAGCAGCAGCACTGTAGCAGCACTGCAGCAGCAGCCGCGGAGCAGCAGCAGGCCGGCCAGCAACCCAGCAGCCCCGCCAGCCCCCCCTACCCCTGGCCGCCGCCCACTGGCCCCTGCGCGCTGCGCCCGCCGCCTGGCCTGCACGTGCGTGCGTGCGTGCGTGACCACGTGCGTGCGTGACCTGCCAGCCGGCCAGCCCTAGCCCGCGATCCCCTCCCGCCCGGCGCCCACCACCTTGCCCTAATTAGCTCTGGTTAGGGCTAGGTAAGATTTCTTAGATGATTATTTTGTTAAATAATTCTGTTAATTTAGTGATTAGACTAAAAATGTTAGTTTAGCCCCTATTAGACTATTAAATTTAGGGCTTTCATGTAATTAGGTTTTGTAAGGGTCAATTCAAGCTCAATTAAGTTCCATTGACTAATTTTAACCTCTATCATGTTGGTAATTAATTTTTGTCAAGAGTGATTAGGCTAAAATTATAAATTAAATCTTAATTAGACTATTAAATTTGGGGCTTTCCTCTAATTAGGTTTAGTAAGGTTCAATTGAAGCTCAATTAAGCTTCATTAATTAATTTGGACCTCTATCATGCTCGGTATTAATTTTTATGAAAGGTGATTAGGCTATATGTGTTAATTAAGCCCTAATTACATTATTAATTTGGGGATTTCCTCTAATTAGGTTTAGTAAGGTTCAATTGAAGCTCAATTAAGCTTCATTAATTAATTTGGACCTCTATCATGCTCGGGATTAATTTTTATGAAAGGTGATTAGGCTATATGTGTTAATTAAGCCCTAATTACATTATTAATTTTGGGGCTTTCCTCTAATTAGGTTTAGTAAAGTTCAATTGAAGCTCAATTAAACTTCATTGAATAATTTGGAGCTCTTTCATGTTGAATTGTATTTTTTTCATTGTACTTACAAGAGATTGTCTTTGATTGTCTTAATGCAGCATCATGCTTAGACGTCAGCAAATACAGGAGCAGCAAGGGCAGGAGGATCCGGAGTGGGCCCACATGTCCTTAGTTGATGCTAAGAGAAGGAAGGTTAAATGTAATTACTGTGGTAAGGAGATGTATGGCGGAATTACCAGAGGCAAGCAACATTTGGCAGGGGTACGAGGAGAGGTGAGACAATGCGACCACTGTCCACGAGAGGTGCGAGAGGAGATGCGCCAGTGCCTTTTGGGGAAAAAGGAGAGGGTGCAACAAAGGGCTGAGGATGAGGAGGAAATTACTGAGGAGATTTCTGGCAGAAGGGTTAGGAGGGATGATGATGAGGAAGGCACTGAAGATTCTGATCCGGAGCTGACTGAAGCAAGGGAGCGTGAAGAAACCGCTCGAAGGAAAGGAAAGGCAACCATGGGTTCAGGAGGGACCTACTCCAGTACAGCTGCACGACGTCCTGATGTTGCTGCCCCACCCCCGCAGACGTAGAGAGCAGGCCCCATGGACAGTTATCTCCACAGAAGGCCCCAGGCTACACAACCTAAGATCAAAAGTGCATTAAGAGGGGTCAAAAAATCTGCAGAAGTTGCAGGGCATGCATTTAAAAGCATCTGTAAATGGTTTTTTCATGCAGGTGTCCCTGCACATGCTGCTGAAAGTGAATATTTTCAACCTATGTTGGATGCCATAGCAGATGCTGGCCCTGACTTGAAGGCGCCGTCACGTCGGGACATATACGGGCGTGGCCTTGAGGGAGAGGTTGAGGAGCTCCATCAGTGGGTTGAAAGCTTCAAGCATATATGGATGGAGAGAGGATGCACTATTATGTGTGATGGTTGGACTGGTACCACGAAAAAGTCCATGATTAACTTTTTGGTGTATTGCATCGAAGGTACAGTATTCGTAAAATCTGTAGATGCATCAAATTTTGAAAAAAATACCAATTATTTGTTTCATTTGATGGACAACATGGTAGACGAAATTGGTGAAGAAAATGTTGTAGAAGTTGTGACTGATAATGAAGCCAGTTATAAGGCTGCAGGGAGGAAATTGATGCATAAGTGCAGGCATTTATATTGACTCTCATGCGCAGCACATTGTCTTGATCTCATACTTGAAGACATAAGGAAGGACAAACATGTGAAGAAGACGGTTGAAAGGGCACAAAAGATTACCCAGTATATTTATGGCCATCCTAGGATATTGAATATGTTCAGGGAGCATGCAAGTGGGGGGCGGGATATCATCCGTGCAGGGCCAACTAGATTTGCTTCAAATTTCATTTCTTTGGAGTCTCTACATAGGTATACTGTTGAACTCAATTATTACTTCTTTATCCTTATAGTTATGATCCGTATTTGATTCAAATTTTATTTCTTTGCACAGGTATAAGAATGAGTTGAAAGCTTTCATGTACCACAATGCCCTGCGGGAATACATCGACAAGGGCAATGTTGATGCTCAGATGGATCATTTGGATGTCTGTCAAATCGTGGACAACAACAAATTCTGGGGCAGAGTAACACGATACATGAAAGTAGTCACCCCCCTCGTGAAGGTCCTAAGATTGGTGGATGGCGATGACAAGAATGATATGGGATATCTGTATGAGGCCATGGACCGTGCGAAATTGGAGTTGCAGGAGTCCCTTCCCAAAGAACATGCAAAGTGGTGGAAGATTATTGGCCATAGATGGGACACCACATTACAC
Source organism: Amorphophallus konjac (assembly GCA_022559845.1). NCBI lineage: Eukaryota > Viridiplantae > Streptophyta > Magnoliopsida > Alismatales > Araceae > Amorphophallus > Amorphophallus konjac. Next base: position 35,495,717 of record CM040128.1, on the reverse strand, counting down.
CACGACTTGCATGCAGCTGGTGAGTGATTATTTGTATTCATATATTATTGCCCATACATTAACTATATGCAAATGCAGGTTATTTTCTGAACCCTCGATTAATGTACAATGCCAATGCACATGTTGATGCCGAGGTGCTTCAAGGCACTTTAAAAGTCATTGGTCGTTCATCGAGGACACAAGATAAGAGGCTTCAGGCAGAAGTAGAGGTTGGCCTGTTTGATTTCATGAATAAGAGGTATATAATTTACTTACGTAGTAATGCTAATCTATTATGTAATTTTTGTAGATGAACTCCTATAGATTGAGAAGTGGGACGTATTCTGACTCCCAATTGCAATACGCAGTGGGAAGAGTGAGCCCAGGTATACTTCATCTTTGTGCTTTCTTTGCAATTACATCTTCCTTAATTAATTTTTATTTACATCTTATATTTATTTATTTATGGTTGGTTGGTGTAACAGCTGACTGGTGGATCATAGTGAACAATAGAGAATTGGACAGTTCTGCATTGGATTTCATTGCAATCAGGGTGTTGAGTCAAACCACATCAGCAAGCCAATGTGAAAGGAATTGGAGCACGTTCAGCCTTATACACTCAAAGGTTCGCAATCGGCTAAAGGCTGATCGGTTAGAGAAATTAGTGTACTGCCACTACAATATGAGGTTGAGAATAAAGAATATGAGGTTGAGACAACAGCTGCGAGACAAACGCGTCGCCGAGGATGCCGCCACAGAGATTGATGTGGACGCCTTATTTGATGATGATAATCCCTTGCAGTCTTGGGTGGAGACACGAGAGCAGGTTGATAAACCCGTTTTTGATGTTGATGATAGAAGATGGGCAGAGGGCATACTTGATGAAGATGAGGCAAGAGATCCCGAATTAAGAAGCAAATCAAAGAGGGCCAGAGATACTCATGCGCACCAGTCTAGGGTGGTTGATGACACTGAGGAGCAGTTCGAGTTTGAGTCAGCTAGACACTCAGATACAGATAGCAGGCCAGTCACTCCTAGAATGTCCTCCTTAAGAAGAAGTACATCAGTGCATGGGCAAACTGAGAGGGCAAATGCTGCTGCTCGAGAGGACCCGGCAATTGAGGAGTTGAAGCAGATTTATGTGAGGCACACGCCAAGGGGAAAAGGACTCGTGTCAAAGTTGATTGAAAAAAGCACTCCAAAAGAGAAAAAAGCATCCTCAAAGGTTAAAAGGCGACTGGTTTCTTATGATTCTGATGATGATCATCCCGGAGGTGCTGCAGGTGGTACTAGTGCTGCAGGTGGTACAGGTGATGCAGGTGTTGCAGGTGGTACTACTGGAGGATATGGTTCACCAGGTTACGAAAGTGGCCAACAGCAAGCAGCTATTTATGGGTCGTGGAATTATGAACCATCATTTCAGTTCCATCCATATCTGACCAGTGACTCTTCTCTTCCTCAAGATTCCTATGTTGATACTGGATTCGAATCAAGCCAACCAAACACTCCAACAGGGATCCAAAGAGGGATGCAGGACTTGGCTACCTCATTGTTTGGTTATAGTGAATATAGACCATACATGCAACCTGGTTATGGGTATCGACATCAAGGGCCAGACGATGAGGGAGAAGGTTCTTCTAGTAATTATTATCCATATTAGGTAAGAATCAATGACTTTTTGTAACATTTATTTTGTCTAAATTGGTTTATTGTACTGCTTCTATTAATATACAATGGAATATGACTTTAACTTTCACATGTTCAATGTTTGAAGTTGAATTTTTGTAGTTGTCTACTTCAAGGTTATTGCACTAACTTATACAGTCAAATGCAAGTGTAATGATTTTTTTGATTTTAAGTGATTATTTATATTTTTTATGATTTTTTTTCAGATTTTTTAGAATTAATTTTAATTTTTTTAACCTGTTATATGGGTTTCGGCCGGTTTCGGCAGAAACCGAAACCGAAACCGAGTCGACTCGGTTTCGGACCCGGGCGAAACCGAGTCCGAAACCGAAACCGCCATCCTTGGTTGGCAGAGGCCTCACAGGTCTGCTGGAGCTGCTGCTGACGGAAGAGGCCAAGGAGGAGGAGGGTGTGGTGGTACTTGTGCGGGTGGGGAGGGAGGGGAGAGCGGAGGGGGTGACTGCTCCCTTGGGGAGGATGGGAAGGGGGAGGAGGAAGCCATCTGAGAAGAGCTCGTTGGTGGTGGCGGACTACTCCAGCTCGGGCCGGTCACAGGAGATGCAGAAGTCGAAGTCGGGGGAAGATGAGTTGAGAAGGGAGCTGTCGGACCTCTGCTGGTGGTGGAGGACGTAGTGGTTAAGGGAAGCAGAGCCGTTGAGGTCTGGAGAGAAGGATATCCTGGGGCAGGAGGCACCAGCGGCAGGGGAGGGTGCTCTCTCCCCCTCAAGCGAACCCCCCCTCCCTGCTGGCAGCCCCCCCTCCCGGCTGCCCTCTCCCCCTCCGGAGAACCTCCCCTCCCTGCTCGCAGCCCTCCCCTCCCGGCTGCTCTCTCCCCCTCCAGCGACTCCGGCCGCCCCCTCCTCAACAGTTAGGGTTTTCATACAAGGAGAGAGAGGGGGGAGAGAGATAACTTGAGAAAAAGTTAGTAATTCCGCCACCTGACTCACATTTAACTGCAGTTAAACCAAGATATGACAGGCGCAAATGAAGAATGACAATTATGTATCAATGAATTGGTCCAAGAATCTGTTTCAGGAAAACAATATTTAGGATCCAAGAAAGTTGAGAAAGCACGCCTGTGTCTGAATGGATGCCATGATCACTGGAGAACTTGGGGATAGATGCAGATAAGGAGAGTGCTTAATTCACAGATGCATGAGGAATTTATTTACTACCAGTATCATCACACAAATCATAATTTAGATCAAAATGTGATGCAGTGAACTCTTTGCGATAAAATTAATAAGCAAATCGCAGATAAATATACATGAATCTATCTCAAGGTGCCTCAAAAGGAGCAGTTAACAGACGCCAGAAGAAGAATCTTCCCATCTGCTAAAAATGTACAACAGATAAGGGGCAAGTGACTCACTAGGATGTCATAAGAAGAAACTGAAACCTCACAGAGATAGTAAAAAGACAGTGCCCAATCAATTTGAAAGTAAGAATCCATAAACATCTATTTCAAAGAGTTGCATAAGTCGTGATTACAGAGTAACAGCCAGAGCCAGTTTCGAGTAGAAACTGGCCAGTTCCTGCTAATTCCTCCCCACAGAAACCGACCAGTTTTCACCAGTCCCCATCTGGTGCAACTGGTTCAGCTGTTCAGTTCCATGGCAAGAATAGTCACAAAGAGAGGCTCGACTAGTGGAAATTGGAAAACATCAGCATCAAGATGTTGTTTTGATGTAATTCTTCTGTTTTAGAATCACAGGTTTTTAAACCAGAGTATTTCTCTAATTTTAAAACCAGAACTATTTTGTTTGGATAACCGTAAAATAAAACAAGGTTTTTCATTGGTTAGTTGTGATTTCAACTAATTTTTTCTCCGGTTTTGATTTCCCATGGATATGAATCGTAAACCAGATAAGAGAATCTTAGTGTCATGTGGGATCACGTAATCCCATTTACACTATTTTACAATCAAGCAAACAACTGAAAAATGTTATAAATTGAAATAAATACGGAGCTTCGCAGTGTTTAACGGTGAAACAAACAAGCCCCCAATGGATCAGCCTCCGCTCTTCACCATGGAAGACGTCATCACAGAGATCGCTTTCCAAACACCGAAAACGCATATTTCCTAACAAAAGAGTAACTCACGCACAAGAATAGCAAGCTTTGTGCAAGCAAGTCAGTCCAAAATAATCATACACCAAGAGGGACCAAGGTGAAAGGAGGGCACCAGCAGAAACCAAAGCTACAACAGTATGTAAAAACGAATAACAAAGATTTCCAGGGATGCCAACAACTCCGCGTCGATAATTTGCCTCACCGAGGATCTGCACCCAGTTGCTAACATTCCCAACGAAACCATCCAATTACCTATCACAACAGCACCACAAAACATAAGGCAGTACAATCTGAGCCAATGGGATCGGGTGCGACACGAGCAGAATCGATCAGAATCCCTCCGAAGACCACACAGCTCAGCAGATACACCTGAGGTCTCCCAAATCCCTCAAGCATGCAAGGAGATCGAAACAACAATCCACCGAATCCGAACGGCCGACACAAAGAAGAACCCTAATCTCATCCGGAAATCGAGCACATCAACAACCTCCCCCCCCCGCAATTCACACACATACACGTGAAATTTCCACAGATCATGACCCAGAAGAGGGCCAGGAAGAGAGTAAGAGGAAGAAAACGAGGGAGAAGGGGGTCGCTACTGACCGACGACTGGAACGCGCCGCTCCGTCGATCGGGATCCGGATCGGATCGGATTCGGCTGCAGATTGCTGCAGGCGACAGAACAGAAGGACCCAGAGACGGGGAGGTGCGGGGTGAGGAGCGAGGTCCGTTGTGGAACGCTTGTGTGGCCCCTCCTGTGTCTATACGTGGGCGGCGGTGCTCTCTTGCGTATGATAACGTAAGGATGACGCAGAGTTTCCCCCCTCTTTTTATTTACTTTCATATATTATTATTATATATATATCCTCTTACACGTAAACTATACAAAATATTTATTAACTAAAAATTAAAAATTAAATTATTTTTTATATACAAGAAAGATATATATTCACTAAAATTATTGGGAAAATTGATGAAAAAAATAAAGTCTTGAATCTAATATTTATTCACTTAAGATACGTATTTTGTGAGTTTGAAAAGGAATTCATTTATTTCAAACTACAAAATAAAATGACAAATTGGTTTGATTTGGACCCATTTTGACACCCCCTCGTTGTTTAGTCGTCGCGGCTCCTACACACGTAGGTCAAATTATATTAATTATTTTGGGGGATTATCGTAACAGAAGCTGAGTTTATAACAATTATTATTACTTTCACGGTAAATCAAAAGATGAAACTGTAAAATGAGTTCACTATAATGACCCTAGTAACCATGGCATCCGATAACATACAAGAACATCATACAATGCTTAAAACCAATAACTAATTATAATATCCGAAACTGTAACTTTATTTAGGAAGATTAATGGTATTAGACATGTTTTTGAATCCTTATCACCAATGCCTACAAGATTCCAAAAGAGTGTCCACTAATAGACTAAAGAAGTCTTTTCTCTGTCACGTACATACCTCCAAGTTTCAAAAATAATAGAATGATGAAATAAGATCTATCAATTATATAATAAATGACATATTTGTTAATTATTATATCATTTGAATATATATAATACATAGATATCAAGAGTAATAGTTTGTGCACCGAATTCGTGGTACAAAATCATGTCACAATATAACATGTATTCTCGTTAGCCTCCCAGAAAGGTGAAAAGATCATTTTTACGTAGAAAAATATGTTCACGTCAGACTCGTACGGTATATTTTTTCGCACATTAAAGATCGAGTCCGCTCGATAAAAAAATACAGGACTGAAATATTTTGTAGTACTGAACTATTTTATATACAACTAAAATATTTTGTTATAGGAATGGAATATTTTGTTTGAATTCAAAAATAAATCAATAAAATATTTTGTACAAATAAAATATTTTATTACGTGAACGTAACATTTGTTATAAGGATAAAACACTACAAAAATGAAACATTTTAATATAAGAACGAAACCTAACATAATATTTCAATTTTATATCAAAATATTTTATTTATGTAACAAAATATTTCAGTACTATAAAATATTTTAATCTTATATTTTTTCTATCAAGCAAACTTGATCTTTAACGAGTGAAAAAGTGCACTGTACTAGTTTGACGAAGACATATTTTACTACATAAAAAGAGTCTTTTTACCTTTTAAAAGACTAATGAGAATTCTACTTAGACAGCATTACTCATATATCAAATACCGCTCCTGATAAAACATATGTGTATTGCCAAGCTTACCATGCATCTCAGTTTAAAAAGCATATGCGTTAGCTGACGTCAGATGCATATCGACTTCGTCATCCTCGCACCTCCCTCATATTATGCAATTATGAAACCATCCAATCAAGATCAGAGGATTTATTTAAAAGAGAGAGGAACATACCCTCTTACATGTGATTCGATCTGATCACAACATTGGATGGGGAATGGACGATTAAAACCCGTGCAAATGTATCCATCTTTTTTTTTGAAATATAAGATAATTCATTCATTTAAAACGGATAGAAGATACGAACGAAAGACAGAGCAGCCCAACAAACATACAAAATCACCATCGGGCCACAACAACGGTCTCCGTACGGGACGATAGGATAACAAGCTGTGAACGTAACAGTACAGAGATAACTCGCGGGAATGGGGATACTCGAAGACCTTGAAAATGGGATTGTTGATGGAGTAGGAAGCATGCATCATCCTCAAGGAGCGTAAAGTTACGTTCTTATACCTTTAATACGAAAATGAAACATTTTGATATAAGAACGAAACTTAACAGAATATTTCAATTTTATATCAAAATATTTTATTTATGTAACAAAATATGTTAGTATTACAAAATATTCTAATCTTATATTTTTTCTATGGAATAGGAAGCATGCATCATCCTCGAGGAACATACCCTTTTACATGTGATTCGATCTAATCACAACATTGGAAGGGGAATGCACGATTAAAACCCGTCCAAATGTATCCATCTGGTTGAGCGCGGAATGCAACACGCCCACCCCTTTTTAGACATTTTAAAAGTTGTCCGTTTTAAATATTCTATTTTTGAGATACTTTTTTTGTCAAAGTAATTTCCACGTCTTTTTCATTAGAAACGGTACACAGTTTCGAGAATTTTTCTTTAACATTTTCTCTTAACTAGATTTTTTTTCAATGCTGCACGATCCTATATTATTCCAGCCACCATTTCGAGTTTTGAAATCCTACAGCAAAAGTGATCTTTTCTTTATAGGCCTCGTCATTTATGGACCTAAAACTTCCATGTGAAAATAAAATGTTTATGCCGCTGACTTGTTTGTTCATAGACATCTTTTTCGTCGGGATATTTTGTAAATTCTGAGTAATCTTTCTAATATTTTTTCCTAATAATTAAGAGATTTTTTTTTCATTACAATCTCGCAACAACTCCATCTGATATAAAGATCCCATCACAAAGAATAAATTCTTTACGAATCATATCACCCGGAGTACTCAAACATAGGTCATTTTGAATCCGTGAAAGAAATTTCTTCTCTGACAGCATCGCCAAAGATGAGATTTGAACTTATATTTAAGAATAAAATAAAATATAAAGTTAAGTAATACTCGTCAGCAATTAGGCATATTCATAGGTATATGTATATGTTGCGTAACTGTAACACTTAAATTTGATAATCGTGAGGAACAAGTAAGCAAGTAGTGGTAAAGGGAAAGAGTCTTTGCGAGGTGAGCCAAGTGACAGAGTAGAGACCCAAAGAGGGGAAAGGCATCACTGGAGAGATTTTGCGTGGCGAGCAGAGTGATCGAGCAGGGATTCCCGGTAAAGAAGAATAAATTCTCAAATGAGGTGAGAATATCTCAGAGAGAATCTTTTGGGTCGGTTTATTTTTTGAATTGTCGGATATATTTTGTAACCGACGAGAGAGAAAAATAGAGGGGCTCACCCGCCCTCCTCACACACAGACATGTTACCCGGGGTCGAATACCGTGTTCGACCCCAAAATGTCAAACACGATATCCTAACCGGGAAACAAAGGAGGCCTTGATGTTTAAGTCAAGAAAGAGTGGATGAGAGAATAGAGAAAAGGTTCACGGGAGCTGAAGTTGGGAGTTCATGTTGTGTCATCTTCGCGTATCTAGTGATGCCGTTTCATCTATCATTATAGACTATCGAGTTGTCTACTTTAATAGCTATCAAAATGTTGAGGTGTCCGTGACTTTGGGGGTTACTCCCATTTTATTAGGGTGCGTTTGGAAACGTTGCATCTTCTTCTAAGATTGTCAAAATCCTCGTTTCGATGGAACTTACGGAGAGTCGGAGATTTTTTTTTGAAATGAGAATCTCATTTAACGTGGGATGCAGTCAATTTAGGTGGGAGGAACTTTTTTTTCGCTCAAGAAGTTTAATTACCTCTTCACCTTTATTTAATTTGATAAATGATATTTTGAAAATGCTACAGTAATCACTGTAGCTTTCGCCGTAGGTTTGAGTTCGATGAATAGTAGCATGTGTTACTGTTCATCTTCCACGACCAGTGGCGACACAAGTGGGTGAGAGGGGGGGTGCGCCAAAGGGCAACCAACCACGGCGTACGCGGGCGGAGGCGGCGTCGGCAAGCACAAGCGTAGGTTGGGGGGTGGCACCGGCGAGCACTAGCGGCTCCAACGACCTTCCTACTTGGCTCCGACGACCGCGGGGTGGTTTGGCTCCAAAGTTTTGAGGGATGACATTGGACGGTGTCTACTGACGTTGTGTCTCTCAGTGCTCAGAACTCAGAAGAGAGGGTAGAAATGAGTTTTTTTATCTCAAAATCCTCTTACTCTTCCCAGACGTAACCTAAAAATAGTTTCGTGAGATTTTTGAAAACGAGTGCAGTTGAGTCTGCTCTCTCTCTCCTTTAGAATCTCACGATGGCTCGTAAGTCAAAGTGTTACGTGCCATTTGAAAAACACTTCGAGGGATGTTAGATATTTCAATTATTAAAATCCTCGGGATCCCTCTCCACAGTGTTTCCCAAAATCGGCCTGAGTACTGTCATGTGTTGAACTAGCAATGACGATATCGTAGGTAGACACGTGATGGTTACAGAGACGAGTGGCTCCCATTGTACTTAGGGAGGGATGATTTCACTCAGATTCATCGCCTACTTGAATTCTACACCCGTAATGAAGTCGGATTCAAATCTGGGTGAGAATCTCCGGCATCAATAATTTTATTTTTGGACGAAGGACGTGGTGAGCTCAAAGATTCGAATCTAACAGGGCACACATTATTTACCTCCCAACTCTTACATGGGAGGCACTGTACACGTGCCGCAGGCGCAGATGGAAGTGCACCCCACAACGGACGAACCCGTGCCTCACCACAGTGGTGCAGGGGGAGGGGTGAGCCATGGGTTCCGCCCGTGCCAGTATCAAATTACAGGATAAACTCAAATGACTAACCTCATGCGACCCAACTTGTTGGAACTTGGGGACAAAAGACAGATTGGGCATGTGGGGAAGAGAGTACAGACGGGTGGTTGGTGATTTGTCCGAGTCCATGGACGGTAAACACGAGCTCCACGGCCGAGGCAGAGGCATTATATTAGACCCTATTTCCCGTCGATCGGTCGTCACGACGCCCTCACACGAGTGGACGCATCCGGATCCGTTGCCCAAGTACCGCCGTATGCGCCGGCCACGTGATCCTGGAAGACAAGCAAAGCTCCGAAAGGACACAGAGAGAGACCAGCAACTTGTCAATAATCTAAGATTTTTCTATATGAACAACTTTGTTACATTTTCTATTTACATAAACGTGAAAATATTCAAATAATCATGTTGGATGCTGTTCATTTACTATGATTTATTCATACAATTATTTGGCAGCGGATATGTTATAAGATTCTGGTAGCATATATGTTATAAGATTCTGGTAGGGTGTTTAAGAGCACCTTTTTTTAGAAATCTCTCTCTATTAAGACTAGCGAATTGGCCACTAGAGGAATCCCAATTTTTGACACATTAAGATACATTTATCGTCATCTTTCTCCTAGATATTCGTCCCCCCATGCGCATGAATAATCCATAAAATCACACAAATGTGTCCTTTATAGTTCCCAAACAAATTGCAAAGATTAGACATTAACGTTTATGAAAAGGTACATTTTCTCTCCTAATCTTTAATCAGATGTTGCAAGAATCAAATCTTTTTGTGGTCCCTTATTTTTATCTTTGTTACGACACATCAACCTGAAGCTGTTGTCTATCGATTGTTGTCTAAATGGGATAGGAACTGATGCATGCTAAGCTGAAAAAGAGAGGACCGGAGAAGGCTCAGAGATCCTTGTGCCACTACAGGGGAAGATGGATTTTCCAACTGGGGGGACCTAGCCATTACACTAGCCAAGAATACAACTGGAGAGCATTCCCTGAACAACATGAACTCGTAGTCCAAAGGGGAAAAAAGGGGGGGGGGCTCCTGCTTGGATTCACATGTCCCTCGTATGAATACAGCTCGCAGTCTTTGAGTACAAGGTGCAAACCATTGGTAGGACTTTATTTTCAAAGAGGGATGCTGATGATATATCCTATTTGCACATTCAGAGCTTTTATGTGGATAAACCAACTAAACTGGGGCCAATATTACAAAAGAGTAAGAAAGAGGATGAGAAATAACGCCAAGAAATCGTGTTAAAGGAGCAAGGCTGAACCTCTCCCTCTAGCAAGTCCAAGAGGTTGATCTCTTGATCACAGGTTTCATTGCCTTGTCCTCCTCCAGTGAGATCATCCCCAAATGGGATGGGTCTTCAAGCATCATCTTGGCAACCAGATAACCGGCAATGGACCATGTTTGGAACTTCCTCGCCTGCTTGCCAATGTACCGTCCAAGCTTCCCGTCGTAGTATTCCGGCCAGCCGTCCTTTTGTAGCCGGCTCTCGATGAGTTCAATTGCCCTTCGGGCAATCTGTGGCCTCCCCGTCTTGATACAGGCAGCAGTCAGCATCCACAGAAGCACTGCAAAGAGCATAAAAGGGTAAATTGTATGTTTGATCTTTGGAGTTAAGATTTGCATGTTCCAATAGGATCAATAGCATTAATCTATATCATTACCCAACGGAGCTTTACACATCTTAGTGCAGAATAGTGTTGGTCTTTACTATAAAACGTGTCTGCTGATGTGTTATTCTGGGTTCCACTTTGGCATCTACATAGTTCTGAGAAATTTAACAGATTTTTAACCAACCCCAAACCCAAAAAATAAATGGGTAAGCCAGCACGACATTGGCATGTGTGCTGTCTCAACAGCTAGGATGGTTCAACTGGTAACACATTGATATAGAAAAAGGAACCACAAATAGAAGGAGCCGGATTAGAGCGGAAAGCCAGTTTTACATTCTCAAAGAATATCCAGATTCCCAGCGCATTAAAATTATCTCCACAAAAAAAACTAGTCTTGGAGCAGAGTCTCGCATTAGTAAGAGAGCTTTGGGGTCTGGGGGAAGCAGATAACCTTATCTTGTGTTACATTCTTTTGCTACTCCACAGGTATAGAATATAAGTCCAACGCAAGCAGAGATCCCTGCTCCAGGCAACGAGACACAGAAAGCTGGGATATCGTTTAACCACTAATCCCCACCCCACCTGGCCAACAATTTGTTGCCATATATCGTTGAGTCGTGCTTGGTGCCCGCCCCGGGCGGTTACCCGTCCGGGATGGGATTGACTCACGGGGGTGGGTGCATTCCCCCATGTGGCCAATCCCGTCCCGGACGGGTTTAACCGTCCGTCCGGGACGGGTATTAAGCTTTTCCCTTAATTTTAGGCAATTGATGAACATTTTCAGGATAGTGCATTTCTACGAGCGAGTTAATTGGGTTGAAATAGACAAACCTGGCCATGACCCTCCATTATGATAGCTCCATCTTGTATTCTTGGGATCACAACCAGTAACTATTCGCCATTCATGGCTTTCAATAGCAGGGTAACATATCTTTATAGGCATTTCTCCAACCAGCTCCTCCCACCGTGATTCAATGAGATCCATTATTGCCATGGATTGCTCTGGGGTAGCGAGAGATGATAAAATTGCAACACAGTTGCCCAGTGCAAACCATCGAAAATCCATCCTTGCTGGACTGACATTTCCAATGAAGTAACCACCACGAGTTGGCATAAAATCAAATACCCAGTCTGGGATTGAATCAGGAATGACATTGAATTTGTTGACTGCTGTGTGAGAATATTCCTCAGTTTTATAACGATATATGTCATTAAGCTGTTGGAAATCAAGCCAAAAATAACTCCGCACATGATAACTCAAGGCATGTAAACGTTTCACAATTCGCTCCATAAATTCCTTCCCTTCTGCATCATGTTTGAGCAGTGCCAGAGCAGACCTTAATGCCATGAAGAAGTGGGCTTGGATTTCAATGGGATAACCATAGATACCCTGTATGTTTTTGTTTGCATTATCAAATAATGAAACTGATGGTCCAAATTGCAAAATAGCAAGCTGCTATTGAAGTGTTTTGAAATGCATAATATAAAGAGATAATACGATGCATAAATCAATAACTAGACTAATTTTGATAGATCATGGTGTACCAATAACTATTGGACATCAGTATCCATTAATGCTAATACAATTTAGGAAAGCCAGAAATATACATAAATATGCAATTGTGTCAAGAAACAATGGATGCCAACATCCATTAACACGATGCCGATTTATGTGAGCCAGTACATAAATGTCATGATGACACCAAAAATTTGAAATGCATAATGAAGTTGGAGTCGACAACTGAAGGCAACTAAATTGAGTTATCTAGTTTTTTCAATACTATAACACATGAAAAATAAAGCATATGTCGCATTCTGGCATGCAGTAAATATTCTTACAGCATAAACCAACAATGCAAATATTTTGTCCATTCAAAAATTGTTTTAGTCCATTGGCATTATATGGTTTGGATATGGTTTCCGCTATGAATACATAAAAATTATATCCATGGATTCTAAAGAAAATTTAAGAACAGCTGGTTAATTATGAAAAGAGGAAGTAGAGACACTGAAATGACATTGTCTCAGTCTTCCTTCAAAGAGGCAAAAATGTCTAAATTGTGTTAGAAGTCATCAGATCTGGAATAGTAAAGCTGCATATGAGTGATATCATATACTAAATACAAAGTTGCCAGGAACACAAAGATTAAGGAAGACAAGTGAATACCACCATCAGTAGCACACGCAGAAAAAAGAGAAAAAGAACATTACAAGGTCACGGCTTACAGAATAACATACATTATTGTCAGTTGAAATGCATGATTTCAAACATTACAGAATAATATGCATTATTGTCAGTTGAAATGCATGATTTCAGTCATTATGGCAGACTAATAATAGAGATCTTCATGAAAAAGAAAGTAACATAGAGGTGTACGGAAGTTGACATGTCTCAAAAATTTTCAACCATATACTCCCAAGTGCAGTATTGTCATTGAACACTTACACGTAACACGACAGAACATTCAAAGAAAGACTATATCAACATGAGACTAAACTGGCAAGAGATGATTATATGTCAAGAGACACGTCATTCTTCAAACAATTATAGAGCAACCATCGCCATATAGCAATGTCAGAAACATATCATTCAGCTACTTGAATGAGAATCAAACATGACAACATGCCATTGTCAGGAAGCAACTGCAGTATGGAGCACTCACATAGCATAGCATTCAAATAAAATTTACTGCAACTGTATTAAAAGAAGAAAGCTAGAAGTACAAGTATAGAAAGGAGAAGGAACCCAAAAGTCCCTGTATACATGAGAGTGAACTGGAATGAAATAATTTTCAATAATTTTATGTTAAGAGAAGCATACCATTCTTCGATCAATCATGGAGCAACCATCGGCACAGAGCAAGGTCGGAAACGTATCAAAGCCCTCTGACAAACATAAAGTTAGTACTAGCTTTATTCCCTTTTGACACTCGGGAGTCTCCGCCAGTGACAAATCCCCAGTCGATTTTGTATAGGCACGAAGAAGGATAATCCACCAAAATCCAGAGTCAACTGGAGCAACTCTTCCAATCGCACTCTCACCAAAGTCCGCAAATAATGTATCAGTTTTCCGAACTGGATCATGCAGCACCTTGAAGCTGGCAGGCATTGCACCTTCTCCAAGCTTGAAACGATCTACTTTCTTTTCCCATCCTTGAAGGTGGAGAGTTTTAAGTAGGAAATTTTTAACTATATCAGGTTCACCATTCATAAGAAAAGCTAGGGCACTTGGCACAAAATCCCGGACGAAGACCTGCATTAGAGTAGAACATCAGCCATAATTTCCATAAAGTCAAAAGAAAACTGACATAGATTGTGGTATGTTGGCAATCTATGATAAAGCTCATGATAGCATCAACTCAGCAAGCATCCTTTGAAACAGAAATGTTGAATATTACAAGAACAAACACCAAATAGAAGAATCCCCCCCTCCGATTCATGGGGAAGAAAATATTACTGATGCAACTGCCCACAAAACGAGCAGATGCATAGAAAATTACCTGATCATAATTCAAAACCTCTTCTGCTGCGTGGTCGTAAGCGGCTATTGTCCCTACTGGCTGACCCCGGAAATAAACAATAGACCTCCTAAGTGCTTCCCAAGCATCTCCCACCATGGGGTGAGGCTCGAACGAGTACCGGGTCGACGACGCGGGCGTGTCGAACCCCGACCGCGGCACGGCCCCCGGCGAGTAGATGCTGTCGTAGCCATCGGGGACTCTGAGGTTGGATATGGACAGCTCGCTCAGCGACCTTTCGTCGAACGACCTCTGCCGCTCGATGTTCAACCTGGGCTTGTCAAGAAGCTTCGACAAATCGAAGTCGTCGGACTCGGCGTTTGAAGCAGGATGCGAGTCTAACTGCCGCAAGCCCGAGTCCCTCGCCCCGTCCATTCGCCTTCCTCGCCCACCAAGAAGAGATCTTTTCTGATCAGCGATCAATTATTTACTGAATGCCCGGCCTGCATGGAACGATCAGAACCCGGAGAAAAAATTCAAAAAAATCAATAAAAACGCCTGTGTAAGCTCGTTTTCCTTCTTTACAAAATTAAAGACAAAACAGTCACTGAACAATATGCAAACACGCGCGGAATTCCGAACGATTAAGCTACATTTCGGCACCCATCGACTCCAAACGCCACAATTTGCAACTCGAAAGCAGACACATCAAAAGCAATGCAGATCTGAGACAGGAGATCCGGCAAAAACCCGGCAAAGAATGGCCGCATTCCTCCACATACCCAACAGAACCCAACGAATTCGCAAGCTCCCACACGACACGCCACCAAACGAGCTGATTCACTCCGGAACAGCCAGAAAGGTATCGAAGGAACACGTCCGACGGCATAAAACCGGAGAAACACGCGAAGCCGGGAAGAGATCTAGGGAGATCCTCCGCGGGGCGCCCGGGTGCGGGCAAGAGAACGAACCCTGGCGAGATCAGGCGATGGCGGGGCGCAGGAGCTCTCTCTCTCTCTCTCTCTCTCTCCGGCGCCTCGCGGTGATCTCCCTAACCTGGAAGACGTAGAGGAGGGAAGACAGAATGGTGGGGAAGAGGATGGGCCGGCGAAGGGCGGGGGGGAAGAAGGGGGAGACGAAGAATTGGAGAAAAAGAAGAAATGTTGCTGTAGCAGCATTATAAATAGTGAGGGGAAGGGGGATGGCCACCAAAGTCCCAGGGCGGCGTCTCGGCTTTGTTGGAAGCGTGAATCTAGACCGACCATATCGCAGTAACCGGCAACAGCCGGTGGACGGGCGAAGGTGTGACCTCCTGCGGGATTCGCATGGGCAACGACATGTGACCGGACGTCCGGAGGGCAGCCGTTGCTATCCGGATCCGGTCTACACGTCGGCATTTATTAAGGAAGGGGACTCGTTGCAACGTGGCGCAATGCTTGTAGTTTGGGTGATCAAAGGATTGGGTGTTCCCGGTTGGTCCCAATCTTCGATGTCAACAGTGTAGATGGCGCCACATCACGCAGAGCATCATCCTACCTGTGGCAGAGCTGAAGGGTACGGATTCCCACTGTGTACTCGTGTTCATGTGACAGCATCAACACTGATCTGCAAATTTAGTCGCTCAATCAACTCGGTTGGCACACACTGAGGGGAACTGTAACTTGTCCATTTTGTTTGTGTTCATAGCACCATGGTCCATAGTACATATGATTGAGTAATTTTTGGCTTCCCCACTAAAGCTTCGGGGGTGCTTTGATAGCTGGTTAGGGTGAGGGAGTGGATGAGAGAGAGTTGGTGGGCCCCATGGCTCTCCTCACACACAGGAAGATTAATCGGGGTCGGTTAGCGATGCCGGGGGCACTACCAGCTCCTCCGATCGCAGAAGGGGGCAAGACAGGGGTAGAACTGATCGTGGATGCGTCTACTACACGCGGTAGAAGGGACAGTCCAGTTCGGGGATGGAGGTTGTAGCAAAAGACCCAAAGGCAGAGAGTGGTCCAACCTGAGCAGGGGGCGAGCAGTCTGCGGACACCGTGGAAAATGATTGATCTGGGGTGCTCTGGTGGCCAAATGGACTCCTTCCTGGTGCTGGAAGAGGACTTGTAGGGGAACATCTAGGTCGAAGGGCCGTCCAGAAGCTCGATGTGGAGGTTGTGGGGGTCTCTGCAACTCATCTCTAGTGGCTCGCCAGAATCAGTCTGCGCAGGCGGACGGGAACAGCTCTTCCATACAGCTCCGATGTCGGATGAGGGCGCTCGAACTCTCGTTGTGAAGCTAGTTAGGAGAGGAATCCACCGGTACTGGGCTTGTCAGTAGAAGCTTCACAGGGGAGGTCGGGGCAGCGCTGTAACTGGACGGACGGTTCTGCTGTTGCTACTGTATGGACAGTCAATGGGAGATGGGGAGAGAAGAAGGAAGAATAAGGAGAGGAAGGAGTGTGTGGGTGAATGAGGGTCTTCCCTGGTGAGAGGGGAGATGGTGTGGGAGAGGGGAGAGAGAGGGGGCGCAGCTAGGAGGGGGAAGGGGATAGGGAGGGGGGGGCAAAGGAGGTGGTGGGGAGGGGGGAGGGCGCAGGTGAGCTTGAGGGTGGGGAGGAATTTTCCGAACTTTGAATTTCTCTAATGAGGGTATTCAATGGAGGCCTTGGGAATATGGAGGGGTGTTTTGGTGGTGAAGGGGTGTGTTGGGGCTGAGGAAATGTCTAGGGAGCTGTTGGGGAAGTTAATGGTGGATTGATGGAGGGGTGGGAGATTTGAGGGGTCACTATGAGGTGGCGGGTGATGTG